>VWYP01008582.1:8820-61173 GCA_013400435.1 Pycnonotus jocosus | reverse complement strand
ATTAAATTAATTAACTAGTTAAATATATTTATATCAAATAAAATATTATTTACTTTTAAATAGCATTCCCATTTTTCTCTAGAAGTAAAATACATGCATTAAAAACAGTCACAATTCAGATTAGCTGGTTCTGGACCCATTCTATAAAAGTTACTATTATATCTGTATCGCATTCTTTAACTTCTTTGTTCTATTCCTTATGCCTGTTTAAGTACTTCAAAATATTTGTTTGTGAGAATAGCATTCAATGGTCTGTTTTTGAGCTCATACTCCCATGTAACTAGTAATATGCAATATACTCCTCTTCATAAATTAAAAACACTATTAAAATTCCAGACGTATAAAACAATATGAAGATTAAGTTACTATAAAAGAAACTATAATAGCTTACAGATTGCTTGTATCATTACCAAAGCGCTGGTATCTATTACAGTGTCTCCCTGGAATAAAGAATGCACTTTTGGCAATAATCTGTTAAAAAAAGTGCCCATTATTGTTAAGATGCTCCTATCTTAACTCTAAACTGGTGTGCAATTACAGGAAGATTACTTTTAAAAATAAAAGTAAAACCTTGTTGGATGAAAATTAATCTTCCCTACTGAAATACAACATATCTTTTTCAAGCCTTATTTTTCTTGTGTTTCATGCAGGGAATTAGGTTCATTCTAAAACCGAAGTGTTTTAGAGCTATATACTACACACTTTGAAGTTGGGGTTAACTTGGTTCCAGGGAATAAGCCAAATCACTCAGATAGAGGAGCCAGAGGGGGTGGCAGGAGGATCCATTTTTCTAGTCTAGCATAGTGTTTATATATGCCTTTGGTTCATGTCCTCTTCTCATTGAATTTGAGAAATTATCTTTCCACTGAAAAAGAGGCAAAGGAGAAATATTGCAGGAAGTGCCACAATTTTCCAGGGTTTCTTATTTTGCCCCTGGAAAATGCTGAGATAAAAGTAGGCTAAGTATCAGATAGATAGGAAAAACATCAGTGTTGTGTTTTGCTTTTGTAGTGAATCCTGAACCACACTGATCAAAAATATGTTTGCCTATACTGGACATTATAAATTTGAAATTTTTGTTAGATCACCACACTGAGTAGAGCTTCAAATGAAATGTGTAGAAATTCAAGAGAGTAAACAAACTCAGGTACAGGTGGAAACTTTTTTTAAAAATCATGTAAGGCATCATTTAGGTTCAACTTGACTTCCAGTCTTTGAAATTCACTTAGAATTACATCTTAAAAGAAATCAAGATGTTTTTCCATATAGATAACATATTAGGTGCCAAGAAACCCCTTTCAATTGCCTAAAAACCTTAGATATGAATTTTGGGCATTTTTAGTGAAGAGTTAAAACTGTTAAAACTTTGTATTCTATCTTGAAGTTATGTTGGGCTTTAAAGGAAAAACGTCCTTGCATGGGTGTGCATCAATACCTGTACCTCTCAAGCTGAGGTTCAGATGTTAATATCGTACTTACTCCCTTTCTAAATCTAGTTCCCTCATAGGTGGTAGACATGTATTTTTTGCTGTCCCTGTGCAATGAGCCTGGTATATTCCAAAATATAGTGAGAGCTTACCCTCTTCTGAATTACAGGAAAACATGTCCTGCAGTGCATAGGTATTACCTTTTTTATGGGAAAGCAGTGAACATAAAATAGATTAGACTATTCTTTTGGAGATTTCAGAACAGCAAAAGGAAAGTAAACACATGCAATATGTAAGGAAAACGATATTTCCTTTGACTTTTTTCTTATGTCAATGAAGTAAACTTTGCCTGGACACAAAAGCATACAGGTTGAGCTGTGTCAGGGTAACCTGAGAAAAATAAATTGTGATGTTTTCACATCTATCTGTATACACACAGGGACAACAAACAGGCTTTTCCAGAAATTGTGTTCATCTTACTTCCAAAAAGCAGTGCATCCTCAGAGTGGATATATATTCTTTTTCCTTACCTTAAGCAGAAATATGCAGACAGATCCACAGTTTTTGGTTTCAGTTCAAGATAAAACTAAGAGTCACCAACAAGAGAAGCTACTTAGAGCAGAATCAACCAGAGCCAGGCAGCACTGTGATGAGGTGGGTTCACCCCTCTGAAATGTAGGGTAGGTCTACCTCAGTACCTAACTTGGTAAATAAGATTAAGACAAGTGATCACATTGACTAGGGAAGTAGATGTCCCTCTCTACTTGACACTGGTGAGGCTGCATCTCAAGTCCTGTGTTCAGTTCTGGTCCTCTTACTCCAAGAAAGACATTGGGTTGCTGGAGAATGTCCAAAGAAGGGCAACAGAGCTGGTGAAAAGTCTGGAAGGCAAATTGTATGAGGAGTGGTTGAAGGAGCTGGAATTGTTCAGCCTGAAGGCTCAGAGTATCACTCTCGAAAACTACCTGAAAGGAACTTAGTGCCATGGTTTAGTTGACATGCTGGCACTCTGTCCAAGGCTGGACTCAATGATCTTGGAGGTATTTTCCAAAATTTATGATTCTATGATTCTACAAATATATTATCTTTTAAATTAATATTAACTTGACTCTTGTACAAGTTAGACAGAAATGACTGACATACACAGTTTAGTCCCAGGTCTACAAGAAGTCTTGAATTAAAGGGAAGGACAGAAGCAGGTGAGTTGGTCAAGACGAACTGTGAACGGCAGTCAAAAAGCTAAGAGTTATCAATAACCAAATGTATGGCTGTGGTGACTGTTTGTCTGTGATGGTCTTAGAGACTCAGAGGCAGTCATATTATTGCACCTTCAAGTGCCATTCTTCCACTGCCTGGACAAGAAGATTGGGGTGAGAATAGACAGGGTGAAAGCAAAGGGGCCATGAGAGAGGCCTTCACTTCTTCCTTCACTAATGTTTAGAACATAATGAGGTTCCTCTTATGGTGATCAAAAAATGAAAATAAGCATCAGTGTCATGGGAAAGATAAGGTTTCATAAGAATAACCTTACACCATCAGCCATTGACAAAATGCACGGAAAATCCATCAGATTAGGGGCCAGGCCTTCAGTTTTATTCTGAGGAGAGGAAATGCAGCTCTTGCCTAAAACAACAGTAAAGGAGTCATCCTTCAAAGGACAGGAATCCACATACTATTTTTTTCCCCATTGACTTAATGCAGCAAGCATAATCTAAGCCACTCTCCTGCCCCTAGAAATATGGTATCAGTCTACAAATCCCATTCCTGACTGACATCTTATACTGTAATGCATAATTTACCTGATAAGGACTGCAATAAACACTAAGGAATGTATATTGAAGACCTGTTCTTTTACACTCATATTCTAACTCATAATAAATTACACTTTACCCTGCAAACAATTCTACTAAAACCAATAGATTTCTTGGGAGTATGAAATTATTTTCAGGGTAAGTAAAGATACTAATACAGTCCATAATAATACTCCCTATTGGGACTATGATCTTTTAACTTACATACAAAGACAAAATTGGGAAAACTGTCGAGTATGAAACCAAAATTAGGTAACAGTCTGCTAGGTCAATGATCCAACAATTAAAGAAAAACCTCATTAGTAGGATTTAATGGCTCCAGAGACAATATTCAATCAATAATCCACTAATATTAGATAGATTTGCACCTGAAAATGCAACACTGTGACTCCAAAGGGGCAGTTACAGACAATCAAATAAATCATCTAATCACATGCAGTAGTACAAAGTGAACCTTGATGGACAGAGTGCAGTGAATTTTTGTTAACTGTCTTATATTACCAGTCCACACTGTACTTGTTTTTCTATATGTTATCAGTACCAAAGGTTACTTTGAGGCCAACCAAATTACCAACCCTCTCCGTAAATTAGTGCAACTCAGTCCTGTGTTAAGTTTTTAGCTTATTTTAAGGGAAGTATTTCTTTCTCCTTTTTTTTTGTCAACTGCTTTCTTCTCATTTTCCTTTTCCACACTGACAGTAACTTCCATATTGACTGAAGAGAATGATTCTGGATTTGCAATAAATAGGTCTTCAAGGCAATAGCAGAACAATGAGCAGTCTCATTTTCAAGGAGTCATTTGGATGGATCAAAAGAAAAGAAATTAATTATATCTTCAATCATAATGAAAATAATAAGTGATAGAACTGTTAACGTTCTTTCGAAAGAAGCCATTTTTTTACTTCTACGCATATGACTCTTCAAGAAGCCATGACTGAGAGAGGGAAATATAGCTCAAAATCTGCAGGTGTCATTAATATGAAAGCCTTGGGAAAGGAACTGTAGGCCCTTTGTCACTATGAAGTTGCAAGCTTTACTTTGTAATGGCCAGTTTGGAACAGCTTTCTCTGTAATCCAGTGTCTTCTGTGTTGCTCAAATTGAGTGAGATCTCAAGTCTCTCAAGCTACCCATGTCAAGAGAATTAAAAATAGATATTCCCAGTACAGTAAGAAAGACAAGGACAAGGACTCAATTGCCTCCTCACCAATTCCAGTTAACAAGATGGTTCAAATGAGCACCCTGTTGCACATCCAGGAGGAGTGAAAGAGAAATTTGGGCTTAACCTTTCTGGAAAAGAGATAAAGTAATTAGTGTAGAAGAACCTCACAGATATAAGTAAACCATTCTAAGTTGGAATTGCAACTGTCTCATCTCCAAGTTGCTCTGTCCTAATGATACTCCTGATGAATTCTTGAGTGAGATTCCTCTGAACTAATGGAGAACGTGAGCCTGAGCTAGTCACATAGAAGAAGGTATTCTGAGGTACACTACCTCTTACTCCATAGCCTAAATTTTAGATTTTTTGGTTTTGGATTGATTGCATCCCAAAAGTACTTTACTCCCCTCCAATTACTAGCAAAGAAACTCAGAGAAGATCTCTGCCCTGTAGCTAGTCTGTTTTAACATGCTGTTTGTGGGGGAATCATCTTGGTGTATCAGAAACAAGGGGACAGTACATAAAATAGACCTAAGTAAGCAACTACGAATTTCTAGCCTAAAAATAGCCACTAGGCTATTCTCTGTCCACCAAAGCATTCAGTATATTGCTGTATCTGAGCTCTGTGAGCTCAATTCTTCCCATTACTAGAAAAACCTCCATCCCACACCCCAATCTTAGCCCAGAGCTCTTCTGTCTCTTTATTCCTCTCAGCAAAGGGAGCAATTGTGGGGGGGGAAATGGTTTCGACAACTAGATATTCTTTAAGATTACTTTTGATGTTTTGATTAATCAGAAAGTAAGTAACAATGTAAAAAACCAGAGAATTTATGGTTCAGGATTCACAGTCAAAATGAGATGATGGAATGACAGATGCTATCCCATCAGAGTATTTATTCTTAAATGGGAATTCTATGACATATCAGTGTTGCCTTAAATAGGGAGAGCTTATTGAAACACAAAGTGAACTTTTTTCAGTGAGTAATAAGAATATAAAATCAAAATCTGAGGTACATTAAATATCTAAGTGATCTGCTTATGTATAGTTGCATATATACAGAGAATTGTGCATTGATATTTTAGTATATTCAATCAAATTAGAGATATAACCATGTGTTGTATTAGGGACAAAAGATATGTGTGTAAAGCTGCTTCACTATAAAGATGTGGTTTCCCATTTCAGTGGTCCACACAAGCACTACTTTGGGATGGTGGATCATGAAAATTCAGTCTGAGTTTGCTTCAAACTTTTGTAAGACACATCAGGCTACTTTCAACTTTGGAATCCTACTCGATTTTGTATGATTTCTGTACAATGATTTCTGTTTGCTAAAATTTAATCCAAACAAAATTTGGGTAAACAATTCTTCATCTGTGAAAAGTTTAAGGTCTCTGAAGTCACACTCCTTGTGAGAAATTTATTAAAACTATTGTAACTTTGGGTGGGGTCTTTTGCTGTGGTTTTTTTTGGTTGGGTTGGTTTTGGTTTTTTCGTTTTTTCTTTGGTCATCATAGAGGTGTGAAAAGGATTTAATTCAGCTTGGCTTCTTTTGGACTTTCTGTGGGAGACTCTTTTGCATACTTTAGTTACATGCATATTGAAATTCTGTAATTCTTTGACTGCAGCTCTGCCAGAAACATCATTCTAAAAACTGGGAAGGATCCAAAATGCAGTGGTGAAAGCAATTCCTGCCACCTGTAGGAACAGCCAGCATTCCTTTTAATCTCTGAGTCTCCAAACCTTTATTCAACATCATTTGTTTTACTTGATTTTGGCCATAATCTTACATACTCCCAAACTCACTTGTGTTTTATTTGACTGAAGTACATTTAACAGATTTTTTTGTATGACGTACAGTGCTGACTCTTGAACAAACCTTTCAGTAAATATAAAAATCATCATTAGACATACTGACTATTAATTACCAATGCAACCTGTATTTTTTAATCAGAAAATTCAGCTGCCTTAGGCATTGGAGAAATAAGAGAGGCAGCTGAGAAATATATATATTTTTTTTTAATGTACCTACATCATCTGGTCTGCTCAAGTCATAAATGTAGTGGAAGATGAAAACTTACAGTCCTGAGTGGCTCTAGTCATTAGAAATAGTTACAAGCATCACATAATTTACACTATTTACAAGGCAAGAAGAAATGGCAACAAATAATACAAGCTGTGGAATTCAATAAACCGTTGACTTTTAGAAATTTCAAATGAGAAGAAATTTTTAACATGTTTTGTATGATTAAGTAGTCTGGTTTTTTTAATGGATATATTGACTGAAGTCAAGGAAAACCACAAGCTTTCAGTACTGCTGAAAACCAACACTCTTTTTGTTACAGGCACAAACAAAGATTTAAGAGACAGTTATGACTCTATATAGCACGTTACTTATTGCTTCAAATAAAGCCAGATCAGAAAATGACATGAAATGCGACATTTTTTTTGCCAAACACAATTTAGCAGAAAATCTCTGCTAAAATCCTGTTCTGAAGAGGAGTATCTTGTTCCTCAGACAAGTTTGGAGGAGGAAGAGAACAGGTTCCTTTACAAATCTTGCTACTGAAAACACTAGAGGCTTTCCCAGTTGTACATGATTGAGAAGGGATTCTTGAGACAGACAGCTACTTACAAGTCTAAGCTTATTCTTGGGTAGCTGGTCTGTGAGCTAAAGCCGAACTTTTTGAGGCTGATCATTCCTCTATACAAAACACTTAAAGTCTTAAGTTTTATTGCAAGTGACAGAAATATATGACTAATTATTTAGGCTCCCTTGCTGCTTTTGGAGGGCACTTTGCAGAGAAAAAAAGCATGCTTTTTGAAGTCCCAGACACATAAAAGAAACGTGGCAGACCACTTCTACTGACAAGCTAACAGGCACATAAATTTCTGGCTAGACCTTACTCAAATGAAACTTAGTAAAACTTCCATGAAAGAATGCAAACTCTTTTTATTATTGCTTCTCATTCTTTGCAGCTCCAAATCTCTCCTGACCCACAAAATAGCTGTACATTGTTAGTTTAGGAAATCAGTTGCACCAATTATTAGTCTCATTATATCTGGTATTTCAGGGGCTAGAACTATGTGTTTACTTGAGAATCTTGTATTTCATAAAAAAAGCAAAATTCTGGTTCTTGCCCTCATCATTTTCTGTGGAAAGCTAGAAAATATGAACTCAAGGGATTTCAGAGCAATAAAATCATGAATAAATAAAATAAACATATGTTTGTATCTATGATGAGCACGAGAGTTTGAAGGGGTTTTTTTTCCTATTTTCTTAGTCTACATTTTGTGTTGCAACAGAAGAAATAACAGGAGTCAGACACCCAGGCTCCCCCGTTTACAGTTCAGCAACTTGTGTTCATTCTTGCTCCCTTCTTGAACAGAACCTGTGGTTAGGCTACACTTGACCTTCTGTGAAAATCTTGAAAAGTGATTTAATCTCCATGTATTTTATTTCCCTCACTTCTAAAAATGGGATGAAAATTATACCCACCTTAAATGTTTAGTGGGGCTTAGTTCAGTAATGTTTGTGTAGCATGTAGAGCTCCTTGACTGGACAGTTCTACAGAAATTCTAAGTACTATTATTACACAGGGGAATTCCAAAAGAAAATAATGCAGTAGTGAATTGATTAATAAAAAGAACACTCAAATTTATATGGCATGATTTTCTACAAAAAAACTTTTCTACAAAAAAACGCTGAAATAGTTTCCTACTAGTGAATTTAACAACTACACCTCCTGCCATATCACTCTCATCTTGGGTCCCAACTGCATGTGAACTACACATTCAATTCATCCTCCAATTGCAAAATGGAAGGAAAGCACCTCAAAAATGGAATAACTGTTTTTCCTAAGGCATAAGTGTAATTTAAAGCATAACATTATGGAATGAAAATCAACGACATTGTTGAGTTTATTTTATTAAAAATGTTTCCCTGTGTACAGTGGCTGTGTGCATTGGGATGGTACATCACAGTAAATTTCCATTAAGAAACAATGATTCACTTACCACAGTGAAAGCAGTAATAAGGTTAAACTCTTAAGTTAAGTGGAAAGTAAGTCAAACTAAACCCCAGCAGGTTTTCTACTAGTGGCATAGCTAATGTTTTTGAAAATGTTCTAAATGTTCTTTCTCAAATATATGTATTATACATTGCAGTATTGTTAATTATATCCATTTTCTCTTTTATACACTTCCCCAGGAGATCAGTGAAGAATGGAAAACTTACTTATAGTGGATTTCGGATTTAATGAGACAAAGATGGTTCAATATATATGACATAATGATGTGCTCTCACTATATATGATAGGTAATTATTTTTTATACCATAATGGCTACCATTTTGAAAATAATTAATGTGTTATTTGTGTAATTATTAGACAATCAACCAAGTAAGGAAATACTATGGCTACATCATGGTGGGTGATACTATACTGTTTAACATTTCTTGAGCTTTTGGCAGGATATCATGTCATAAAAAGATTTAATTTGAGAGATTTATGCACAAAATATGTATGGTATGGTATGGTATGGTATTTCTGTATATATATATGTATATGTATATGTATATGTAAATATATAAATATATATGAATATATATTTTTAAAAAGGATTTTTAAAAGCTTGCCTGAAATTAGATTTTTAAATACATAGTTCTGCACTTAAATAAATGCCATTATTATCTACAGAAATAAAAATGTCCAGCATTGCCTATGGAAAATATGCATCTATTGCTGTGAAGTTCTGCAGGTCTATCAACAGTCCTTTCTGATGGCTTGCTTTCACGTTTGCTGATAGATCAAAGAGAATCATCATGAGTTTTTCCCCCATTAGCAGAAGACTGCAAATCATTAAAAAAATTGTACTGATGTCATAAGAAGACTTAAAATTGCTTTCAAAGGGACAAGTTCAGGAACCTGAAAACCACTGACTTTGTCTACATTGACACATCCTTCTCACTAATCATCATGACTGGAAAATTAAGAGTTAAAGAATGGCAAAATGGGAAGAAAATAATATTTCTGCTGTTGTTTTCTTGAACACTTGTACAAAAAAAAAGTAAATTTAGAAGTGTTGGCAACATACTCTTTGAGGTGCATATTTAAGAAACTGTCCATCACTTTGAGAGTGTTGTTGCCCTACACACCATGGTGTACTAGTGGAAGAGAAAAAACCTCTTTACCTCTAAAGCTCAACAATGACTTGTGATTCCTTTCTTATTCTTTGGTCAAAGATCATTTGCAGACTAAAGTGACCTGTAATGATCACTCAGGTGAGGGTTTATTTAGAAACTATGAACAGAAGAAAATTGCACAGTTCTACCAGGTGTGTTTGCTAAATTAGCCCTTTTTCCTACATGTTACCACTACTTACGTGGAATGGAACAAAACATGCAGCCTCCACTAAGTCAGTTGCAAAGCTCAACACTGGCCTTCAGCTGAAAGAGCTTATCATCTGAATAAAGCATTGTGACTACAGTCTTTTCCCTCCTTTCTATAAATCTTCAGGCTTAGGCTTAGGATGTGGCCTAGATTAATGCAAATCTTATAGTGTATATGTCTTTTCCACATATCTAGTCACCATAACCTTGAATATTTTCTCATGTATGCTAAATTTATCTCACTGTAATTGTTACCTCAGATAGGCTGCTCTTGACTTATATGTGCAGAGATATAGGTTATTAAACTGATGATCACACAAGACCTTAATTACCTTTTGCAGAGAGTGAAATTCAGAGTGAAGCTTTTTGTAACAAAACTCAGCTGCTTTTTTTTGCCCCTCCCCATTTCGGGGGGGTTGGAAATAGATCATCTTTAGGGTCTCCTCCAACCCAAACCATTTTATGACTCTATGTTTTACAGTGAGATCCAAGGAAGGAATACTACCGCTTTTACAATGTGGTTCAATTAGCCCTCTAAAACCCTCTTTTGCAACAAATATTTATAAAATAAATACTATTGTAAAAATTCAATAAAATATTGAACACATAAATGAAGATGAAAATATATCATTAAATATATACATGCACTGCATAACATTATGTATAAGATAAATATTTTATCCCACCATAAAGAAGAGTTTCTTTACAAAAGCTATGATCGGTTTTTTATTACCTTAAAATATTGCAGTTGTTTCTCAGCATTCATTGTTCCTTCATTTTCTTGTCTCAGACAGGAATTGAAGATGAAAAGCTCTGTATCTCTCAGCCACCCTTTCAGTTCTTTGATCCTGACCTCCAGCTGCCTTACCAGGCTACCGCTTTCAGGCGAGAGCAGGTCACGTGGACCTAACCCACTGTGCCCTACCATTGTGTCTTGGATCTTCTCTCCTAGGGTTTTCTAATGCATCAGATAAAAAAACATAGATTATTATGTACCAAAACATATATAGGTTAATTTGCAACAAGAAAAATCTGTTAAATGACTAGAGATGTGGTTTTTTAATAATTATGACTAATATCAATTAATTTCGTTCTTTGTTTCCTTGTTTCAATACATTTCAATTTTCGTACCCTTGTTTCTCACTTATGCTGTTCTCTCTGGGTCACTGACTTTGCTAGAAGGATTATAAATCACTATTTACTAAGAGTAATTAAGGACAGAGGAGACAAAATTCTTCAAAACTTTGTAAACTGGTTACTCTACAGATTTTGTCTGTGGATTTAGACATTTATGGACATAAGAGTTACTGGTTTCTAGGCAGCAACAGAAAATATGACAATCACTGAGTTCACCAGACTCCTGTCCAAGGTACCATTTAAATTTTTTGAGAAACACTGAGATTTTTTTTGAGGTATGAACTGTCAGGTTATACTTTCCATACATGTAGCCCTGCGGTTGTATAGAGGAGCAGTTAGGTTGCAAAACAGCTGGTTTGTTTTTAAAAGCAGATGAACTCATTCAAACACCAAAAATCCTCACTGTTCCTGAACATAAGGACACTTTTTTAGGCGACCCAATTCGAATTTCAGTTCTCTGTGTTAAGCATCCACTTTAAGATAATGGACCAGAATAAACCTCCTCCTCTTATTGCTAATGAAACTAATTTACTCCAGCTTTTCATAGTATTTCTAATAAAAGAATCACCAAATAACATTTTGATAGTGGATGCTGGGTGCTTAATGAGTATTCTGAAGGGGCCAGGGATAGAAAGTTACCTTCCTTTTCAGTATTTTGAAAGGCAATCCTTTAACACCAGAGATGTGCTGTTGCCTGCTTCTCTGCCAAGCAGTATTTTATCTGACCTATAAGAGGCTGTCAGGCTGATACTTATTATAAGCACTAGATCTGTGTTACTGATTGTAGAATATTGAATATACACTGACACTCACATCCAATAACCTTTTAAACTGATAATTAGTGGTGGTTAATTGTTGTAACATGAAGATACAGTTTTAGGTGACCCAGTATGTCTATCTGTTGAAAACGCATGCTATAGAAAGTTACTGGAATATAATTTATAACAATGAAATTAGCCTCCCAAAATAAGCTTTAAAACACAAATAAAATTAGAGCAACAGACATTAATCTGCTATGTGGCATTCTGTAAATCATGTCTTTAGGACATCATAACTGAAAAACACGCTTTTGTGGCAACACCCTTCTATTTTCATGGTGCAAATATTGATAATTTGAAGACCCTCAGTGGAATCCAGCACTAGCTATTGTTTTTATGCTGCAACAAAAGTAGCAGCAGGAGGTGAAATCAATGCCCTTGGAGGGTAGGGTCACAAAAAAGAATTTATTGCCACTTTTTTGTTCTGGAACAGTTTGCAATCATAAATTCTTCATAAACAGAATACTTCAGAGAATGGTCCGTCTTCATAAATATACGACAGAGGACATCAATTTCATTTAATTCACAATTTGTGTCAGCACAGCAGATGCCAATGCCTGCCTTGATAGGGTTGTTTAATATGCAATTGAGACAGAATAATATTCAGCACAGGGGACAAAATTTCACAGATTAAACTGTACGCACCACTGACATTTCATTCTAATGTATTTCCATTCCACAGTGTTCACCTTAGATGAAAGTAATATTAAAAACCATATCCCTCTATTTTGCCATTGTTAGAAGTTAAAATCCTTGTCTTTAATTTTTTTCATGCCAATTAAAATGTAATCATGCCAATTAAAACAGTATGTCTAGTGCTGTTAGTTTCTGCAGAGGTTTTTATTAAATTAAACAAAACTCTATCAAACTCTACTTATTATTCATGAAACTGCATTTAGCAGAAAAACTGTAATAGTTATGTTTTATTTTTCTGTAAATGCTGAAATTAATGGCAAAACTTAATCTGGAGGTATATTTTGATTTTAACATACTGAGAAGCAAATGGCTTTTTTAAAGACAGTTTTCCTAGATTTTAAGAATTATGATCTTATTTTATAGTTTTATATCCTACCAGCTTTAATCAGTGCCACTGAATTGAGCTGATTAAATACACTGAAATTCATAAATGTAAGGCTTACATCTGAAATTATTTTCAAAACAAAAGTTGGCATGATCAGATGTAAATGATTGGGTTAGTAAGCCCTTTTTTAATCAGTAAATTTATTAATGATCAAACAAGTTCAAAATGTTTATGGTGATTCTGCAGATTAAAATTAAAAGTAATAAGCTCACTGGACAAAAGGCAAATTGTAACATTTTCTGTAAATTTGCACATTTAGAGAATCAAGTGATTAGAAGCAACTCTGCTTAACTAAAAAAGCCCCACCCTCTGAAATGGCTATTGCATTATCACATAACCTAAAGTGACACAACTCAGTATTTAAAATGCTGTTGGCAGGTTGCATGTATAGCTTACTCATAATATATTAGAAATATTTTTTAAACTAGGATAATAGCATGCAAAATTATGCAATGTAACTGTATTGCTAATATCACACATCTATAATTAATCATTTAAAGTAATTTATAAATTTATCTTACCCTTGATTTGAAGTGAAGGCAATTAAGGAGAGAAGTGGATGGAAAAATATATAGTTTGACCTCTCTCTCAGCTGTTTTACAACAATAGGACAGCAGTGTCTCCTGCACACAGTGCCATCACCAGTCTCTGGGTAACAGAATCCCTATATTGCTTTTTTTGCCAGATTCTTGTATCTCACTCTTTGGCTGAGACCCAGCCCATCATAGCGTGAAATGAATTACATGAAACTTTTTTGGCTTTTGTCAAAAGTGAGATGAATACAACAGCATGAAACATATCCTGGCTGTATTCTCAGCTTCAGGTATGCAGATTTGTCCTGAATCTGTGTATTTGTTTTTGAGCCATCAGTGTGACCTGAAATATGCAGTGACAACCCCACTTTTCATCTTAAAGGTATAGTAAATAGTTAAACAGTAGATGTCTCTAACATGTACCTTCAGAATAAATTCTATTAACATTCACTCAAGCATGACAGTCAGTGTATATCAGATATACTGCATTATAGTTGACTTGGTGCATACCCGTAATACATGGCATATTTTACTTACATTTTTTATGTATTAAAGAACTAAAATTATTAAAGTCAGGCAGGAGACAAGCATGGAATAAAAAAAAATCAACAGAAGAGGAAAAGGCTGTGGAGTTTTTATAATAGAATGAGTAGCTTGTTTGAAATGTACGTGGTGGATTGAAAGAGAGAAATATTTTTGCTCCAAATTAGAAATCAGACAGACAGTGTACTTCAACACACAAAAATGTACACATAACCCACAAACAGTAATAAAAATGCAAATACCCCAAGCAGTTCCCATTTTTCATTAATTGAATCCACTTTTTCAAGGAGGTCGTTTGGTAGTAAAACACCACTTTTCTTCAGAGCTTCAACCTTACTGAGCAGTTCCATCTTTTTTGGGTTCCTGATTGACATTTCTACATTGTATCTCTAAAATGGAAATAAATATATAGTATTAGCCACTGTAGAGAGTTTTCTCCATAAAACCAATAAACTTTAATTGTATGTGCCCGGTTACGATCATGCTCCATCTGACATTTTCAAATTTATTTTTTTTTAAGCACACAACCTTCTCATAACATATCATAAGAGATGTGGGTACCAAGCACATAGACTTCTGGGTGATACATCTATGAAGGCAGTTAGCAACTGATTACCCATTGTAATATTCACTGTCTCACAATATTCACATGTACAACAATATCCACTAACACTCTCCCATCTGAATGTTGATCTGCCTTTGTCTCATTCAGGTTAGTGGTATCTTCTTTTTAAAACATGCTACTTCAGCAAGTAACACTGAGGTTCTTCATGGAAATCAAACCAAAATGAAACAAAAAACCTCAAGGAAATAATTTCATACTTATGTTTCCTCTAGAGTTTATTTATTCTC
The DNA here is from genome assembly GCA_013400435.1 of Pycnonotus jocosus. Taxonomy (NCBI): domain Eukaryota; kingdom Metazoa; phylum Chordata; class Aves; order Passeriformes; family Pycnonotidae; genus Pycnonotus; species Pycnonotus jocosus. The sequence continues at coordinate 46,427 of VWYP01008582.1, read as the reverse complement.
TCTCCCATTGTGGGTTCTGTGTCACACATGGGCCTTAAAATGTGAGAGTTTGACCTTTGAAAAAGAATAAGAAATAACTCCCCTAAAACACAATACCAGTTACTTAATTTTTATTGCATCAACCAACAGGAACAGTGAACTGGCCCACAAATGAGAACAGCCACAGTTTTAATACAGTCCAATAGTTTCTTCCAGTTGAAAATACCTTCTATTTGTGTACTGTTATTTATTGTTTAAAAACAAAACAAAAAAGCCAAAAACAAAACCAAAAAACAAACACAAGAAAACAGATATAAAACTGGAAGATTCCCTCAGAAATTCTTTCATAGGACTTTCTAAATATTTAGGGCTATATTATTTACATATTCTATAAAAATGTATAGACAATATATATATATGTGTATAAAAATATATAGACAAACCGGAAAATAAATATTTTTCTTAAAACTGTATTCTCCAAAAACCTGACTTAACTATTAAGTATTATAGTTACTATAGTGGTTAATTATGTTTCCATTGTTGGTACAGTAAATTCAAAAAGAAATTTAATACACAAGCATCCACATATACATACCCTCCATATAGTTAAGCTAATTAAGTGTGAAAAGACTCATTGAAATGGAATTTCTGATATGGCCAAAAATGTGCCTTTTACTGAAAGAAGAGAGTTCAGCACATATACTTGCAAAGGTGTTTACAAGATATACATAAATTATGCAAAGCTATTAGAAAATTGCTTCCTAAACATTAAGCTTTCTTTGCTTCAAGAAAACTGCTATTGCAGCTCATACTGAAAATGTTAATAACTGGGTTAAATATAAAAAATTAAACCAGAATTAGGAATGTTTAAAACATGGATGCCTTTGCCAGATCCAGGAGCATGCTGTGTAGGAAAACAAAGAAAAAATACAATTGTAGACAGCTTTAAGAAAATAATAAAGGTGTGAAATCACTGTTTCAGCTAACAGGTTCTCAGCATTTCCATGCATATGTTTGCATATTGTTAGTTTCATATTTTAATCTCTCATTTACACAACACATGCACATCATTTGTATTATGTAAACTTCAGCAAATATTAGTCATTTGTGGATCATAGAGCAAATGTTTTAAATGAGGTGATTTAAACCATTTCTCATTATTAATGAACACTGATCAGGTGTCTGCGTATCCAAAATTGCATGAATATGCATGGTAAAACCCAAGGAATTGTTTACAAAGAACTTGCCTTTTGACACTGGGTGTGCTGTGGCTGCAGTTTGAGATGTGTGCAACTGTAGGCAATACCTACCAGGTAGGGTACTAGGGCTGGACCCACCAAGAGGCAACATCATTTTGTTTGACTGATGTGTTCAACAAGTATGATTCCTGGTCCTGTTTTATTGCCTTCTTGGCTAGAATGGCTGCTGGAGGAGATTACAATCTTCTTTATGTAATCTGATGTCTATTTAAAGATGATATAGCCGAAAAGGATTTGCATAATTATTTCCATAAGTACATGTAATATCAAAGGGAATCCAGAGCCCAATTTGCTAGGCACTGAAATCCGGTAGGCGCGACTCCCTCTCTTTTGTCAAGTGAATTAATAGACTGAGGGAGTCCTCTAGCTGTGTGTCACTGGTGCAGGCACATCCAGCTACTGCTCATCACCTGCTCTAGACTGGCACTGCTGCTGCCTGGGCTGGGGAGGCTCCCGGGCAGTGCAGGACTGATGATGAATAAAACACATAGTATGTTTCATAACTACAATGCTCTTGTTAACTTAGAAACAGAAGACATTTCATTTAATTTTGGACTAGATAAAATAATTCAGTGCTGCATAATCAGAATAGTGTGACAGATGTTATAAAAGGTTATTACATTAAAAACTAAATAAACAAGGTTTTATGTACGTGCTGTCTTTGTCATCCGTGTAACCTACTGTATAAACAAGCAGGATGAAAGTGCTGATTGATAGACATCTTTACAGTAACAGTAAAAGATGAGAGATTTCAGTTGATTGTCAGATGTATTGGTATATGACTGAGAGTCAGTATTGTTTCACTCCTGGATATTTAACATGCAGAGTGTATTTTAAGGGAAGAGCTTAATGTACAGGAGGTACAGTTTGAGAACTGATAGCGTGAGATGCTATTGCCAATGCTATTTTTTAATCCATTAAACACCTACACTCTGAGCAGTTGCGTGGAAAAATTAGCCACCAACTCTATCAGTGCTGCACAATCCTAGTCTGGTAGGACTACTTAATCCTGTAGTGAGAAGATAATTTAATCTTCAGATTCATTCTTTCCTCAGCTTTAAGTGGGCAGACTGCTCTACTGTGACAGTCTGTGGATGTTATGATATAGATTACTGTTTAATAGCCAAAAATGAGATTAAGGAAGTTAAGATCACAGGCCTCTCGCAATAACACAATAATAAAAGAAAACTGCATATTTAATTTCCTGTCATACAAACTGGGAAACACCTGTCATATAAACTGGGAAAAAAACCCCAAACAACAGAATTGCAAAATATTTATGGCATGATTAGTTGTGCGCATGTGTGCCTGGTTTTGTGTTCCCAAGGACACTCAAAAGAAATCCAAAACATTGTTATGTAAGTTAAAGAATTTGGCCTTTTATTCCTTCTTTCAATACAATTAATACTTCTTGAAGGACAAAGAATGGAATTAAAATAAATACAGTACCATTTATACATGAAGAAGTTTGGCAAAAATATTTAAGCCAAAAGAAGTTGAATTCCAAAACAAAGCCAGTTAAAACCTTCCTTCCCTGATAAAAACATTCTAAGAAATCCAGGCAGACTGATTGAGACACATTTTTCGACATTTTATACTAAACTATGTCTTTTTTTCTCTTTTCTTTTTTTCCCTTAAAAATTATAGAAAACATTTTTTATGTGAAAAATCACACCCGAAAATTCTGTCCAAATGGAGACTGGAACAATGCCTTGTAACAGTGTTAATTGTCACCATGGAAACCAGAAGAATAAGCCATTTTGAAACTGGTATAGAAGGCACACATTGAGCAACTCAAGCATTTTTCAGCCTCCCTCAGTGTTAAGGAACAAGATGCCTAGTCACTGAGAGGTCAGAGAAAGAAATCATCATGAAAGGTTCGTAGATGTGCACTGTCTGGTAAACAATAAAAAAATCTGTACACAGTTAACAACTCTGTAAGACCGCGCACTGCATCTTTCAGAAAGAGAAACACCACAAAAAGATGATCTGGAGATCAGCAGATTCCACCCCATGAGCAAAACTTTAGGGCAATATTATGCGAACCTTGTCCCTAAAGCTCCCTGGGAATTCTGCTGTTGTAATAAAACTTCAGAAGAGAAAAGAGGGAAAAAAAAAAAAAAAAAGCCTGCATGATGGAATTCAAAATAATGCTCTAAAAGCACACAGAGAGATTAAGACATCCATTGTAAGACTTTTGTATGGTGCTTCTGTTGGTTATAGTGAAAAGAGACCAGACATACTGAACACACAGTGGAGCTATGGCTACGAAATACAGAAGAATTAAACCAATGAACTTTCTCCATTACTGGAATAAGGGTGTGCTATTTGTAGATGTTCTGCATTCCATCATTCACATGCTAACAAAGTATCTTCAGTCAGATGGCACTGTAGGGTATACAACTGAGATCAGAACTGAATGACCTGTAACCTTAGTTTACCTGCAGTGAAATCCTAAATTTTAAAAAGTTGCCCTTCGGTGTGTTTTGACTATGGCAGACACCAATAAATAAAGACATATACCCTCAGTGTCTGCATGTGCATGCACAGTCAGCAATGGCTCACATTTGTAAAATATATTGCATGCATGAAATAGAGTAAATAAGATTCTGCAAGCAAATTCACCAAATACGTAACATAAATATATACATATATATAGACGTATACACACACACACACGTATATATAGTGTGTATATGTATGCATATGTAGCAATATTTGTCCATCATCTCTTCACACACATTCTCATTTTGCTTTTTGGATAATGTTTGCACTCTTCATGCTAGGCTTCATGGTGGCCCCTTAGGAAGCCCATGCCTAATGCCATTCAGTGGTGAACAAAGAGTCTTTTTATTCCAAAGTCCAGGGTCCAAAGCTCAGCTGTATACAAGCAAAGTGAAGGAATCTGCTAGAGGCCAGCCTACGCTTCACAATAGCTCTTAATGCTTCTACCTTTTTGGTACTGTCAGTGTGAAACATTTTAGAAACTGTCCAGAAGTTTGGTTATATTTCTTATGTTGCCAATACCACTAGAACCTCTGGACAACATTCAAGATCTGGACAGTGTGATGTGTCTAGATGAAAAGCAGTTTCTGTTTCTTGCAAACTTCATATTTCTGTATTAGCAATTTATGGCAAATAATTGCACAGAGAAATTATAAAGACTCCTACAATTGTCCTTGTAAATTAATAATAGGCTTTCTTGATTGGGATAAATTTGCTGCTGAGCCTTTGGAAAAATTAAAAAGTGCAATGTCATTTAAAATTGCCAGAACTCACAGAGCAAATTACATCTGAGGTTAAGAATCAGTTTTTCCTCTTCTAGTTTATTCCATTTGCATGATCTGGAAATCATATTACATTGGCTATGTATTGTTAATTGGACATAGATTGCATTATCTTTGATATAAATCAAACTACAAATATTAAAATGAATTGCAAATTCTGTAATAGAAGATCATAAAACAATCTTTTTTAAGTATCTCCCATTAATAATTTAATTCCAATTATATCACTCGGAAAACTCAAGAAGGAGAGTGCTAACTTATTTCCATTTGCCATTTTCCCCTACAAATAAGCACAACAGCACAATATGTATTTGTGTGAGAGTGCATGTGTGTATGGGTGCACGCCTATAAAACAAAACAAATCTTAGCACTTTTGTCTTAAACCCCTACAGACACCTTAGGATTTTTTGTTTCAGAAACTAGCAAATGCAGATTGCACGTCTGCTATGCATTTCCTTCCATGGCAGCTTGAGAAATAAACACATTGAAGGAAATATTAAGCAACTTCATGAACTAAATTTTGCCTACATTAAAAAATTATGCAGTTGGTATTCAATGTTCTGCCTTTTTTTTTCCTAAGAAAAGTGATCCCAACACTTTAAATTTTACTATATATGTAATATCTTTTTGAAGACTTTGTGTGCCCTTTAATGAATTTATATTAAATATTTAATACTGTTTAGGGCATATCCACTACTACCAAAAACAGTTATATTCCCAGCAGTCCCACTGTTTCAGGCAGAGGGCTTGATTGATCCTCCTAGCCTGAATTGAGTAGAATGAAAAGAAGCAGTTGGAAAATAGCTGCAATCATTTAATGCAGATGACCTCTGACAGGCTCACAGCTCTTCTATCTGAACAGAAATTTGCATGGGGTCTCTGTGCAGAGGAACAATGTAACCTAAATGGTAGACAATCTTTATTCTAATGAAGTGGGTGTCAAGGTCAATGTAAAACTGCAATGATAAATGGTGCACCACTAGGCAAGAGAAGTTGCATAGGCATTGTAGTGCTTTCACATTAATTGAAGGCTGAAATGCACCGAGTGAAAGCACAAGACTCTCTTTTCACCATAATGTGTTAATGCACAAATGTTTAAATGTTTTATTCAAGCCCCTAGCCTGTTGGCACAAATCTTATTGCAAACAAAAATACAATAGTTGGCCAATAACCAGAAAAATAGAACTTTTTATTAGCTTGCCTTATTTCTTGAATCCCTAACAACTTCCACAATCTACTCAGAGTACCAAAAGAATAACAAGTCTCCAGACACCTAATGTAATTCCCATGATCCTTTTTCTATTTAGGATATCTGTCTTTAATTAGTTCCAAACAAGCAAGCCTTTAGACAACTCTTCATTAGATACCATTCCCAATGAACTAACTGCCAGAAGAAAAGTCATGCTTCAATATTATTATTTCCTAGATTCCAAGTTTTCTTTTAGTATATAGTTAACATCTCCAGGTGCCTTTTGTTCTCTCAAAGAATTAGACCAGTAAAACTGGGTTTTGTAATGCAAAGAGTTGTGTGCCTAGAGTGGGGACTAAACTACAATCTGTTATTGTGGCTTTGTCAAAACTGCAATACAACTATAATTATAGTACTTCATCAGTCGATCAAGCAATTTGTGGAAAGCAGTACATTTTGTCTTATAAAAATGAGGAGGACAGTAAGCTGCTTTTTAAAATCCCGAGCTGCTTAAGCTTGTTAAGGGTATATTGTTTGCTAATACACTCATTAGCAGCCAGGCATTTTAACTTCATCAATTAAACAGGAAATGGTGTTGCACCATTAGTTTCACAAAATGCTAAAAAACAGATAGCAGTCTACAGCCAAGAATTTTAAAAATTGTATTTTAGCCTGCAAACTGTATTATACATTTCAAACCATTTTTTATGCAGCGACATATACGTGGGGACTGTGTGGGTCTGTCTGCCTGTGCACGAACGTAGGTGGTGAAAGCCCTGCAGATAGTTGTGAAGCTAATTATATATATCTACACACACATACACCCACTTAAAATTTCCCAAGTCTCCTAAGGATTGCTGCTGGAGCATGACGTCATTTCTTGACACCGATGAACATTTACTCATCTGAGTAATCCCCAGCATGACAGGAGTTTATTCCTGTGAACAACTAACAGCTCCCCTGGATAGCTAAACAGGTTCACAGTATGGATGACAATTTTTGAGTATTTATCAGCCTTTGTAGTTTTAGGCTCTTCTGTCCAAATAGGTATTAACAATGTGATTAGAGATATTAGACAAGGAGCTATAGTTTGTTATTAAAGAGGATCTGCAATGCTTTCAGTTTCTAGGGATCTGTGAGTGGCACGTACTATACAATGCCATTTCTATTTTACAACTCGCCTGAGCAAGGGAATTTTCCATATGGAAATCAGTCTTCAGGATATTGCAATTCAGAGAATAAACTCCAGTGGGGGGGGTGGGGCTGGGGGATGGGAGAATTGTAGTGTAAAGGGAAAAAAAAAAGAACCCAACCCCAAAAAACCCCACGTTGGTGATGAAACTGTTTAAAAAACTGTACAGCTTCATCTGTGTGTGATTTGTCAGGTCTGAAGCTTTGACGTGCCCAAGGGGCAGACCCCAGCGGGGCGCAGGCTGCAGAGCTAAATAGCTGTGAAAGAAGTCTTAATGTAGGATGGAATTCAAACTAACCTTGACATGACCTCGGGAAAAATATGCAAAAAGTAAAATGAATGCACTCTGCAAGATACATCCTAATTTTGTGGCCGAGCTGGTTAGTTTCACAAACATAACTGGGACTTTAAAAGCAAAATAAAACGCTAGGAAAAAGGGGAAACTTCGGAATTCAGAGTAAAAACTCAAGCAGGCATAGGGTGTTGCTGTGGAGGCATATGAATCATTTGGAAACGATCCAAATAAAAACCAACACCGAACAATATTGTTGTCAGCCTGTCTATTCAGGAAAATTGTTTTTTTAGGTTGAATATAAATGACACAAAGCCAAGATTACATCATTGCATTACAAAGTCTGTTGTGGCTTTTAGCCGAACAAGCCCCATGGATCTACTGGCTGATGGCAGTAATTCAGTAAGAAGTTTTAAAAGCTTGGTTGTTTGAGGCGTTTTTTTTCTTTTTTTAAAGCTTCATTTGTCTAAATTTAGTGGAATTTTGTTCAAATATTGATTATTTAAATTTTTTAAAACCACATCCCTGAGTTTGTTCTGCAAGCTTACTACTTTATACAAACAATAAAAATTTGAGTGGGTATATTAAGCCTTGATTTGGCTTTATTATGCATTTGGCCTGTCTTGCACAGTGTTCAGTTAAGCAGGAAGACATCTACCTTAATACAGCAGCCAAGAACTGGCTTATTCACTAGATATATGGAAATTGTAATTGAGTGTCAACTTGCGTTGAAATTCAATCCCATTACCTCCAGAATGCAATTTTGTAGCAATAGCAGTTATTTACTGTGCTATTAACCAGTTTTTAAATATAATTAAATTCTGGGAACACATAGCCAAAATACAGTCCTTTCAATTCATACGGCCAGAGTAATCCAGTACCAGATGCATAAGAGCCCTCTAGATCCGAGATGTCCACCCACCTACAAATAAAGGCAAACCCTGGCAGATGATGTTAGAACATAGTGCCACTGCACAGGTTATAGTGCAGTTCAGGCAAGGCCACAGAGTTGGTACACTTCATGTTTAACAACTTATCAATCTTGTAAACCATGTCTTTTACTGGGATCTTTGGCTGATTTATGAACAAATTTCTGAGATTGGTCTCATGCAAGAGCGCTGTTGGTTTTGTTTTCATACCTTTCACCAGAGGTGTGACTTCTGGTACAGACAGATACAGATGCAACCCACAGATATGCTTAACATATTAGACCCCTGGATAGCTAAATTTACATGTATGTAGTTGCATGGAGAATTGATACTAAATTTAAAAACTGGTGCTCTTTAGAAATTAATAGCTACTTTACTGTTAGGTTAATGCTCAGGTATATATTTTTGAGGGGAAAAAAATCCCCACAGAGTAAGGGAGATTCCAAAATACTGGTGTATTACTACAGTTAGTCCATTATTGAGCAGAAAATGCATTTGAAGGGGGAGAAGTTGCTTGGTCTGGAAACAAAAAGGTGTAGTTGCAGCTCCATCCTTGGCTGGATATTCTTGAAATCTCATACTGATACACCTTTACATTTACATTTTTACAAAATAAAATACAATATTGTAAGATTATGGAGATTTTTTTTTTGAGATATTCAAAGAAAATCATTTATAACCTGTTATCCTCTCTACTGCTAAGCTGTGCCGGCTGTTGCAGTATGCATGAAACATAAAATTGGAACTCCTCTACACAAAGATTTAATTCCAAATGCACCTACTATTGTCAGGCTGTACGTTACAGGCATCATTCTGTTTTGAAATGGATGTTCTTGTGCATTTATCTTTCAGAGACTGGCTCTTCTGAAGTCCTTATTCCATTGTTACCCAGCTAGAATGCTAATGGTGATCAGTAATATCCTTCCACGAGAGAAGCTTGACTGAAAATCTATAAAGAAATTATTCGCTCTTCCGGCAACACTACTGGGCTGTGTTTGGGGTAGAATATCTCTGGATCCTCATCTTCTTACCTATTTGCTATACTTTTTCATGGAAGAAGAGGTTCCCCGCTGGAAAAACATCCAAATGGAAATTGAAGCTCCTGAGATCAACAGAGGCAGAGCTCAGTCTCCAACAAGGTACAGGTAATTCCACAAAGATCAGTACACCACCACTTAAGGCAAAGCAGCTTTAGTAATGCAAATAACTAGACCTTGTCAAGTGTGAGAAAAGAAAGTCATCCTCATCCTGTGACAACAGCCCTACTGTCTTCACAGGCTGGTGAGCGACCTCAAGTCAAGGTCAGAAAAACTCTGCAGCCAGCTTGCTCAGTCTCCAACCTCAGAACATGTAGATCTCAGTTCCCACTACCTGCAGTATCTAGAATAACAACATTATTTTTAAAGTAATTGAACGTTTTCCTACACAACAGAACTTACACCTGTTTGACTGCCCATCAAAATGCTGATTGGAAAGGTTGACAGCAGATTTCTCAATTAGCCCTGCAGTTATGATGAAAAACATTATTTTATTTTAAATGTACATCCTGTACTGTATTAAATAAAGTGAAAGCTATAGTTTTTACAATGTGCTATTTGATTTTTTCCCTATAATGTCCTTTGTGTTATGTCAAAGTTGGCACATGCAGCAGGTTTATGAGGAGTGCTAAAAGATCTCCACTATCTAAAACACTGGCACACGCTGCAATTCCTGTTATAGCAAATGGTATCAAAACTATTGCAAAACATGTTTGAATGTAAGTTTTATAGATAGCTGCTTATGATCATCTGCAGAGAGTCATACTCTGAACCTTTCAAGAGGCACAGCAAATAATAGTGATTCTCTTTTCCAGTACACATTAATGTTATTAAAACAAAAGAAAAAATCTGGCACCCCCCCAACATCATCAGTATTTACAATGGAATAATCTCATTTTAGAGGAATTTTAAAAGTTGTTAAGAACTCAGTATTTAATTTCTAATATTATTCTAGGAAAAAACATAATACTTTTATACAAAAGAAAAAATATTCTCAATTTGGAATGTTATTTTTATGATCAAATACAAACTGCTCTCAAGAGCAAATATATAACAGAACTGCTGACACAGCCTAAATTATGGCTGTGTGAATGCTGCAGAAAAAGCTATTTCAGAAAACATTTTTAGCAGTAGAAATCCAACTTTGTTTAAACCTGAACATTTTTTTTACAATATCAAGTAAAATGTATTATATGTTAACAGCATGTTGAAAATGTTAAGGCTAAGTGTACAGTGTCAAAATAGATTGAATCTCTCTGAAAACTGGAAATTCAAGCTTTTTAAACATAATCCAGATGTTTGGCTTTTAATCATATTTAAAGAAAGAGGAAACTTGTGCAATACAAAATTCATACATGCATATTTCATTAGTGTCTTTCCTATCGCTGAATTAAAAACTTCTAACATATGTTTTCCTCGAACAGATAATGTTTTAAATTAGAAGAGTTGGCAAGAAGTTGTACACCTCACAAATGTCACTGGAGTATTTTAAATTAGAAGAAAATATTTCATTTTTTATGTTATTAACAGCTCCAATAGCAAATACTATAGCAGTGATCATTTTTGGCCTTATCAATAGGAAGTTCAATAGTCCCTGAAACAAACTAAGCATATAAAGATGAATGAACAGCAAGAACTAAGGACTAGTCTTCTTCAGAATACCTGAGACCGATAACGCTCTGACAGACCTGTGAGTATTTAACACAGATGCTTTCCATCTTCCTCACTAGTGATCCAAACAGGACAATACTGTGTTTCCTCAGCAAAAACCAGACAATCCTAAAGGTGAAAGAACTTTTTCCAAGATATATTTCCATTCTAGAACATTAACAAGACCACTACATTTACTGAATAATATTTAAAGGACTATATCACAGTGGCCATTGTTTCTAAAAGCTAACATAAATGATAAATTGTACGATTTTTTTGAACCTCCGGAGTCTTAGAAAATTAGACTCTGAGTTCATTTGTAAAAATGGAATTTCTGAATGTAATAATATTATAATATTTTGAATAATTTAAGACAGACAAAGCTGAAGCAATAAATATAAGAGGAACTATCGCACATATCATGGGCAAATGAAAAAGACAAAAAACCTCCTGCTTCTGGCTACCCGCATGAGGCATTTGGCTTGCTCTTTAAGACCTTTGTATCTTCCAAGGAGCATGTGAAGTGTGCTTGTCTACCACCATAAGCAGAAATATGCCCCTGTTATACTGTGATGTGATGGAATGAGATGTGACTATGAACTTCAAGTCTGTGTAGGAATGTTGGAGACTTAAAAATACTGAAAACGAGCCTCTCTCTGTCTCCCACAGCAGCTGTGCCTAGCAGAGACACTTTGCCTCTTTCAAATGGCCACCAGCAAGGGTATGCCTAATGCAGCCTTTTACAGGCTCAAGCTTGCTATGCTCCAGTAAATTGCAGATTTGCACCAGTCATATGAGATAGAAAAATATTATTTTTGATTTAAAATGGGAAACTGAGGTACAGATGGACACTAAGTCCAGTCCCAGGGAGGGAAGATCTCTGATGTGGGAACACAAGTCTTCCAATAGTCACTCTGCTATTCTCTGAGAATATATTTTCTGAGCTCAGAACTACTTAATACTCTATTTCACACTGGACTGAAAAAAAAAATTAGTTATAGCATTTACGGTATATTTTAGTCACTGCAGAAAATACCTCACCTCTACACATTCTTACATTCTCAACAATGTTTAGGAACTAACACTAATAGTTACCTTTCAAAGTGTGAGACTGCAGTGACACTGAACTCATTTTGAACTCACTGAACAACTATTGACACCGAAACAAAAGAACTTTCCCTCCATTTCTCTCTATTTCTCTCATTTCAGGTGTCTGTTCTCAAGGATTTATGGTGCTGCTATACGTGAACTCTGCTGTTTGCTGGCATGATGAAAGCTGAAAGCTCCTTCTCGTCTCTAAAGGCATTCTGCCAAAATATTCTCTGACAAAACTTGGGTTGGATTCACAGATCTGAAGTTCAAGAAATTGTCATAATCTAACCTCTGCACTTGTATAAATTGTGCCCTAATCTTATCATCTCTGCCTATATTATGCTATCAAATTTCTGGCTTGGAGAAAATCTTTTGTTATTGCATCTGTCCCTGACTTGAAGACACAAATAATAGTAAATTCAGAGAATTCCCTGGTAAAATGATAAACAACTAGCTTATTTGACTGTTAGAAAGCGTATGGCTCATTCCTAGGTTGAATTAGTTTACTTTTAGCTTCCAGATGTTTTATCTTCTTACACATTTGCTAATAGCTTCAATGTCTGTGAAAGCACAAAGTTACTACAAGAATCAAACATGAAAACAGATGACTTGCATTGATCTTCAGTTATCTCTTTTGGTGTTTCTGAGATTAAAATTTATAGAACAAAAACATAGAGAAGATGAACTATTTTTGCAGAGGCTAGTAAACTCAAATACACACACTTTGGAGATTCTTAAGGTGCTTGGTTTTTCCAAGCTGTCAGCAAGCAAATTTTTGATAACTTGGCCCTTATATAAATGAAAAATTATGAGTTTGGATTTAATTTTTGCTTATGGGCAGCATTGCCTGTATTCCCATTTTGGCTTATACTTCTTAGATTTTCCTGGTTCACTTAAAGATTGTTTGCTGATGCTATTTGTGCTGGAAAGGAAAATAGGGAGCAGGAGAAAAAGAACACAGCAGCAGGTGAAGTTGATGACAAAAAGACCACGTACAGAGTACAAATGCCATACTTGCTCTCATGGAATACCACTGAACATCAGAGATCCTAATAATCAATGAGAGTTTCACCCACAATAGGAGTATTTTCTACTGCACACTATCCACTGCTCTAGATTCACTCTGGAAATTGTAAAGTTGAATGTGAAGTGATCTTGACAGACCAGGGAATCTGCCCCTTTGTGTTTAGCATTTTGTAATGAGTTTCTCTGAGATCAGCACACAGCATAATGCCTGCATATTAATAGAATCTGTCTTAAGGCAATTTAAAAAAAATAGTTCTATAAAGATATGGCATCAAAACTGTAGAAATTGATTTCAGCAAAAAACCACCACAAGTTCACGATGACTTATGTTGTCTCACGGAAATGCTAATCTCTGTGCTCTAAACAGACTGATAAACTGGTGGCTATAGCATCGATATTCAAATCTATGTAACACTTGCAATGTCAGTGGATATAGAGACTCGTAACTTATTGCTATTTTAATGTCTGAATTCTACTTAAGATGAAAGAGGACATGTCTTGAAAATGGAAAAATATATGCATATATCTGAAGAGGAAAAAAAAGCTTCAAAGCACTGCAGCAGCAGGAAATACCAGGACACAAAACCAGCAGTGAAGTAATATAATACAAAGCAAATTTAGGATATTTTGAAGGTACTTCAGCTATAGTGAACACTAAGGAAGGCATGAACTTTTGTCTTTCTGGCATTCTCTCAAGAGGTTCTGGTCCTGCTTTGTGGAAAGGCTGTTCTGGTAACCATGCATGCCACGATAGCTGCCTGGCTGTTCAAATACAAATTGAAAAGATCTGTGACTATTAAAAAAAGATATATGCTTACAGTAATGTGTATTGATGTCTTCAACTTTAACTGCTGTCTGTTTAGATGTTTGTTATGGGAATATGTTTAGGGAATTTAGTAGTCCCAAAGAAAGATGGAAAAATGTAAGAAAATAGATCAGAAAGGATGATGGATAAGGAATAAGATTCCATTGCCTATCCTATGTTTTTCAAAAATTTTAAGGAATACGTTCTATTGCGAATATCAGCAAAATATGTAGGTAATTTTTATGGTGACAGAATCTTTGGCAATGACATCTGCATTTCAGTCTCACTTCTAGGTTTAAGTGTCTGTATTTCCCATCTTAACAATCATTTTATAATTAGTAACAATTCTAAAAACAAAGAAGTATGCCTAGTTGAATACTCCATGTTCTTAACACAACTAGCTTACCTTTTTTCAAATCTATGTCTAAGTCAACTGTTTTAGGCCATTACATTTGCTGTTTTGCTAGAGGTATAATATGTTTCTATAGAACTGAAGTCTAAAGAAATGAAAGTAATAAGTACATATTTTAGAACAGGCCATAGAGCTTTTGTACATTAAATTACAACACTAGCACTACATTAACCCTATTAAAGCTAATTTTTACAGCTCATTGGTGATTGGCATTTGGTACTGATGTTTGAAGAATTGCCATTGCATTGATTTTATTCTTTGCTTCTTTAATAAAGTGTGAAAAAAAAGGAAAAAGTAGGATTTAACTGTTCTTTGGTAAAGCTCTTCAGCTCTTAAGAAAAGGGTTCAAATATTTAAACCATGCAAAAGTCTTTAGGGACATTATATTTGTTTTTAATTTTCCAACATTTCATAGGCCTGAAAAAGTCCCTAAGTATGAATACATTTACACTTGATTGGTACCACAGAAAAGACCACGTTCAGAGTACAAATGTCACACTTGCTCTCATGGAATAACACCACTGAACACAAGAAATCCTGATAAACATTACTGCAGACCCTTCTCAGGACGTAATTGCACATGCTGACAACACAGTGAAGTAGGCCACCTGCTGGCCAAATCAGCCAATTAGCAATTTTAATCTAATAATTAGAGGATCATACAAAGAGAGAAACATGAAAGAAATGCATAAACCCCATCAACTAAAGACTATTGGAACGAATGTAAATGTATAAAGGAAAGGGAGGGATCCTTCATCTTATTATAGGTTTTCCAAAAGTGGTCATCACTTGAGTCTGGATACCAATTGATGAAGTAATGCTCTCTTGTGTTAAAAACGCACAGTAGATATGTTCTCAAGATTTTACAAAGTACGGTTCCATAGCAGGTCACGCTATACCAGTCAGCTCCTCAGGAATAATTAGAAGAGACTCCAGGTATGAAAATCCAAAACTGTTTGCAAGCAGCTTCCCTGGGAACACAGACTAAACAAAAATATCTTGGCTGGCATCACTCCTTAGAAAGATGTAGGAACTAAGACTACTGTGCCCACAGGTCTGCATCCAAATATAGCCATACAAAGCAAGGACAACAGTCAATGTACTGACCACACTGTACATTCAGACATAAAAGAAGGTATGTGAAACATAAGGACTGACAAGTTGCAGAAATGCCTGAATGGGCCAGCAATTTTCAGAGTTTCAGAAAGATCCTCAGCTGCTGGATGATCTGACAACTAGAGATCAAAACATGGGTTTTGAGATTTCCTCAGTCAGAATCTGCTGATGTTAAAATCTGCAGCACTAGGAAAACAAATTCCAGCCATAGAAGATTAAGTCAGTAAGTTAAAAGAAACAGCTACAAAAAGAACTCAAAGACGCAGCAGCCTCTGAAGAGGCCATGGAAAATGGACCACATGCTCCTGAAGGGAAGAATTCAGAGAGCACCAGAGTGCAATGCAGAATGCATGTGACTGGAAAAGGTGTGTGTTCTGTGCTATCTTTAGCCTTATAAAACCATAAATATCAATAGAAAGGCCTTACATCACAAGACCTCCACATCAAAATCACAAAAGTATCACATGTATGATCCAAATGGTCTATACTGATTTTAATAAAACCAAAAGCCTGAACCATCAGATCTCCCATCATTTTGGGTCTCCCTGTTCGGACAGTGGAGAGTTGTTCATGACACATATAAGCACGAATAAACATAACAGTTTTTGAATGGTGTGCAAGTTATTATAGTACTATATTTCCAGTAACTGACTTGTAGGGAAGGAAACAGGGGAAAATGGTAGAAGATTAATTTTCTGGCATGAATTCACTTGGGTAAAATACAGGAAATATTTTTTCTCACTATTTAAACACACAGGGGCAAATCAATATTTTAGCTACTGTTAGAGCACACCTCAGCACCAAAGCTGAGATTTCCTACCATGGCAGTAAAAAGCAGTCTGTGAAAATGGTTAGTTCACAGAGAGAATACCCTGTTCTTCAGTCAAGAAGAACGCATGGCTTTCAGAAGAGATTCAAAATACTCCTCCCATACACCCCCTAAAACAAGAAATACATGCTGTTGCTTGTTGCAATTGGACAGCAATATTCAACATCTTTTTTAATCTGGCTTCAAAAAGGAAGAGTTGAATTTAATTAATATCAACCAAACAGAAATGTTTCCATGAAATGCACATTTTATTGCTCAATATTTAATACTCTGAGTAACTTTGAAATGTGCCAGGAATAGCAAAGCTCACTTATTTAGCATTTGTGCTGTTAGACAAAATACATATATAGAGATGTGTGTGTATATACATGTATGCACAACCGAACTAAATTAAAACATGGTTCTTTAAATAGCTATATTCTCCTTTCTTTGCATATTTTCTAAATTCCTTACTATGTTAATCTGATTTTATGAAGGACTCAGTATTGATTATTGATTTGTAGAGATAAATTCAGGACTTGAACTGAGAAAAAAAAACCAAAAACCTGTGGGCTGTGGGTCTGCCTGCAGCTGAAGGCAGCTGGTGGTGTCTTAAGGGTGAGCTATTGCCCACCAGGTAACTCATGGGGAATTACTTCTCCTGGAAGACAAGTGCAATTTGCATGAGAAGGGAGCAAGTTGTGCTGTTGCTTCCAGGCAAGACAGAAATTTCTAGTTTCACTGATTTTAGAAACCAGAGCTCTCTGAGGGTCTCAGCTGGAAGGAACCCACTTCAATTCCAACTTACACCTACACTCATTCACTACTTCTGCTATGGTTCCAGAAAAGAATTATAGAGGAACTGCTACAAGAGCTCTGTATCATCAGGAGATTCTCCTAATGCCCAGTTCCTTCAAATTGTACTATTAAACAACGGGTATCTTGCTGCATTGCCCACCCCTCTTCTCCACTCCTCTTTTTTATTTTCTCTTGGTCATTAACCATTTTTGCTCATCAATTTGTATTGACCATGGCAAAAATCTTCTGCTAAGTGTGCAAAAAGTTTGTGTTTGTTCATGTCTGTGAAAGTTGTCTGTCAACTATTCTGCCTGTTTTCATGGGGTACTCCTAGTTTCTCATGTCCTCCAAAGTCCTCCAAAAAATCAACATGTGACCCCCACAAAAGACTCACATTCTTTCATATTTTCTGCATTTACATTAATATTCCTGTCCAGGTTTCCATTTAAGGGTTGCCTATATATTACCTCCTCTTTGACATTTCTTTTTCCTATGCTTAGACTGACATCAGCTTTTCACCACAGGAAGGGTGTCAGGTCCACGTTACACTGGATATACCCCTAGAAGCTCAGAATGATGAGCGTAAAAGCCTACAGATACCTGAAAAAATACACAACAGGACAATGGCTCTGCTGTTCTTTCAGATCACTGTTCCAAAACATGTTTTTGACAGCATGGTGAGCACTGTTGCCCTGAAAAAATTTTGTTAAATATCCCAGGTCTTTGACATTTTTTGCAAACACTTTGGAATCAGTTTTCACTAGGATTTTCTGACCATTAGCAAATTTTTTATCCATTACTTTCTGTGGGACCAGGGTCTTTGCTTTGCCACATTGCATTTTCCAGCAGTTTTACTAGACTAATAGAATTCTCTTTTGCTTCTCTCTAGGGTGATTTGGGGGATTTTCAGTTTTACATGTAAGTGCTCATCTTCTTCAGATATGTTATATTCAGCTGGAATGCCAGGGAGCAATCACAGTGACTCTTTTGTTTCTTTCAGGTACTGCTTTGATTATTGTCTTTCAATAGGAACCAGAGCTTGGGTGAGTAAAATTCTTCTAAAACAACTATAGTAAACTTTAAGAGATGGCATCTCTTATTTCAGGGGTTGTTTGTTGATTGACTGCACTTATTCACTGGTTTCATTATGATTTCATTGCCCATCTGCAGTGCTTGGTTGCATCTTTCCAGTCTAATTTTGCTCCTTATCAGTGTTGCACTGCAGCTGACTCCATAATCCAGCTGGTATCAAATTAGTCATTGATCTAATAGCATAGTTGCAAATATAGCAATTGAATGCCTGGCAGCCTTCTGCATTGCTAGAACACTGAGAATCTTTAGATTTGCTTAAGCCACATTATGGATATCTACTTCTTCATTAAAACCTTAAATTATTAATTGTTTCAGACACTATATTTTAATTTCAAAGGTAATCGTGATGTTCAGTCTGGCTGGCTGCCTCTTTTTGTCATGAACATTTTTATTTCTAATTTTTCTGTTGCCTGTTACACTACATATGTTGCACTGAAATGCCAACATTTTCAGCCAGTCTGCATCTGCCCTGCTTCATGGGTTCTTTCAACTTACATCTATGTGTGTGTTCTGCTGTTTCTGTTCTGGCACTCCTCTGGATATTTCTCCGACTGTTTGGAGGCATATATTAGATTGGTTTTACCCCAATGTCTTCCCTCTGAATGAGAACCGTGTATTTCACAAGTGATCCTGGCAAAGACATACAATTAAGAAATGTTTCATGCCTACAGTTACACATGGTTGCTCTAGTTCCTGGCACCTTACCATATCCTCTTTTTTTTTGTTTTGTTTCTGGTTTTGGTTAAGAAAACTTTTTATAGCTTTTAATTTAGTTTTCATTATTTGTATCCCTCTGACCAGTTCTTCTTAGAGGCTAAATATTATATACTCTTGCTGAAAAATCAAAATAATAGCAATGAATTTTTTAGGCAACAAAATGGGATTATCACTGTCCACTTCTCACCTCTGATGATGTTTGTTTGATCTTTCAACACAATAACAAGCTAAGACATCTAAGGAATTATTGTTCTTCCACCTAAATAATAGACACACTAGGATGTGCCTAGAAGGCCATCAAAAAATAAGCATGTCTCAATACATGTTCAGCTTTAGAAAGTTACGACCTAAAAAATTCTGTATGTGTAGTAGCCTATTTTTGAGAAAAATCAATGGGTAAAGCAGAGATAACCAAACTTCACTGCAATGTCAGTCAAAATCTGGATGTACACAAATGAGTTTCAAACTGGTGTATTGCGTAAACATTACACAGTGGTACAAAAAATACCCTCTTTTTGTGATATCAGAATAAGTCAGTGGCAAACTGAGAGAGTCTGATCCTCAAAGTCTCTTTATCCCATCGATGGAGAAAGAGATAAGAGAGAAAAGGGTTCTCCTGAAAGTATTTCAGAGTACTTAACAAGCTTCTGCTCTGGACTACCCCTTAGAGAAACCTCCTCATGTTAGGGGCTGGTCTGCTTTGCTCCCCTAATAGTTAAATAAGTCTTCACAGATGACTCTGTGTCCCAGTGTATTACTGGGGAAACGACAACCTCCCCACAGTGTTCACTGCAGCTTGTGATACAGCTGGCACATGTCCTTCACATCTGTAATAGCACCTGTCCTTCCAGAATGGGATGTGAAGGGTACTACAGCTCTTTCCCCCCAAAAGCATCTCTTCAGAGAGCCAACATTAACATTTACAGTTTCATGATCACTGGGATTCTATAGCAACCATGTTTTCTGCAAAACAATAGCACCCACAAGAAGATAAGAACCACAAGTACTCCACACTGACCACAGGAGTTGGCTGCAGCCTGCCCTAAGATTCCACTGGATCTGATTTTGCAGCCACAACTGCAAAAATTAGGAATTAAATTACAGTGATTGCTTATTTTACCTTGTTAGAAGGAGAAATTGGTGCAAAATGCTGTAGCTATTTTAGTACAATGTATTAAAAGTGCATATGCCCAAAGTAAAAATATCACCCAACCTTAAGTATGTAAAAAGGTTACAAATATATACACATAAATAATTTATCTTGATATTTTACATATTTTCAATATATAAATACAGTCTATAATATATATTTATAAAAATAAAAATACAATACATATACAAATAAAAATTCAGGAGATTATAAACTGGTACACTTCATTGCAACTTATTTTTTATCATTTAGACATAAATTCATTGAATATATTGCCACTGAAAGTTTATGTAGATTTAGTGAATTTGGGTTTCATATAGGAAACCTGCCAAAAAGCTATTCTATGGTTATTTGTTTTTTGTATATTTTTATGAAAGAAATATTACAGTATTGATTATTTTTGAGGTATATTGATGAGGAGTAATTTGGAAAGAAAATAGTAGTTCCTGTATTATGTTTATGAAGCAAAATATCATGGATAAACCATGTAGTTCCTATGAGTTTTTAAAAAAGAATATTTTCTCCTGGACTATGAGGTGGAAAAATAGGAAAGTGCATTAAAAATTGGCAGCTAACTTGAGGAATAGAGTAACAATACTATTGCCACCTATAATATTTGCTAGTGATTTTTTTAATCTTCATTGCTTTAAAACAGATGGATACACCAAGCCACTAAAAAAAACCCAGTACCCCGTCCATACACAAAAATCAAAAATCATATGGTCATTGTGTTATTAACATTCCTCATTTTATCTTATTTCAATATATTAACTGGAGAGCCCAGTAGAAGGTGGCTTTAAGGTCTCACTCTTAGGACCTTATCTCGCTATTTTATAGCAGCAAGGGCACAAACACAGAGCATGTGGAGTTGAGTAAGATGCTTGACGTGATGACTGTAAATTGTCCACATTTTGCAGCTGTAGTAAGGAATGGTGATGACAGCTATGTGGTACACATTTACTTTTGTTTGAAGTTGAATGCCTCTTTCATTCTAGACACACTGCTTTAATCTCCAAAAAAGCTGTGCTGGCTTTTGCTACAAGATCAGTAAATACTGCATTGCTACAATGTGAAGTTCATCCTCAACGTCGTGCTGGGAAGAAGTGGGAGACACCCACTTACTCTTGGGAAATGCATGAAGACACTTCTTGCAGAAATACAGGGAGTCTGCTCCGCAGAAATTACAACACTGTCTTTAAAAATGCATGTTTGCATTTGAAATATATTGTGGAAGCAACCAAGAAAATGTAGAAATATTTTTCACATTCTTTTTGTATTCAATGTCTAGATGTTTTAATTCTCTAGATATAGGAATCAGTATTTTCCTATTGTCATTATATAAGACACTAAAACTTAACATTTCTCTGCTTTAAGTAGGAATTTTTCCAACAATATTTTTATTTTCTGCTTTGTAAAATGCACAATTTTCCAGAATTAGCAAGGAATTTAATCCTATTATATGAACATATGGACCACTGAAGAATGAACTAGTTATTATAGGATGGGTCACAAAGGAGTTTTAACTCTGCTCTCCAGTGTAACTGAAGTGAAAATACTTGTGCAGAAAAATGTGACCAATTTCATCACCCCTTGTAATAAGAGAGTGGGAAACTTTGCTGTGTCAGGTCCTGAACTCATTTAGTTCACACTGTAATAGCAGTCAGACTTTTACTTGGTATATTGGTATATCATGCAGTTTTGAGACCTCTCATACAAAGTATTATTTTCTTGCCTAGTGGAGAAAATCATGGAGGTTCTTAATCTGTTGGGGGAAAAAAATCCAGCCTAGACATGAAAATTACTGAACTTCATGAAAAACAGTAACTGAAACCAGTTTTGTGCAAAGTCATTTTACAATACATGACAGTTAAGAACATACTACAGTGTAAAAAAACAAAGATTAACTTCCACTGAGGCAGGTATCAATCCATGTATATAGACATAAGTACAGACATACTATTATCTAAGTAATAGAATTGACATGCTATTGTTCATGAATATCTCTATGGACATCATTTAACAGACTAATCTTTCTCTTTTTTTTTTTTTAATATATACTTTGTCAGACAAAATAAAAGCTTTCACTTTGGGACATAATTTGCTAATAGGATTAATGTAATATTTCATAAAGGTGGTGATTTTTGCAAGGTAGCCTAAAAGTTGATTAGCAAACTATAATGACTATTCTGATTGCAATTAAAAAGCCCTTCCAAATGAGTCAACACACCTAAGTGCTATCTGCAGTCATTTAGATTTTAACATCATGGTTATTACTTATTATCAGGCTGCACAATGAGATATTGATTAATTCTAACCTTTAGAGCTCAGAATTCAGGAAAAGTCAAGGTACTAGCACAGCCTACCTTTCCTGTCTAGTAAACTTATGGCCTTTAGTGGAATTCTAATGATTCCTATTGGCAAGGCAAAACTGAAATTAGTTTATTCTTTTGGCTCATGCAGAAATGATGACATGCCTAAAAATACTGCATGCATAGCAGATTTGTAGTTGCTCCCTACAAGGGGCTCAATCCTGAAGTGTGCTGAGAGCTTCCTCTAAACTGACAACCATCATTTTCTTCTGACTAAAACTGACTGTTTTAGCAACTCCATGCAGGCACTGATGGGTTTGCAGACAGACAGAACTGTGCAGTATATGCAGTTTAGGAGCAAAAATCTTCACATTTTCTAGTTTATAACCCTAAGCATATTGTCCAAATATATCACTCTGCAGGCTGTTAATCTTTTAATAAGTTTTCTTTATATGGAAAATCTACTTGGAATAAAGACTGAACTACAATGCAGCTTCAGTAGGTACGAGGAACTTGCTTTAAATGGAACAAAGTAATCCAATTAAACTAATCTGGTTTACAAGTTAAAATGATACGAAGAACATTAATTGATCCTTATAGGCTGCTGCTATTTGAGCTCTGTCTCTGTTTGCACAGCATTTGGAACCGCTTTGCACGTTTGTATCCTCTAACAGCAGAGAACTCAGGCCCCCAGTTCAGGAGAATTATGGGCAAGAGAAACATATAACTGTTATGTGTTAGATTAATTTGCAGAACACTTGGCATTTTATTGCCAAGTAGTCAAATTGTTCCAAGTTGTTCCGGAAGGTTGTTATTAATAGTATGTTTTCTGAGGAAAGTTCTGTCTACTTTTGGAACTGCATTTCTGTTGCCAAGGAAACTCCTTGAAGCACAGCATTCTAGGAGCACACTGCTGCTTTTGTTTGCCAGTATCCTATTCATATCATCTAAGTAAGCACTTTACATACTTTAGCCTCCAGTTTCAAACGTTGGAAGTTTTTATGTATTTATATTACCACGTTAAATATAGTTTGTGCTTCTTTTTAAACTCAGGACTCTTGGAAGATTATTTTAACAGTTGCATTAAAACCCAGGTTTTTGTGGGTTTTTTTCTTTTTTTTTTTTTTTCACAAGTTTGCAATAAATTAGTTTTAATTTGAATAATAGCTCCATAGGTTATAGCACTAGTCCTTAAGTGTTAATTATCTTTTCACTCTGAAATTAATGTAGTCATTTCCTACTGACTCCTCTACACCATTATTGAAGTGCTGAGGAAAACATGTCATTGAGTTCTGAGCCAGAACTGTTGTTGTGATTAATCCTGGTCACATGGCCAATCTCTGCCAAAAGGAGATCACTGAAAAAAGGTGACAAAGACAGTGATTTCCTGTCAGCAAAGAGTACGACAGGGCTGTCTAGAAGTGATGCAAATGAGGGAAACTTTCACCACGGTTTGTTTGATCCACTCCGGGCCACAGCACACTGAGCCAGCGAGAAAGGCACAATGGAGCAGCAGCACACCCAGAGGAGGAAATTAACTGCACCTTCCAAGCAGGGATAGAGCTTCCAGCAGGGAAACTAAAACTGCTGGGAGATATATTTTTTTTCCCCTCAACTTTTTTAGAAATATATTCTTATTTTTTGATGTGTATTTTTGTGTTATTTAATACAGTGGATCATTTCCCCTTGATGAAAGAGTTCAGCAGTTAACATGTTCAAAAGCGGTACCAACTAAATGCTTTCAAAGTCTTTCCACTACTACATATGGATCTTTTTCCATCTATCATAATCATTGCTGAAGAATTACTAGTAAAAGACTTATGGCTTATGCAGTTCGCATTAAAACCACCATACAGAGCTTGTAATCAGAAAAAAAATATTTCTTTTATTCGATATTTTCAAATGCTTGGTTAATTTTATACTGAACATACTAACACTTTTAACAATCATACTGTACTTATTTAAATAGGGTTTTAATCTAACACAATTAAGTTTTGCAATTAATCTTCAGAGGAAAATGAAAAGAATTATCATTAACTTTTCTGCTAGTATACTCACTTCTAATCTTGACAGTTCCCATAAATACTGATTTGCTTCATTTTTGAGCATTCAAGGTACAGAATTACTCAAGTTCCTACTAAAGGGCTAATTAGCAGAGTTTAAATTCTTTGGGTTTGATCCACCAGTAACGGCATATGAATACAGCTGAAGTCAATGCAAGTTCTGTGTACTTAGAGCTTATGAGATCAGGCTCACATGCAGTAGATTAAAATGTAATAAACATGATACATTTGGCATCAAACTGAGCTGTTAAAGAAGTACAAAGAAGTACGAATCCAAAACATGGAAATGTTCCTTTTAGTTTTTTTCTTAATTAATGGATAAAGAATTAGAGGACAAATAAACTGGCATCAATTCATTCTGCTACTGCCATTTTATCAAACACTAGCTGATTTTCAAAATTATTAGCTAGTTTTAAAGTTAGTTTCTTGCTATAAAGCAGAAATCATTTAGGTCTATGTTCTCTTTTTTTAAAATCTGTGAACCGTAATCTAGGAAGTCTAGTGAAAGTATATTCATATTCAGTGTTACAAAGAATATAGCTGTGCTATTCCTATCATAAGGGCAAAATAAAACCTGGTTGAAGAGAAAAAATAGGGATCCTAGTAAAAAACTATGAAGTTCCTGGAATATTAGAAAAAAAAAAAGAAAAAGCTGAGCGTTGACTTAAGTGTATATTGCCTCTGAAAATATAGTAATGTGAAAACACTCTAACCATAAAAACATATTTCATTTTCCTATATATAATTTTAGCATTTATATATTGTGTTATGCTGCTTTAATGTATGCTTGCCCCTTCTGAATTACCTGTTTCATCATCGCTCCTTCCCATTCATGGACTCCTTAGGGGCAATGATTACTGTAGGTAATAGTGATACCACAGCAGGTTCCCTGGCAGGGGCGGCTTGCTGAGCTGGCTCTGAGCTGCAATTACTTGTCAGCTCAGCAACAGAGAAGAGAGATCTGTGGTTTTAGGAGAATCCACGAAAATGCAGAGAGTGCAATTAGCAGGTTCACATTTGAAGCTGTAATTGATAAAGAGAAACTGGAGCAAGGCCTGTGTTTTCCTAACATCCCACATCACTGAGGAGCTGTGACGGTAACAGCTGCCTGGGTCTGTGTCCCTGCAGCCCAGCACGGCTGCGCTCGCTGGGAAGCGCGGGCAGTGCTCACGCACTCGGAACCACTCACCACTCCAAAAAAGCCTCCGAATAAAACGGGTATCACCATCGATTGGAAGAGAGGTTTACTAGGCTAGTTTTGTAAAAATATTAATGCTCTTTTTGAGGATGTGATTCATTGTCACGCAAAATCTCTAAAATTAGGGATGGTAAAGACCTAGTGATTTATCTGATCTTTACTTTGCTGGTGCAGAATTGTTCCCTCAATTACATTAGCTAATGTTATCCTTTGTCTACTGTTAAATGTCNTTTTGTTTTGGTTTTTTTGGAAAGAATGATCGTTCTAAATGCGATGCACTTAAGATTTTTACATTACCGGGAAATATTCCTCCGGCTTTGTGGAAGCTCTTTAGCTATCTCTTATGCAAACTCCTCATCTCTACTTAAAGCTTTTGTTCGGTCATTAAAAGTCTGCTTGCTGCTCTCACTAGAAAGGTAAATGCAGTGAATATTCACTGCAGGAGGGCAAGGAGTCTATTTCTACCCTTCTTCAAGTGGTTTTGTAGTGACCATGTACCAGATAGGAAGTTTTGAGACAGGGGCTCAAATCTGGTACGGTAGCCTGTGACCTCCTGGCAGAAATTGCAGGACAAGCAAGCTGCCTGTTGTTCAGAGTCCTGGTTTGTGCTGGTTTGTCTCTGCTGCACAGGCTACAGACTCAGCTACTCTCTGGCATACAAACTTTCTGCTTTCAGAAGTGTCATGCCTATCATGGTTCAGAATTTCATAATATTAAGAAACTATTTCCATTTTGCATATATAATATTACCCATTTTCCCACCATATTAGACTGCACATATTATTAAATTGTTGCCCTTTTTTACTCTTCTCATCATACACTATTATCTCAGCCTTACCATCTATAATTATTCTTAGGGGTTACATTTGGAAATCAGAAAGGGAAGTATACTAAATAGGATCTAAAATTCTTGAACTGGTTGCTTAATCTTTATTGCTTTTCATATTGGTGGATGGATTATTACCTTAAAATTCATGTTTATCAATTTATTTTTTTAGTATAGGACTAAAACTACTGGTTGAATTAGTCATGATACAAGCTGGCCTTATATGGACAGGCACTAACTACCAAAACATCTTATTTTAGACTCACAAAAAACTTTTACTCATTTCTGGCATTGTTTATTTCTGAGCCTGCCCAAGACCAGGTCTGTTAATGTGTGATTAAGTGTGATGAAGTGCTTATAAAGTTAGGAAAAAGACAATAGCAAAAATAAAAATAATTGTCAAAGCAAGAAATAGAGGCCAGCGAATGAAACTCATTCACAGCCTGAAATAGTGTGGATGTGAACTATATAAATGTATAGTTTATATAAAGTTTATAAAGTATATATATATGAATATTTATAAACATATTTTTGCTCATATGACAACCCCCTCTTGCTGGGTATTTTAAATAAAATAACTAAAATAAGAAAAATAAAATTCAAGAAGACCATCAAGAAAATAGGATGCCAAAGCAAGGAAAAATTATATTATATTTAAGAAATTATCAAATCATGCAATCATAGAAGAAAGAGTACAACTTCTATTTGACCTTGAATGTACCATTTATTTGATAAGAAATAAAAAAAAAGCTAGAGGGTAGTTGTTTCTTGTCATTATAGTGTTGCTGATTCTGTGGTTAGTTATTAATTTTATTTTTTATGATTCACAATCTGCTCTTTGAAATATGCCATATGCTCAAAGCAATTCAAGGATGACAACTGTCAGAATTACTCCAATAAAAATTGCCTAAATGAGGAAGATTTACTGCAGTCTGATATTTCTGTGGAAAGCCCCTCCTTTCTTTCCCCCACCACCCCTCAGACCCATAGCTCCTCAGACACACAGTGAAGCCTGAACCAATTTTAGGATGTAGTCACAAATTTTTAGGAAGTTCTTACAAGATCTGTCTAAAAGAAATTGTAAGTCTTCTGGGTTAAGGCTGCTATGGCAAATAAAACAAACCATGTGTGTCTGTATGTAGGTATGTACACATACGTATACACATATATATGTACATATGTATATGCTAGAATTAGACCCTATACTTCATCCTACAAGTTCAAAATCATGTTGCTCAAATCACAACCAAATGTGAAGACTTAACATGACAATGTCTACTTTACGTATAACTAATAAAAACTAAATTGGAAGAGTCCTGTATCCTGGCAGCAGCAAACCAAAATCAAGGCAAATGTCTTTCTTTCCAGATGAGGTCTGAAAGGTGGATAAAAATCCACCTGAAAGCTCCAATCAAAACACATTTTGTTAAAAGTTCCCATTTCATTTTTTTCCTTCATTTTGTTTCAGTCTATTTATTAATGCAGTTTCATTTATTTCTATTCATCTTGAAGACAAATCTTTGTCCTTCTATAGAATTACACCAAATAGAATGTGATAAAGGGAACTTTCTTGCAATTATGATGTCGGTGCAGCCTGTCAGTGCACAGGGGATGGAAATGAGGTTGGGGACAGGGAAGGGAATTCTAATAGACACCATGATACATACAATGAACGCAGCGATATCCTGTGAGAGAAAGACTTGTCAAGCTAATCAGATCTTCTATAGCTAGGTAAAGGCAGGAACGGTAGTGCTAACCTTGTAAAGATGCTGCTGCTGCTCCTCTGACATCATCAGGTCATGGCTGTCCATCACAATGGATTCCATGTCAATCAGCCAATCCCAGAGCTCCTGGTATTCTGAATCAAAGTCCAAAAGGCTGTAGATAAGGAACAAAATGTATTATGCATAAATACTGTGTAGTTGTTAAAGTCTTGTATTAGAATAATATATTCTTGAAAACTCATGATGTTCCAAGTTATATTTCTAAAGAGACATTCTGTATTTATACAGTGTGGATGAAAATGAAAACTGAAATCCAATTTAAGCCAGTGCCATGACCTAAATTCAGCAGCTGATGCCAAATCCTGACAACTGTTGGCATACTGCATTTGCTTCAAAAATTTTGAAATACAAATCCCTTATAGGTGTTTAATGTTTTTTTACAGTGCTGGCTTTATATTGAGCAATTTTTGCAACAATCACCTTGACATAATTCTTATGAAAATATTATTTACATCAAAAAATTACTCAATCCATTCAGCCATCCCTCTGCTGTCTATCTGCCTATCTTTGTAAATATCCTACATTTATGTTCATGGATGAGTAGCTAGCATTTCAACTTAACGCCTTAAGATAGGCTTGAGTGAATATGGTAAGCCAGTGAGAACTAAGGCCAGATACAGTATTAGACAGGTGTTCCCTACAGACATGTAAGAAACAAAGGTAAGGACAGGAAGTCAAAACAATGAATCCTTGAATAGCCAGCAATCATTAAAATTCAAAGGAGGATCACTACGGTTTTCAACAAAATAAATCATTAGAATAAGGAGCTTAAAAGGATTAATGTGATTCTCTATTGAAAGCCTAGTGAATAAGTAAAGCATAGATTCTTCTAAAACACTGTGATACAAGACAGAAAGTACATCCTGAAAAACTGCACATTCGTCAAATAGATACCTCTTGAAAAGGGGTCTTCAAATTTGCAAAATTGGAACTAACAAAAGCCTTGCCAGTAGTATCAAAAAACTCCCATACTGATCAAAGAATAGTGCATAGTGCAAAGAATAGTTCCACTAAAGCTAATTTCTCCAATTATTAGGAACTTTTTTAGCAACTCCATTAAAAAAAAATTAGCAGTGTTTTAACAGAGAAACAATAAACTAAACACGTTTTTAACGTCATTAGTACTATTGCAGTTTTGTTATTAACTAGAGTACCATGTGCATGGTAATTTTGAAAGCTTATGGATAAAGTTGTGACAAGTAGAACTGTCTCTCCTCAAGAAAGCAGGCAAGGGAGAAGAAAGAATTTGCCTTCCATGGTATTATTTTCAATGAATTGACCACAAAGAAAGTATTGTATAATGCACAAGCACCGATTCCTGCTTCTGAAGTAACCCTCTCATTTAATCCACTATAGTTAGTATGCTTTTACTCAATAATTTATGAAGTACACTTACTTAAAATTGCTTGCTGTCCTGAGAAGGTAAGTAGTGTTACCATAACGAAAGAGGAGCAAGCACAAAAGATCATGTTACTATTATTGAAATACAAGCTTCACTTGGAGTTCAGGACTTTTTCCATGTTTCAGGAGGTATTTGACTCAGATATCATTTGGAAACTAAAAGAAAACTAAACTCCATTTTGAATTGTATATTTGCCAGTGTTACTGAATCTTCATCCCTTCCTCAGAAAGCGGTATAACCATTCTGCATCTTCAGTACCAACTGCTCCTTTTCTTCTCTTCCATCTTACCCAAATATTATTCAAAGACATAAAACTGACAGGCAGTTATTAAAACATATGTTTTACGACACAAGATGTTACATTTCATAACCTGTAAATTGGTACAGATTCAGTTGGACTCGGATGGTTTGTACCAGTGAAAATCCCAAGATATGAAGATGATATGAAACAAAGCCTATATACAGAATGGCAAGGGATGCCTTCAGAAAATGCACTAGGAAGTGGACTTGGATTTTTCTGTAATAGGCAGAAGATGTGCTAGATCCAAACGTCTGCTTTGTGTCTAAAGATCCATCTTATTTACAGTCCAAATTGGTCCATTTATTTGTGTATTGAAATGAACCAATCCTTTAAAAAAACAGAAAAGCACTTTTCTTTGACCTTTATAAAACACAGATAAGCACTAGAAAACAGCTGAACCTTAATGTTCTAAACAGGAACTCAACCAAAAACAGAAAGTGAGAGAAAAAGGACTCACCAGAAAAAGCCCAGGAAGGGATACAAGATAAAAGAGATCTGGGTTTTTCCCCACAGTTTACACAATGTACTTATTCTCTTCCTTGTTTGTTTAGGGGTTTTTAGTTGTTTGCTTGTTTGTTTGTTTTCTGAAGTAAAGAAACTGTCTATGGCAGTTATTTGCCTGAGCCTGAAGATAGCGAAGCAGCCTACAGAGTATAATTAATATTTTTTTAATACGATTGCAATACTTCTAATGGTTTTAGAATATATCTGATATATATATTTTAAAAGCAGTTCTTTTTTAAAAATTAATGTCTTGCATCAAAATGGATGAACTTAGTGATCACTATTAAATTACTATCTGGAAGAGGATACAAATTACTAAGCTGCTAAAAAGATATTCAGAAAAATCAAGAAATTGTAGGAGAGAGGTTAAGATTAAAATGTACCTGTCAGGATTTCTGTGGTATATTTAATATTTCTTTTTTATTCAGAATCTACTTTTCCTGAGCTTAGCAGATCTTTCTTTTATATCACCACAGGCAGAACCAGAGAAAGCATGATTTTTGAAACACTGATGTGTGTTAAGATTGTAATAATGATAGAAAATATAT
The DNA here is from genome assembly GCA_013400435.1 of Pycnonotus jocosus. Classification (NCBI taxonomy): domain Eukaryota; kingdom Metazoa; phylum Chordata; class Aves; order Passeriformes; family Pycnonotidae; genus Pycnonotus; species Pycnonotus jocosus. The sequence continues at coordinate 15,662 of VWYP01008582.1, read as the reverse complement.
CATTTTGGTTGATTGTATGAATCCACTAAACACTAAAAAAGGAATAAATTAGTTCATCTGTTCATTGATAAAGAAAAAAATCCTCCACTAAAAGTACCCAAACATTGCCAGCAAAAATGCTATAATATTAGTTAAAGAGCAGGTAAAAACTTGATGCAGTTTGTTGGCTAATAAGATAAAACCATTAGCTATGTAATAAGTATAATTACATTAAGAAATATATTTTGTCTTGGTAACCAGGAATCAGATATGCAGAGTTGCATGTCTAATCCCTTGAACCCTAAACATATTTCTTAAAATGTGGACACCAATTTATTATTTTGAATGAAAATTCATGAGCACCTTTCTCATGAGAAAACCAGTTCATCTGTGGCATTAATAAATAAAAAGGAATGTGAAGCTATTTCCATCAGACTTTTTCCCCATGTTTAACACACACTTCCAGATTGCAGCATTATTTTGATGGCATAACTCACATGGCAGTTAGAAGTACTGTAAGCACACTGTAAGTGCACCTACCAAAAAATTCAGACAGACAAAATGATCCTTCAAGTTTCTGGATCATAATTTTATGGAACTCTTTTCACATGTTTTTATTAGGAAGATATAGGTGAAACCAGAGATATCACCTTAACAGTTTTAAAACTGCCCTATGTTCTGCACATACTTGAAGCCCCCTCTAATGCATTTCTCTCAAAGTCTCATCCATGAAGGCCCAATATCCATCGATGACAGGATCTTAGGATCTGTCTTTCATGTTCAATGGCGCTGTCCATATCTCCAAACAGGACCTGTATTCACCCATCTCCAGCTTTGAGGGGATACAGTACTTCCAGCCAGATTTACCGTAACGTTTTGCACCTGCTTTCAATTACTCTTGGGTACCTCTTACCTCCTGGCTATCTGGTGTTCTCCTGCAGTGGATACTGATTCTTTTCCTCTTCCTTTGCCACTTTGGCCATTTTCATGGTAATGCACAAAAACCTTTCCTATTGCTGTTTTAACAAGATTACTGTTTTGCAGGAAATCTCCAGCTCTTTACACACCCACTGGAATCACACTATTCTGCAAATACTACCCTATCTCAGTTTCGCTATTTCCTGCACGAAGTCATCTCCCAAATCTCATACCTACCTACACACATCACACCTACCTACCTGCACACACACACACACACACACACACACACATCATATAAAAATTCTTCATTTACAATAGCTCTTATTCTCCCTGTAGACATTCTTCTTTTTCCTAGGTCAAACTTCCACAACAGACAATGGATAGATACCCTAATTTATGCAAATATCCCTTTCTCTGAAGAGATCTTGGTCTCTAGCTAGGCCAAGGTACTGTGCAGTTTCTGTCAACGCTTTTTATGCAGTAAGGAAAGGTTTCATCAACTATATTTTAAAATAGCTGAAAGGAATTTCCTTTTTTTTTCAAAGCAGCACCTCAGACAGGTTTAACTGAAATTCTTCCAGCTGAATTTCGTCCCTCCTATCTTCTACAATGGCTGAATAAGTGGTATTGTACTGGTCTGACTCCAGCCTTTTGACCCTTGAAGTCACTGTTGAGCCTCTAAAGCCTGAGGTGGCTTTAAGGGCCCAGAAAGGTGGCCACAGCACTAAAAAGGTTTGAAATACTAGCAGATGACCTTTTCCAGTTCAAAGCATATAATTACAAGTGAAAACAAGTGAATTTAAGAAACTATTTGCTCTTCACACATGGTATGTAGAGTTACAAACTGCATTTCACTGTGGAGCATAAAGCCTTACATCTCCTCCTCTCAGGAAAATGTCTGTTGATGTGTCTTACATCCTCCTCAATATTCCAATCTTATGCCTTGCTCACATTCAGTGATGGCTGCAAAATTAGAAGCTGGTTTTGAACATGTAGCCCTCAGTGCACATTTATATACATATACACACCAATTCTGAACAAATTATTTTTATGGTTTGCACTAGCTGCGCTGGCATGTTTGAGAATCTGACAGATTTCTGCATATGTAATCAAGATCTCAGTAATCCTACATAATTAGCCCACATCAACTTTTCTAAAACAGTCATCTTTCCATATAATAAGAGAGGATGTTTACAAGGCTCATTTATCTTTACAGTTGGTAATTTAATAAAACTGTGTTTCCAAGACCTGAACATTGAGTTAACAACTGGAAAGAGGAGTTCTGGAGATAAAGAACTCACAAACACCTTTGTCAATGACTTTTCTTGCATAGGAAACTGCAGGCAAAAGTTCTACTCTATTTTCCAGTTACAAGGAAACTTCTATGATGACGAGGATGTCCTGATACAATGAGCACTAGTTGGATCCTTTGTCCTGCTTTTGGCCCACATTAATATGATCCCACAGGTAGGTTTTTAATGTTCATTTTGGAGTGCTAGTAGTTGGAAGATATGGTTTTCAGAAGACCTTCAAGAAAAAGTCATCTTCCAGAGCTACAAGTTTCCTTGTTTGTGAAAAAGAGAGGGCAACAAGAATTCATTTTAGTGTATTCCAGTGATTAATTTGTCCAAAATATTAAAAAAAGAATGTTTTTGCATGCACACTTCTATATATGATATATGTGTGTATATGTGTGTTAACATTAATTAAAAAAAACCCGCAAGTCAAGGAAAACCAGCCTAAAAAAAAAAAAGGAAAACAGTTAAAAATCAATGTTTTCTCGAAGTGCAAAAACCTGGATGTTTGAACTATAATTTAATGGCTTCATATTCATAATTCCTGGTCAGTAGGAGAACAATGATTAAAGAGGTCTTGCAGAGATATTACACTATCAAGATTTTTCCTTGGAAGACATTAAGAAATCAAACTATATGAAGCTGCTGGAGGAGAAAAGCCCAAAGAAAAAGGACATATTAAGTTTTTTTAAAACCAGATAACAGTTTACTGTTGGATAATACAGGCGTTCATAGGATAATAGGTGTTCATTAGATAATATGGGTGTTCCTTAGGTAATATGTTCATAGGTGTTCCTATGAACAAACCATCATTTGGATAAATTATCCAGAACCCGTTATTTTTGCATTCATATATTTTTAAAAAAGAGAGAGAGAGATAAACAGTTTTGTCTTGCCTCTTGGCCTAGGAAGAAAAACCTTGGTTAAGTAGTAGTAAGAAAAAGTATATCACGCTAAAAAAACCCACCAGATCAGTGAGAATAAAACAACAGAAAGAATAGTTCCCTACCCATTACTTCCCACTGTGTGAACTTTTGACATATCAGCAAACTCTTCCTTTCGCTTGCTACTACTGTTGTACTGCTCACTGTACAGTTTTAAGGACATCTGTTCAACAGCATCTCTTTGTGCTTCCAGATAGCATAGCTGAACCTCAGCCTAGAAAAAGAAAAAGAGGGGAAAAAAACAAAACATAACATTAAAATAATAACTCAGAAAGAATACATTTAAAACAAATATTTTTGGACTGCAACAGTTTTAACCAAATTTTCTCCCTGTACGTGATAGTGAAAAAGGCTGAACCATTAAGTCAGAGAAGAACTACAGCATAATCCCAAATGCTAGAAACGAACTATTGAGGTTTCTATCAGAGAACATGTTATATATTCCTTGAGATGTATATCCAATCAAATGCTGTAGAAAAATGTCTGGACATGAATAAAAAAGATATTAAAAACCAAGCACTGTGATAGAACAGGTACAATTTTTTTTCTTTTAGGCTGAAAGATTGATATTGTTAACACATTGTCTGTGCTTCCTATTCAGTGAAAGCCATGTTGCTATAAGTATTTTTCCTTTAAATAGTAATTGTAAATAAATCTAAGCCAATTGGCATTATTCACATGTTCCTTTCCTGTATCTGGCACAGACTGATTACTCAGCAACTTTAATTGCAAGGAAAAAGGCAATAAGTGAGATGTGCTGTTTTCCATCAGACTGTGCCTGTCCAGAAGAATGTGGAATAATATTTGGCATCATAACTTATTGAAAAGACACTTTATTTATTGCAGCTGTGGTGATCAGTATGCTTCTGAGGCTCAGAGAACCAGAAGACACAAGGATAAAATCTGCTGTTTGCTACACTTGCCCCTAGGAACAGTAGAAAGGACAGAGTGTAGAGTAAGTTCAAAAGAACTTTGGGGCCAATATGCCATTGTTTTCTTCTAATATACTTCATTGAAAGAAAAATACATTACAAATTCTGATAATGCTTCAAAAATCGCTACTTCTGTGTAACTACATACTTTTTTTTCCATTAGGAGTGGACTGCCTGCTTAACTATTTGGTGCTATTGCAAGTAAATGCTGATGGCATGGAAGAAATTTTGTATATGGACTCTCCCATATTTTCTGCTGTGGGAGGCAGGGAAGTGAAGAGTTTATTTGTTTGCTGACAGCACAACAGAATTACCAATCTGTGGAACAACAGAAGTCATAAAGAGAAGGTAGTGAAATGGCTAGAGAGAAGGGTAGTCTAATCTAAGAGTGTAAAATGTAAGAAAAATCCAAGCAAGTGAAGGGAAGCAGGTACTGAAGAATGTCAGCAGGGAAAGTCTGAAAGAAGGCTGGAATGTCTCTAAAAGCTAGTGGTAATAACAGTTTCTATATTTTCTTAGGCCTTGCCTTGGTGTAATTTTTGCTGAAAAATAATGTAAGAGATTTGGAAGTTCCATTTCCTTTTAAAATTTCTCATTCAAACTTTTATAGCTTTTTCTTTCATCTGCTTCTTACAGTGAAATTAGTTATGTTTTTCAATAAAACTTAACACAATTTTGAGAAATTTAAAAAGAAACCAACAAACAAACAAAAAAAACCAAAAACCCAGAAAATACAGTAAATGCTAGGAATTTTCCAAGGAGACAGAAGATAAAAATTCCGACTATTCCATGCAGGTCTTTCACTGTGTATTTAAATATAATTCAAGGCTTTCATACCAATTTTGAAATAGTGGAAAATTAAACCACAAAAGTTATCAGTGAGGAATTATCTAAACTAGCTGGGACTGTCCAGGTAGAGTAAAATGTTAAGGTTTGAGAGAGTTACAAAGCTATTCTTCTTTCTCAGAAACTATCATTAAAATTGCCATTTATATAAGTCAGAAACAACTAAGGCAGCAAATGAACTGCGTCACCTTCCTATTCCCCTTCCACCCCCAAGTACATTTTCCTCTGAATTAATAAACAGTCCACTCCCACAGTATACAGAGGTTCCTGAACAAATTTCCTTTTTTGGAAGGATTCTTCACCAGTAAGGACAGTCTTTCAGCAGAGTATTTTGTATTGTCCACATAAGGCTATGAATGTGTTCTTTTAATTTATTCTTACCACAAAGCAGTAATCTATTCTATCATTTTAATTTCCACTATAGTCGACATGACACATTCAGTCTAAAGCCCTTTTGTCAGTGACCAGTAAATTTCTAAAGCAATTAGATCTATCAATTAAAATTTGTGAGTGTTTTAAGCCTAGAGGGGAAATATTGTGGAAAACTTGAAGCAAAATATCCCTTTATTTTCAGGACAGGTTTGTAAATCAAGATAAGTAATTCTTACTTTTTCAGCTATGGGTTTTGGCTGGAGTTTAGTTAGAGGTTTTGGGGTCTTCTTGGCTGTTGTTGAAATTGTGTATAGAAATGTCCTTCTCCCTTCCCACCCCAAGACTCCAAAAAGAGGGAGTTCACTTGTAGCCTAAGCTCTGGAAATCCACACATCATAATTAAAACTGAGCCCTGAATTATACAAACACAGGCTATTTCTCAAGTAGCACAACTAGTGCAATAATTTAGATAGGTTTTTTTCCCTTGTATTTTCTAATTTCCCATCTTACTATTTCCTCTATATTTTGAAATAAAAAATGTTAAAAATAAAGCCAGGAGCTTTTCATAGGTTGGTCATGCCCTGTACACTTGCAAAAGTATTTGTAGGCAAGCCAATAATAAATATGGAAAATGGGAGACAAAAAAGAAGAATTAAATAGAATAGTGGGGGAAATGAAAAGCAGGATGTAAAGAGCAGGTAAATATATGAAGAGGGATAAATAAAAATCCACTGTTTCTTCCTTGCAGCTATAAGACCCTCTTGTACTCGGGATTATGAACTCCATCAACATCATACTGTACAAAGCCTGAATACAACCCAGTTCTTTCACTTCAGAAATATGATCTCTCTATAAATCAACTATTTTTGTTTTTAAACCCAATTTCTATCTTCAACGTTTGTGAACAATTACAGCAACTCAAACTCAGACAGCATGGAGTTTCAGATGGATCTCTCCGATTTCTTTTCTCTATGTATTCATCTATCTCACTGTTATACTTAAGCTTTTTTTTATCTCTGTTATACTGATATCAACTGCAAATCCAAAGAGGCTTTGAAGACCTTGAGTAGGTATTGATCAGTTTAAGTCTCAAAAAACTACATTCTACAGAATCTGAGCTAACAGGTACAAGGCACAATATAGAAAAAAGTACGGAGCACAAATATGCAATAAACTTACTGCAGTTTATTTTCAACTTAAAATTTTAGTGATAATGAAGGACTAGTTTTGGAGTATTCTGGGAGAATAAAGTAACAACTTATAAATTCCTAATCAAACATAGAAAAGCTACTTCGTTTACATTTAAACTACATTGTGTGCATTTTCATATTGCCCTACATACGATTTTTACTACATAACACAAACTTCAAGAACAATCTCTATAACAAACACATTTGTATGGACACAGATACCAAGCAAATCCTCAAGTCTACTGGGATATAGATATAGATAATAAAAATTGGGTGAGAAGTAATCATTCATTTACTCCCAGTGCCACATCTTAAAATTGAAATTCAGTTCCTTTTTTCCTTTTTTTTTTTTTTTTTTTTAGG
>VWYP01008580.1:100906-173903 GCA_013400435.1 Pycnonotus jocosus | reverse complement strand
GCTTTATTCTCTAGCTCTGTCCAGCCTCTGTTCCAGGTCAGCCTGCCCAAGGCATCAGCAGCTGGAGCAGAACCATCTGTGTGCTGAGCTGGTCCTCGCTGTTACAAATGGATTTGGGGATTCAGAGAAGTCTCTGCCTTTTTCCCAAGCCTCTGGCAGCAGGCAGGAGCTTTGCTGAGGTGGCCAGCACCCCAGAACTCACTCTTGTTTGCAAGTTCTTTATCTAAGGTGTTAGTTGCCATTGCACATTAAAACTATTGTAACCTCCCTGCAACTCCTTTAATTGGTAAAAATTAATATGTGTGTATGTAAATATGGTGTATAAGAGGATATGGATGGTGGAGCTTTGTCTGCTGCTCTCTCCTGCCATGAGTGATGCAAACCCAGTGTAATTCCACAGCACCAGTTCTCTGACTCAATGCTGCTGCCCCAGAGCAGACTGTAAAGCCAAGGAAATACCCAAAGTCAGCTTAGTAGAAAAAAAAGAACAAGTTATTTATCACCAATAGATAATAAGAATACTATAGACTTGCCTTAATGCCTATTTGTTCTGGAGGAATTCAAGCCACAAATTATGGATGATACCTTAATCGTAGAGATTTGTGATTAAAAAATTACAATACTTTTTCTTCAATTGCTTGTAAAAATTCAGGGATATTGTTAAGGAGTACAATTTTTCAGACTGCTTCTGGACATTATTTTTCCTGGGTATTATTGTATTATGGGACTATTTATGTTTAATCTAGTTACTGCATTATTAGTGAACTCATTAGGCCAAGTGACTGAAGGCAGACTCTGTGCTGCAGAAAGCTCCTCTGCAGCCCAGCTTGTCTTGGATACCTTCTGCTGCCCAGAGGAATCCAGCCCATTTTCAGGACACCTCTGGCTTTTTGGTGACACTGAGTTAGTCTGACAAGGAGCCTCAGTCTTGACAGAGCAGCTTTTCACCTGGAGTAAAGAGGGGCTGGAATGGTTCCCCTTGTGCTCAGTGAGATTCTGGCCCTCTGGCTGTATCACTTCATTAAAAACAAATGCTGCAGTTTAAACTGGTCAAGAAGGAAACATTTTCCAAGCCTTCCAAATCTGAGAGTGAATGGAGCTGCTGGTGTTTCATTAATTTAGCAACATCTTGTGAAAATTCCTTGTTTTCTGTAGCAGCCATCAGCCCTTCCAGAAAGCCCAAGATGCAGAACCCAACCATGTAGCTAAATGTGAGTAAATAATAAGAATTCAGTGATTTATCTGGCAGGATGCTGTAACTTCAGGGAAATCAGCCTGGTTAAATGTGGCTCACGCACAAGAGCCAAGCACCCTGATGGTTTCACCTGTTTCAGCCAGACAGAAACATCTTCAACTCAGAGCTCCCGTGGGCAGCCACAGATGGGCCAGGGGCAGGGGAAGGCTGAGGCTCCATTGGCTTCTCCCAAAAATCAGCCAGGCTCAGGCTGCTCCCTGCACATCTTCACCCTTCCCTGCTCACATCAGGGCTGCTGACCACAGCCTCAGACAGCAGACTGCATACATTTTATTTTAACTTAGTAACTGGTGGAATTTGGGCTGTTTTCATTTCTGGTTTTCCCCAATTTTTTTTTTTTTCTTTTAAAGAAAGTTGATTCCAACAGTTTTTTCTAGGGAATCCATAACCTAGTGTATCAACTAATTGGCTTTTTCATTATTATTCCTCAGGCTCTCATTCAGTTTACAGTTGGACAATCTGAGTCAGTAGAGCAGGTTCAGCCCTGCTGTGACCCTTAAGGCAAGACCATAAATACCAATTCTTCTGTGTCTGTGCCTCCCCAATCACTTCTGCTTGAGTTGCAGGCTCTCAGCAGCTCACAGAATTTGGCTGGGAAGATACATGGGTTATTAGTCTGTGTGGAATTGCAGACAAGATATTAAAATAATTGCTTTCAAACTTACTTTGAATTATGGTTTAGGAGACAAAATGGAAAACAAACCACCCCAACTGTCCCCTGACTTCTTCCCTGGCAGTGTCTTCAGAATTACCCCAAGCCCAGGCAGAGCCTGAATCCTCCCACCCTCATTCCCACAGACTCAGGAACATCTCTCAGGCAGGAGCTGGAGGTGGTGTTATGGCAGCCTTCTCCCCCTGCTCATTAAACACAGCTGCACTAATTCATCCAGCAGGGTGGAAACCCCTGGGGGAACCGGGGAGTTGTGGCTGGTGACAGGGCTGTGTGGATTTTCTCTTTTTTTCCAGCCAGCTCCCCCTGTGCTGGGGTTTTCCAGCCTGTGGTTCTCATCTGGGATGTCATTTATCACTCATGAAGGGCTCCCAGTGTCCTCACTCCTGCACAGGACTGGATTGGATCAAGCTGAACCCTGATCACTGCTTGGTGCTCCAGATCTGGGGTTTTTTTCTGCCCAGACTGAAAGCTGTGCTGAGCTGTGCTCCAGTGATTTTCTCTGTCTCAGCAAACTCCCAAATCTTTCCTGCCTTGCCAATGAGCCCTAATTTTCCAGTGGCAAAAGGCCAGAACATCCTTATCCCAGCGAGTTAGCAGAGCCCCTGCAGGTGCTGATGCACTGCCACAGTCTGTTATCTTCATTGTTTCCCTCCTCCCATCACTCTCAGTGTAAGGTATTGATTATTCTGCCAGGGCTTCCTAACCTGAAAATTTTGATCCCTCAAATGAAAGCATCACAACTTATTTACTGAATTGCAGCCAGTTTACCCAGAGCATTTTTCTGTTCTGTGTGAGGGAGAATGGCCGCCCTCAGGCCTGGTGAGCTGGGAAAAACCATCGCAGTGTGTTTCTTTAGCTCATCTCACAGAGAGGCTGAGGCCAAATGAAACCTGAGCTGCGTTATCAGGGAGGGCTTGGGGCAGTCTGTGTGCTGGGATCCCCCACTTTTCCAGCTCTGGTTCCTCCTGAGGGGCTGTGGCACTGGCTGCTGGTGCTGCCACTGGCACAGGGATGCCCAGCTGCATCCCCTGCAGCTCCCTCACTGCCCTGTGCACTGCTCTTGGATTAATCCCTTTTCTGACCCAGAGATGGGGCAACTGAGAGGAGTTTTAAAGACTTTTTATTCCATTTTCAGTCTCATGTGAAGGGTGAAACAATACAGGTGTTATAATTCACTCCATCACAATCAGAAGCCAAACTATTTCCTAATTACAATATATTATAAGATTTGCTTGGCCTATCAACTTTGGCCACACAATGCTGTTGATGTCTTAAAGCCAATCATCTAAAATTACCCCTCGTGGGTCCTACTACAATAAATCTTTCACATTCTAATTCTCCAAAATATCTGGTCTGTTTGCAAGGCCATCCTTTGAAACTTGTTTCCAGTTCCATCTCTTCCTCAACCATGTCTGTCCTGTTCCATGGCATTTCTAAGGCAGCATTTTCTATCTCAAGGTTTGCATACAGATCCATACTGTGTGAGGCCTCTATCAAGCTTTAAGAATTCTCTGCAAATCCATTTCCCACCCAATGCAAAGGGCACAAGCAGTCCTTGCTCCAGAGCCCAGGACACACAGGATCCCGGGGGGGAGTGGTGTGTCGAGCACCTTCTCAATACCAGACTACCAAGCCCAATTTTGGTGCTTCTGATACAACCCGAAGTTGCATTTTAAAAGCCTCTCCAAACAGGATCAACTGTTTAACTGCAGTGGGAGAAGTTGGAGAAGTGAACTTGCCCAAGGGAAGGTTCTGGCCCAGCTCTGCACACAGCTCAGGAGAGTGAATCCTCTGAGAGGAGGGAAGGGCATCCTTCTTTCCATGCTGCTGTTCCTGTGTCCTTCTCAGACTGAAAGTAAAGATACAAACAAATGATGAACCCTTTCCGTGGATAATAGGTGAAATAAATCATCATACAGTGTTCTAGGCCATAAATATACAATCAGGGAATTCTGAATATTTAGTGCTGGCTTCACCATCAAAGGCTGACTTTGTTGACTGGACAGCAGCAGCTAACCTGGCAAACCTCAAACCTCGTGGTTTGTGCTTTATGGACTTGTCTGGAGTGTATTAGCTCCTACTTTCCAGTTTCCCAGCTGCATTCTCTGCTATCAGTGACACATTTCCAAGCAAAAAGAGCACAGTGTTAAAAACAGCAATGCTTGCTTTCAGGGCAAGGAAGCAGCTCCTGAATTTGCTTTAAAAACATAAAAATAATTTGAAAAATCTTGACTCATTTGAAGTGTTGACTTTCAGAATATATTCCACAAATCAGAGCAGAGATCTTGGGTGTTTGACAAATAATTCCAAGATTAATACAGATATATATCCCTGAGTGCAAGGACTTTAATCAATCCCTAATCTCCCAGAGAAGCAGTTTGACTTTACCTGACAGCACTGTGAAAGATGATCTGTGTCTATGTGACTGGTGTAGCAATAGCAAAAGCCATTTCCTCTTTGCATTGCTATTCAATTTTTAGTACAGAGAGCCTACAGCTGCTGAAAGCCACATTGAGAGTCTTCCACTGGACACAGAAGGCTTTGGATCAAGCCCTTGGATATTTGGAGTCTTTTCCAAAACATTGGTTTGCCACTGGGCTAAGCCAAGGCAAGGTGCTTTGCTTTATTATCTGTATGATTAAAATGAGGGGCCCTAACATAGCATTCTGTACAAAAACAATAACAGAAATTCAACAGGCAGCTCTGAGAGCAGAGGCTGTTTGAACTCCAGCACATTCTGCAAGATGAGCTTCAGTAATAACTCACCAAGAGACCAAATACACCCTCTGATACAAGACACCACCATGACTAAAAATCTGACAAAATACTAATGGAAGTGTTATCTACTGGCATTATATATTCTCACACAATATGCTCTTTATTACCTATTTTATTAATATATTAATAAAAGCATTTTACAGTAGCATTACAGAGGATCAGAGAAAACAGCTGCTAATAAACATTTTCACTATGGTTTGGTTCTCTTTGAATTGGATTGTGAAACTTAAGATATGCCCACAGCAGAACAGACTGAATTAATGTACCCATGTACTTATTTCTGATCAGGCAACATCCCTGAAACTGAGGGATGGTTCAGTGTCCATGAATAACCCAGCAGGGATATAAAAACTGTGTCAGTGCTCACTCTTTACCATTTAGGATCATGGCTACTGCTGGCTGAGACCACGGGGCTGCTGTGCTTAGCATTTTACTCAATTGGGAGATCCTTGAAAGGAATTCAGCATTTAAATATAGGAGATAAAGGTTTAAAAGCAGGGAAAACAAACCAAAGCAAAGCTGGGGAAATGGGAAAGCAGTCAGTGTGTCACTTGTGTTGAAGAGACAATTCCACTGCACTGGGGGGTGTGGGGTGTTTGATTGCATCTCCAGGTGCTGCTGCAAGAAATGCAGAAGCTGTGAAAGCTCCAGGCCCTGAGCAGGTGTTTTAACTGAGCAGACCTTGTGCTTGTCTCTTCTGGGGGGCTACCCATGGAAATCTAAGTCTGAATTTCAAACTCACATTTTGCTGGAGTGGACTTCTGAATTGAAAAGTTAATATAGGACAGTTAAAAGAACAGGGATAGACCCACTCTGGCATCCCAATTTTGGAAACACATGTATAATATTAAATAACAGTTAGATTAGCAGATATATTTTTCTTTCAATCTAAAAGGGCAGATTGTGGTCTGAGAGCAAGCAAGGGGAGCTGCTCTCTTGAGAGCCCTGTGGGTGACTCAACGTGGGGTTTTCAAATGCAGGTGCCAGATCTGCAGTGTAATTGCAGCTGTGCCACTGTGCCAGGGGAGCATTCTGCAGCAAACCTGGGACTTTGCATGCACATTTCCAGCAGATTGGGAATTTGCATAATTCCCATCCATAAACCACTGCAAATCTAATAAGGAATCAAGCCCAGGGTCAGCTGTGGCAACTATATCACTGTATCTGAAAATACAGCTCCACTGTGCCTTGACCTTTTCTGTTTGGAATTTGGATTTTCCAGCCCTTCTTCCATCTGTTTACAGAACCAGACCCTCAGGGAAACATAAATAAATAAATCTTTTCCCCAGTTCATGCTCATGACATCCAATGATGTAATAAAATGAAATCTCTTTCCTTCTTTCTCCCCTTTCAATATTTATTCAGGGGATTTATTGTTTTCCCTCCTTTTCATTCAAGGTTTCCCTCTGATAGATCACCTCACTGTGGAGCATTTCTCATCCTCTCCATGCATTACATCTCAAACTATTATTTTAAAATGTAGTCAGAGCTGCTTTAAGCCAAAGACAGTGCAGAGATTTTCATTTTTCTTTCTGACTCTGCTGGACCCACTCCATGAAAATTTCTACTCCACTTTTAGTTGAGATATTGTTAACATAGGATAGTGCTTCTGGTGGATGGATGAAGACCAAAAAACTTCTGTATGTTTCCATGTGGGCTGTGTCCCCACAGGATTCTGTCAGTGTCATTTGTGCTGTCCTGAATTCCCAGCTGGCATGAATGGGAATTTATCTGCTCTGCAGGAACAGCACAGTGGCATTATTATTATTATTATTATTATTATTACTGGGCTGGTTCCAGAACCTGAGGATGCATGGTCACTTCCAAGCCTAATTCAACCTTGCTTAACCTCAAGGGAGAATAATCAGCAAGGATATGAAGAATTTAGATGTAAGTGAGATCTTCACAGGGTTTAACACACCCAATCCAGAGAACAGGGGCAAAGTGACTTAAAGCAGATTTTTCTAAGAGTTAAGCACCAGCCTTGCTGTCCAGAGAAGTCCCTGAGCTGCCCAGTCCCAGGGGAATCTCCTTTTCCCTGCCCTCCCCACATGGCTGCCAGGCAATGCAGAGCCACCACAGCTGTTCTGGGGGGCTGGGGGGCTGCTCTGGGGGTGATGGGGCTGTCCTGAGGTGTTTTGGGGCTGTTCTGGGGGTGCTGTGGGGCTCTTCTGGGGCTGTTCTGGGGGTGCTTTGGGATTGCTCTGGGGGTTCTGTTCTGGGGGTGCTTTGGGATTGTTCTGAAGACTGTTCTGGGGGTGTTGGGGGCTGTTCTTGGGGTGCTGGGGCTGTTCTGGGGTGCTGCAGGGCTCACCTGGGCAGCTCAGCCCTCTCTCTGTGTTTGTGTCCAAGGGGCTCTGGGCACACCAAGGTCAGGGGGCTCTGGCCCTCCCTTGAGTGAGACCTGGAGCTTTCTCACAGAGCCCCAGCAGGAAAAGTGCCAGCTGTTTGTATTTATTGAAGAAATTTGAGGTTGTCCTTTTCCTCCTGTGGACCAGCTGAATGTCTGAGAACTGCCTGTTCCTGCTGTGGCTGTTGCCTTCTTCATAAAAAAACCCTAAAAAATACTTTTATCTCATGAGTTAACATTCAGTCAAATCAAAGCTTGAAGCTTTCAGCACCAGACCCATTGATGAGGGCAGATTTTCAGAATAATCCCCTGCAATAAAAGCTGCTGTCTTTCCTTGAGAGCTCCAGGGCAATGCAACAGCACTTGGCTTGACCAAAGAGTAATTCACCCCATGTAATTAGCAGCTCATGCAAGAGACAATCATATTGAAATAAGTATATACCATGAGCAGTGATAAGGACTTAAGGCAGTGACATATACAAAAAGCTCATTCAGAAATTGAAGCATATTGCCTTTTGTTTGTAGAGCAGCTCATGAAAGCAATGTGCACGTTACAGCTGCATCAGCACCATTAATATACTGCAGAGGAGCTGTGTAAATTAGCCAGACTTTACAATAATTTTGTTTACACCGTTTTTTTATATAAAATTTGTAATCACTCAAAGGGTGTCCTGGGGTCTGCTGAAGAATACTGACTATGAAATGTTGCAGTGCTGCATATTCAGGTAGAAACAGGACTCTAAGAATCTGTTTATTCACCTAAGAGAGAAACAAGTACTGGGACCTCTCTGTTCTCTCCTCAGAAGCTACTCATACACTGGGATGTGAGAAAACAGCTGACCAAAAACCTGTTTGCAGGTTCTGATGGCCAAACACTGACAGCCAGAGGTCTTTGCAGCCAGGTGATTAGAAATGAAATGGGAGTCTTCACCAAGTGCACAGAATTGTCAGCCTGCTCTCAGCCTGCTCCCTGGTCAAAGCTGATCTGTGATGACTGCAGAACAGAGGTTTGTTGCAGGATGCCTGGCTGAAGATAAAATCTAAAATAAATATGCTCTCCTGTATTATCAGCTCTTCAACATCCAGGTGTTGAAATCACCAACTGAGAACCTTGGAAAGCTGTCCTTTGTGACGGGGAGTTGCAGACTGAGCTGGTCAGCAGCGTGGCCAAAGCTTCTATTTCTGGCTTGCCAAGAAAGCACAACCCCACATGCTGTCTGCTCAGGTGGGCACACCTCCCTCCAGCCCATATTTCAGCAAAAATCACTGGTGTAGGGCCATCCAGGCAGCTCCTGACTTTTCAGAGGGTTTCTGATCTGTAATATTTGCCTGGCAGA
This sequence comes from Pycnonotus jocosus, assembly GCA_013400435.1. Taxonomy (NCBI): domain Eukaryota; kingdom Metazoa; phylum Chordata; class Aves; order Passeriformes; family Pycnonotidae; genus Pycnonotus; species Pycnonotus jocosus. The sequence continues at coordinate 165,510 of VWYP01008580.1, read as the reverse complement.
GCCTGACTAACAAACAGGAGTTGAAGCTCTGAGCCCACTGTGACAGAAGTTGCTCAGTCTCCAACAGCAGCATCCTCTGAGAGCACACAGCTCCACCAGCTTCACTCATACCTGCATCAGACAACACCTTGACAGGGGAGACAAAATACAGAGACAGGAATTATTGGTTTCAACTGCATTCCCAGGGTCTAGTGGTTTTCACTGATGTTGAGCAATCTTGTGTCATCAAAGACTTTTCCCCTGCCTTTCTCAGTGCTGTCAGGAGAGTTCACTCAGGCACTTACAGCTCAGATCATGGATATAATCAAGGGCCAGGTCCATTCCTGTAACAAAGTCCTGTTGCTCTGGCTGGAATCCATGGAGCTGTGTGGATCCAGCTGCAGGCTGCCCCACTGCTGCAGGGCTCAGAGTGAGCCAAGGTGCCTTCAGCCAAGCAGAGGCATTTGAAAAATTGCATCCATTCCTCTGCCTAATCCTTCAGAAGAATCATTACCCACCAGGGCCAGAATTAGAAACATTTATTAGGAAAATGTGGCAAGGGCAGTGAAATACGGGTTTGGTAAGTAAGATCAATTTCTGTGTCAGGGTGCTTTTATTTTGTTTGAAAACCTGGGAAATATCCAGATTCCAGCTCAGTGGTCTCTGCCAAGGCATCCCTGCTATGTTGGTCTTGGGAAATTTTATTGTTTTATCACAAATCTCATCCCTGTTTTCTCTGCCTGTGTTTCAGCATGTTCAGTACTCTTTAAACAGTTCTACTGCCTGTGAGGTCAGTCAGTGACACACTGGACAACTGAGCTTTATTAAAGAGCATGCAAATTAATAAAAGTTAACAGCTATTTGTAATTTCAGCTAGATTTTATCTCTGACCTTGATTATGTGCTTTGGCCACTGGTGTTGGATACATTACTTCTGTGATAGGAGCCATAGCAAAATAGGGAAAGGAAAGGAAAGGAAAGGAAAGGAAAGGAAAGGAAAGGAAAGGAAAGGAAAGGAAAGGAAAGGGCCCAGGGGAAGAGCAAATTCACTGGAGCCAGAAGCTGGCCCCAAAGTCACTGAAGCTTAATAGAATTTTCTGAAATGGTTTCACACAACCTTGTGGAGGAAAGCCCAGACACTGCTCTGTGCAGGATGGCACTGAGACACGAGACACCATCAGCAGGTACAGAGCAATAAAACACAAGTGTGCCCACAGCTCATTGTTTAAACCCTTTTGTCATCTGTGAGAAGATGGAGCTCAGCTTGAGTCCTGTCTTCATATCCCAGAGATTATTCCTCACCTCACCAAAAAGGATGGAACTGAAGGATGTGAGGGCACAGACCTGCAGTCAGTGCTCAGCCTTGCAGGGGATTTCAGTGGGCAGCAGACCAGCAGGATAAAAAATGGGAGCTGCAGGAAAAGAAAATGTGAGTTTTAGAATTGCGGTGAGCTTGACTTAGCTCTGCTTGTGTTGAAAGTACGACAGGAACAGAGTCAGGCCGTGGCTGAAAGTTCCTGAAAATCTCATTATGAAAGTCCTTTCTATTATTTACATCTTCTACATATATCATATAGTGCCAGTCTAAGAGCAGTAGGTAAGAATTACTTCTTTTTTTTCACACAGATCCTTTAATTTAGAGACACCCAGCAGCATTCTAGTGTTCAGGTTCTTTGCTCCACTATTTGTAAATCAAAGTCTTAAGCTGTAGTGCTTTATTGAATACAGTGACAAATGGGGATGAACTGCATTCTTCCCTGTAGTCATAAAGTTGATTTAATATTTCAATTAATCTTTGCTACCTTCTCAAAAAATTTATGTGAATACATTCTGAGTAAGTCATCTTCAGAACTTAAGTAAATACTAACATAAATATCACTTAATTTATTTGCTCTCTTTAAAATTCCTTTCTATCACTCTTGCAGTCAAATGCAAGTATTGCTTCCACCAACCAGAATGCAGGAGCATCAGCTGAGCTTGTCCTTACAAAAGGATTGTCACATTTTCATTAAATACTTCTATATTCATAGTCTGGTTTCCATAGCCAGTGAAATGGTTCTTCACAACTCTGCAGAGGATGGAAATTATATCACAATCTATCTTTTAATATCAAATTAAAAGAAAATACGGTTTTAAAATACGTAAAATTTTTATTTCCAGAAAGCAGAACTGGACAGGCTCTCATTGTTAGGGCTTTTCTTAGTTCCCCTCTGATACAAGATTGCAGAGGGGCTGACAAAGTTTCATGCAGCGTTTTTGAGAACGTGCATTTTGTGATGTGATGTGCTGGGGTCCATATTTTTTCTGCAATGATCCTTTATAACCATAATCCCACGAAGAGGAGACACACAACTCCTACCAGGCTGTGCTAAGGTAGCCCAGAAGTGGTCAGATGGATGGATGTGTGAATGGATGTGTTGCTAACTTCAGATTTCTGAAGGCCAGTAATACTTTTTGCCTAAGTACTGTTCCTCTAATGCAGAATGTGAGGTTCACCAAATGTAGCAAGCAATTAACTGTGCATTAGCAAGCTGTTTGTGGGAGCCCAGGGAATGAATGTGCCCTCCCCAGCTCACCAAAGGCCTCACCCTGCAGGCTTTGCAGCCCTTGGCAGGGGAATCTCCTACTCTGAGGGCAAAGACTTGGGTTAAAAACAAGGTTTGAGGGGAGTTTGTGAAGCATAACTTGCTATCCTAACAAGCAGTCTTTCATGAAAATAAATAATTAATAGTGTATGGGGGAAAGGGCATTTTTCTCTCCTCCTGGCTCTGCCCTTGTGGATATTCTGTCACCTCTCTGTCTGTGTGTGAGCTGCTGATGGCTTGGAATTCCAGCACTACTGGAGACCCCGAGTCAGCCCTCCCTTGTGCAGGGATGCCCACAGGCAGCAAACCCCTTGTTCAGGACCCCCACATCGAGTTCCTGGCACAGCACAAGATTCACTTCTTCACATTTTTAAGATTGAGTCAATTAGAANTTTTCCTTTTCCATTTCCTTTTTTCCTAAAAATATAACTGATCCCATTTGTAAGAATCCTAGAGAAACACACTGGTGGTGCAGAGCTATATGAAATAAAAGAGCTCTCTCTGCTGTGGCAGGCCATGCACTGAGAAGTGATCAAACTGCTCCAATAAATCCTCCCCATGCTCACTCTGAGCAGCACTCACTGCTTTCCCTCACTGCTTTGCCTGTCGGTGGTACCTCAGTGGTGACTGCAGCAGATAGTGTGACATATTCAAAACACTGGAAAGGAAAAGTACCCAGCACACAGGGCTGAAAGAATATCACTGAAATAGAGACTTTCCCCCCTCCTCTGTTTCCTCACCCTCTCTTCATTTTGCCAACTGCACAGTTTAAGAAATGGAGCTGAGGGCCTTAAGCTACCTCACAGTCCAGCTTGTAATTGAAAAATCTGAGCTGATGGGGGAAGGAGGAGATTCATTCTGTTTGAAGTGGACCTGGAGAGGAGGGTGTGGGTAAACTGGAGGAATCTGCTGGGGAGGTGGTGCAGGTCACACATGGCTGTTGGCAGGAGCAAGTCTGTCGTGCTCATTATTCCACTTCATAGTGTAGAGACCTGTTAGGCTCCAAAATATCTGCAGAAACAGCAGGTACAGCTAAGGGAATTCTTTCATCTCCTGCTAATTAAAAATGTACCAAAATGTTGAGGGGCAGCACTGTTTCTGTGCATTTGATGCTTTTAGAGTAAGGAATGGCTCCTAAGGAGGACTCCAACCTGGGACCACCATCTGTAACTTTCAGCCCAAGCACAGTGTGTCCATCCATTTATTAAGTGCTGCTTTTCCACTTGGCCTCACTGATCTCTGCTCTCCCACTGTTGATTGCCAGATGGAGCTTAACTCTGCTTCATTAAGCCCTAAATGTTTGGGCTATGCTTGGCTATCCTGCCCTGTGGTACCACCGTGAGACCTCAGTGCCACGTTCCAGAAGTTACTGAGCCCTTTGTGGTCAATCTGCTACAAGGAGTAAGAGATTCTGCCCCCTCTCAACCCAAAACTTCAGTGTTTTGACCCCCTCTCTTCCCTGGTTACATGTCTAGAGAAGGGATGGGGTGAGCTTGGTCAAGGCTGCATGGAGCAGAACCTGAGTGTGGGACCAAAGCTGATGGGATCACTGCCCTGGGGAGGAGCTGTCAAAGGGGCAGGGAGAACCTGAAATACTTTCAATTGTGTGTGATGTATCTATCTAAAGTGGAAGAAAATGTGAAAGGAAACAAAAAGATAAACTCCCCCCAAAAAAGTAAATACAGAGTAAATGCCTGACTGTCTTGGAAACATGGGGCCAATATGATATTGGCATAACATTAGCCCCATGAAGCTGATGATAATTCTATCCAAGTGCTGTGCACAATTATGGAGGTCCAGTACAATTAGTGTCAGCTAAATTAGGTTAAAAATAATCAATAGGAGGCAGTCATTTTGTGTGTCAGTTTAGATGACACAGGGGCTTTTTATAAATCACAGTGTGAAGAAAAGTATTTGGTTCTTTTCCATTTTAGTTCACACAGCGAGGGCACAGATGTCTGGCATTTTTTCAGCTGCTTTTTGCAAGTGGCACCACATTGGCAGAGGGTGCAGTGCCAAGCTCTGCTCCCCCAGCTCTGGGCTCCAGCAGCACATGAAGCCCTCACTCGCTGCTCCTCTCACCTGCCAGCATGGGCTGGCAGTGGGCAAACACGGGACAGAGCTATTTAGAAACAGAACATTGCTCATTTCGTGCCTTCTTTGGAGCAATCTGCAATGTGTGCTGGGGCCATTCTGTTCAAACACAGCAGGCAGCTGTTCTGAGCTGTGTCCCAGAGAGCCCCAGAGCTTTGGGAGGCTGCAAGGCTGAGAAGGAATCCGTGCTCAGGTACCCTGGGCAGAATATCTGACACCTCAGTGGAGGTGTCCCCAGCCTCCCCGGGGTGTGCTGGCTGCAGCACACAGGGCAGGATCCATCAGTGAAAGGTGCCAGCAAGCCCAGCCTGAAATGGCAGGCAGGATGTACAGGATGGCTGTGCAGGATGTTCTGTGTGCAGAGGATGGATCTGATCTCTGTTTCTCACCCGGGGCTGACTTCTGAGTCAGCAGCTCGGGGGAGAGGTGTGAGCTATGCCCACCCTGGGCAGCTGAGAGCGCCCAGTCCCTCCCTGTCCCCTCTGCAGTCAGCTCTCAGCTCCCACCCTGCACTCTGGGCCTGCTGCCTTCTCCCTGCCTGGCTGCTGGGCAGCACCACAACAGGGCTTTGGGTTTGGAAACACAGCAGGGAAATCCCAGAAGGAAGGAAGCCAAGGAGAGAAGCCAAACACTGAATGTGAGAGGAGTGGTACCCAAGGCTGGAGTCTTGTCCCAGTCTCAAGCTTTGCCAGTTTGCCAGGTGTTTTTGTGTCCTCTCTCCACTCGTTGGCACTGGACTGAGGCAGTCAAGTCCCTTGCTGCTGAAAGCAGCTTTTCTTCTCCTGTATTACTGTTTTTACCAGCAATTTTTGCATGTTATGTCACATTAGCTAAGGTCTCCTCTTGGACACGTTGCCACATAAATAGTGGATGGGCAGAAACTTTCCACCTGCCAGAGTAGGGCAATCCCCAAGCACCTGCCCAGCTCTGCACTCCCTGCAGAAATGTTCTGACCACATGCTCTGCTGGTGAGCACCACTGGCCCCTGGGGACCAGCTGTGACCACCCAGGATGTGCCAAGAGGTGAAAGCATTGTTAACAACCAGCAGCTCCATGGCTGCTCTGTATGTGTGCCCCCATTCTAAAGCCCTCTGCAGTCATGTTGGCGAGATCAGACTGCAGAAGGGCAGCAGAGAACATTAATGAATGTGTCCAGAGGAGACAACAAGGCTGGTGAGGGGCTTGGAGCACAAGGCCTATAAGGAATGACTGAAGGAGCTGAGGATGTTCAGCCTGGAGAAAAGGAGACTCAGAGGTGACTTTATCACTCTCTACAACTTCCTGAAGGGTGGTTGTGCTCAGGTGGGGTTGGTGTCTTTCTCCAGGCAGCACTGACAGAATGAGAGGACACAAGTTGTGCCAAGGGAAATTTAGATTAGGATGTTAGGAAAAAGTTTTTTACTGAAAGAGTGATGAAGTCCTGGAATGGCCTGCCCAGGGAGGTGGTGGAGTCACAATCCCTGGATGTGTTTAAAAACAGACTGGATGTGGCACTGGTGCCATGGTTTAGTTCAGGTGTTAGGGCTGGGTTGGACTTCATGATCTTGGAAATCTCTTCCAGCCATGTGATTCTGTGATTGTGTGATGGATTAGCTTCTGATGTACCTGTTAAGGGTTAAATGGGTATGAAAAGCCAGTCTAAATGTCCTTTAAGCATCCCTTAAACCTCCTGCTTTCCCCTCTCCTCCTTGAAGCATGGCCAGGGCTTTGCCTGTGAGGAGCTGCCAGCCCTGCTGACAGCTGGGGACAAGCAGGAGGGACAGAGTGTGGCTGCCAGGGCCTGGCACTGCCACACTGCCCATGGTGGCCGTGCTGGGCCAGGGGCATGCTGCCCTCACTGGCCTTTGCATTCTCACCAGTTCAGCACTGAGAGGCTCTAAAGGAAATTTTCCCGTGTGTCATTCTGCTGCCAGGTGAGAGTCAGGTGTGCTCCTCAACCATGCTGTGTGTGGGTCTCAGCAGGAGTGGGGATGCTGTGGGATCCCACAGGCTGCTCCTGGAGAGCCCTGCTGGCCTCCCAGGGAGCACCCACTGGAGCAAACAAAGCAGTGCTGTGCAGAGAGTGAGGTGGGTGAGCAGTGCTGGGGGTCAGGGTGCTCCTGGGGACAGCCAAAGCATGGCCTGGTGTTTTCTTCTGAAATCTCTCTGCACCTGGAAGGGCTCCCTGGCACTGGGAGTTCACATCTGGCTGTGCTGAGGCTTTGCTTGGAGCTGACCCAGCCCTTGGAAATGAGGACAACAGCAGCTGTAGCTTAGGCTAAAGCATAAGCTTAAAAGGTGCCTGAACTCAACATCACTCTGCAAACTCTTGTGGGCACATGCTGGGCTGTGTTCTGGTTTTTAACTGGCTAAAGAGCTGATTCCCTTGGAATCAGGAATGCCTCACATGGAGGCCAGCTCTGCCCAGCACATTGGTGTAAATCTCTCCATTGGTCATATGTTAACCTGTACAGCATCAAAGGCACAGATCCACCTTTCCAAAAGAAAATAGCTTTGAATTTCCCATACTGAGGTATCCAGGCTTCCAGATTGATCCTGACAGCTTTCCCTAGCACCTGGAGCAGTGGAAGTAAATAGTTCCTTGTTTTACTGACACAGGAGAAAAATCAGTATTGCCATGCAGATTGGATCTTTTTTCCTTTAGATTAAATGATATTGCATCCACAAAAGTCATTAGAGTTCCAAATACTTTGCAATTAATCATGAAGAGAGTAAATGAATCATTGATTTAACATTAAGAGATTTTTTTTTAGCCATGTATTCTCCTGACAACTTGCATTACCAGTAACTACTCAATAAAGAATAAAATAATACATTTGGTCTGGTTTAGAATGTGCCTCAAACTCCATAAATATCAATACATTTACAGCTAAATAAATCTTCCTGTGATTGTGAGCTCTAGTTGAGAATACATCTGGCAGTAAAGGTTGTCAGTGGAAAGCAGTGAGGGATGCAGGGGTTTGATTTGTCTGGTGGGACAGTTTGGGCAGCTGCATGTGTGTTTGCATGGGTTAGGGATAATTCTAGTGACATGGAGGTGACAGGGAGGCACTGGCCTGCACTGGAAGGTGTGCCAGCTTTTTGTAAGGGGTGTAAAAGTATGGATGTCAAAATGCCTGTGACCCTGTGCCCACAATCCCACACTCGGCTGAGTACATATTTGAGTCCATATGTAAACCACCTGCACTGGAAAGGAAATCTCAACAATTTTATGAAGGTTAAGAATTTAAGCACTCAGATATTAAAAACTGTGCTCAGTGCTCTGTGACTGGCTGATAGATTTGATGTTTGTGTGTCAGGAGTGTGACTTCTGGCCAAAGGTTTCCCTCTTTGGGGCATTTGGCGTTGGTTAGGTTGGATCAGATGTGATTCCCCCTGCAGCAGGCGAGGGGCAGGAGTGGTCTGAGCCTCCCATGCCCTGCTTGTGCCCTGTGAAGCAGTGCTGTGCCCACACACACAGGTCAGTGCTGATCTGGGAGAAAATGCCATTTTCATTTTGGTGAGTGTTCTGTGAGCTCAGTGGGATGGATCATGCCCCACACTGTTCATGACCTTGGGTGAGGGAGTTTGCCAAAGCAGGAGAGAAGGGAGAGCTGCCCCACTTTCCTCAACCAGAGCCCCCAGCCAGGCTGGCTGCAGTGAAATCCAGAGCCTTAACAGGGAATACAGCCCCAGTGTCAAATGGAGCACAAAGCCACAAGGATGGCAGCCTTTTGCACATGAACATGGGCTCTCTACCTCAGCCAGCTCCCTGGCCTCAAATTACAGAAACATCCTTGCACAGAGGTTTTTATTCATCTGTGAAATCCCATCTCTGGCCACTGGTGCACAGTGGGGTATTCCCTGTGCAGGTGCACTGGGAACCAGGCTGCCAATCCAGGCTTGGTTTGCTTCCTTCCTTCCTTTTCCTTGCAAATTAGGTATTACATATAATCACTGGATAAGCTTAGAAAGGAAATCAGAGAAAATATTAGAAAAAACAGAAAAGGTGCCCTCAATTTAGGTCAAAAGGCTGAATAGTTGGACATCTGATGTGTATTTATGTCTGAGCAAACTGTTAAAAGACCAGAGATTTATCCAGGGTAAGAAGAAGTGCATTAGTGTATACTGTGCTTTAGTAAGACCTTGTAACTCTGTGCACATGAATTTTCACCACTGAAGTAAATGCTACTGCTTTTAAAGTTAGGTACTTGATTTTAGGTACCTTGCTCAGTTGGGAGTCCATTGGATCAACTTCTCCAAATGACTGTTCCTTGGATTTGGTCACAGAAAGTTTTTATAGGGCTCCAAGGTTTATCTGCCAGTATCTTTCTTTTCTCCCATCTGCAAAGCGACACAATAACTTCAAGCTTCCTTTGTAGCTTGTTTTATGCTTTTGTCAGCTCTGTTAGTCCTTGACTTAAAAATGTTCTCCATACCTATAATACATGAGGGGTGGAGGGAAGTTTTTTGGTGCATTTCATGTCCCAGTGTCACCTACAGGTGAACTAAAATGTCACGCATATAAAAACATAAAAAATGGTAAAATATGTATATATCCATAAATCTGTTTAAGCACAACCAGTGATGGATGAGTGTGTTTAAATCTTAGAATCATATTTCTTCTAACCTATTGGAAGAGGACTCCCATAATTCACTGGAGAGTCTCATTCTTGTGAATTATTATCTTCATCATTTAAGGAATATTTCATCTCCTGAAGATGATCTCCAGCCACTGTAACCTGTATTTGGCTTTCAGCTATATTTCTTTATCTTCCTTAATGCATATGATCTTGTGCACTTCAGTGCGGAAAATTGGATAGTCGCTGCTTCTCTGGTTCCTGGAACTTGTTTATTCAGGAGTGCTGTTTAAGTAAACACAGTGCAGCACCGTGGCCAGCTTCTGTTTTCTCCCCCTTCCTTGTGATCATCACTTGTTCACTGCAGCAGCATCACCTGAGCCCCTGGGCAGCAGCGAGTGGCTCCTCTGCAGGCACGCAGAACTCATTAAACCAGAGCCAAAGGGTTCGGTCTGGTGGGGAAAACGTGGGGCCTGGGGCCAGCAGGACAACTGAGTTCCCACCCTGGGGCATGTCTGTGGTCATGGTGTGACCTGGGGGCAGAGGGGAGGGCGGTTCTGCCCCTCTCCCTGCTGGCATTGGCAGCGGCAGGTGGGTGGTCACATCACCTGGGCTTGGCAGGGCTGGCAGAGGTTGGTGCTGGGGGAGCAGCCAGGAGAGGAACCACAGACTTTGGGATGCTGATATTTGATATTTCATTTGTTGTTTAAAAAGGCAGGAGCACTGGTGAGTGCTGCAGTGGGCAGAGAAGGAGCAGTGCCCTGGAGGTGAGGAGGGAATGCTGAGGCTCTACCCACAGCACTCAGGAGGGAGCGACTCCTCAAACTGGGCACATCATTCCCAACATAAATCCTCCCAGGAAGAAATCCTGTGCTTTAAAGTCATGTCTTCCTATCTTTCCTCTGGAAAATGAGGATAATAATACCTGACCTGTCTTCTCTGAGTGTTGCTTAATATTTGAATACTGCTTTGATCCCATGGAGTGCTGAGGATTATTGCTTTATAATCCTTATAATTCTATTATTCCATGAAAGAAGTGATTCAAACAAAACTGGAAGGATCTTTTATGCTGACTCAGAGCCAAAGCAGAACCAAAATGTTGTATCTGTAGACAGTGGAAGAAATTAAGCTCAGCCACAGAATACTTTGGGGTTCTTGAGTCATCCAAAGTCTGTGGGGATCTTTCTTTATGCCAGTGTACTTTAAATGGGTTCAGCAGAGACAGAAAAGACAGACAAAATGCAGAAAGAATCACTAGGATGCTAATTCCAATTCTCCAACATGGTGTTCACTACACCCAGATTTCTTTAAAGCTTCTTGCTATTTTTTGTATTTGGCAATCTCTGTGGCCATGGGAAGGGAATAAAGCAATTCCCACAAAAGCACTGATGCTATTCTCTGAGCTAGGCATTGCATCTCAGCTCTGAGTCACCTCAAATTTCACCTGTGGCCCTGAGCACGGGCCATGGGCTGTGAAAGTTTCATTCTGGTTCTTTCTCTGCACTCCTTTCTCTCCCCAAGTGTGCCTCTCTGAAATTCTCAGCAGTGTTTGTTTGTGGAGCAGCGGAGCCATTGGAGATGGGTCAGTGGGCAGAGCAAGGATATTTAAAATGGGTGATAGATGAACACCATTACAAAGCTATTACCACACAATGCACAGCTTAAATATCTTGAGGCTATGCACGGGCTTGCTAGTGAAGAAACGACTGTGAGGACAGAAAAAAGACATTAGTGTGGGAGTGATGGTGCTAAGGGCACTGTGCCAGGCTTGTGTGAGGGGGAGCAGGGGAGACCTCACCATTTGGGGGTAGGTAACAGCATTGTGTCTCCTTTCGGGCCTGATTTCTAATTGCTCATCACATTCTGTGGCTGAGATTTTATTCTTGCTTAGAAGAGTGCTGTGGGGTCACGTAAAAATCTGCTCATCAGTTTAGAGCCCTGTGTGGCAGGGGGTGTGTGGGGTGTCCTGGGGGCACTGGTGGTGCTGGCAGTGATGGTGCAGAGGCAGCACACGAGCTGTAGGGTCCTTCTTCACTGTCTGAAATCTGTCAGATACCTTCAGAAAGGATGAGAACCTTGTTGGGATGGAGGCATGGGCACCTGGGAATGGCAGGTGAGAGGTGAGAGGTTTCCAGTTCAGCTGGCTCCTCACTCCCTGTCATCCCACAGCCCCCAGGGCCTCTGAGTAATAACACAATGTTTTGCTTCTTAGTAAATATCTTTTAAAACAGATGAATTCAAAAAGCACTTTAGATGACATTTAAAATTTAGAACCAGGTGACTGAGCTGTGAATAATGAATCTTGCCCAGTAGATGGATGGCATGTTACTGTGCAATTCTCTCCCTCTCAGTCATTGTCAGCTGAAAAATTTTTCTCTTCCACCTGGTTTCCCTCCTCTCTTCCCTCCCTCACCCCCAGAATACACAAGGCCCATTCAGAAATGCTTTATTTTGAAGAGCATGTGCAGAGAGAAACTTTCAAACCAATCAGACCTAATCAGAGGTGCCTTTCTCTCCTTCTCTTCAATCCTGACTTGAGGGTTGGTCATTTATGATGCCAGTCTTTAAACTGGGGCTTTCTCTGCCCATCCCACACTTGTGCCAGCAGCTGTCTCCCAGGTGCACAACAGGGCAGCACTGCTGTCACCCCCTTGGACACTGCAAGCAGGCAGCTCCCCCTTATCCCAGAGCCTGGAAAGAAAAGAAATTAGAGGTGCCACTTTCAGTGCCCGACAGGAGCCAATGTTTTGGCAGCTCGGGGTTGCTGTGATTGTCCTTGTGATGGCCACAGAACAGCTGTCCCAGCTCTCCCTTTTGGGGATGGCACTCCTTGGCCATGGCAGCCCATGTCACGCTGTGCCTAAGCCTCAGATGTGCCTCCTGGCACACCCCCAGCCTCTGGCTGAGCCTGCAAGGAGGTGTTTCCATCCTGGATGGCTGCCCCTGCTCAGTAGCCTGAGGGCTTTACTGGGTTTAAGCATGTCCCCAGTTCCTTTAAACCCCTGCAGACAGGGCAGGCACTGGCAGTGTCCCCTCCAGCTTTGCACCACTGCAGGCAACCTCCAGCTGTCCCCCCAAGCAGCCCAGAGTCCCTTTGTCACCCCAGAGAGGGAGCAGAGCAAGGAGGGGTCGCTAGGGGAGGCTGCTCAGGATGCAGCAAGCAGGGGAGAACAACATGAAGCTGAATTCTGGCACCTGGAATTGAGCTGGGGCACAGGGCCTCAGCATGGGACAGATCCAGAGCCATGCCCTGAGCGCTGCAGGCTGCACACACCAGGCAAAGGTGGAGGATGAAGCAGGAGACTCCATCAGATGGAGATGGGTCAGTGGGCAGAGCAAGGATATTTAAAATGGGTGATAGATGAACACCAGGGAATTAATTAGACTTTGGTTTTCAGATTGCCTTCACCTGGGTGTCATTGTGATACCTTTTTGGTACTGCCTAAAAACAGAGGCCAGACAGAATTAAAAGAATAAAAAGCTGTTATGTGTATTGAAGGGCCTTCAGGTACATTTAAGGCAGACAAAGCCCACCCAGGGGCTGCACCCAAAAATGGACAATGGGTCGCAGGTCTTAATATTTTTATAAGTTTGGTCCATTTGCACATTGGGGTTAATCTTCCAATTACAGCTTCAGGGAATGAAGTCATTTGCCCCAAGTTTGCTCCCCCCCAACTCCCTTTTGTTTCCATCTCTCAGGGCCTGAGGCAGGGAGGTGTCCTTGATTCCCAGGCCTGCAGAGGAATTGTTGTGTCTGACCAAAATGGGGAAGCAGCAGCTCACACTGTGTGTGGAGTTTAGAGTGATACACTCAAGAATTGCAGGATTACAAATAGATGAAAAAATATAGAAGCTAAAATCCTAAGGCATCAAGTGCTAGGAGGGCTACATTTCCAGTCTGGAAAGGCAAAGGGCTGTCAGCTTGCTTTGGTTGCTGCATGTTTAATCCCACTGTCTGGGCAGGGTGTTGGAAAATCCTTGCAGCATATAGAAAGTCATGCTGAAGGCTGTATTTATTACAGTATTGGTTACTTTTTGCCTTCTTCATTGTCAGATGGAATGTTTTTGTTCAGAGGAACTCTTGACATCGGGTTAGATATTATCTCCCAGCGCTGCTGTCTTGTTCCAGGAGGAAGCTGTGGAAAGTGCAGATTTTGGTACCTGCACTCAGATCTTGGAGGTAAGGATTATCCCTAGAGGAAGATGGGCCTCTGTGGACATCAGCCTGGAGTGACCACTCAACTGGTGCTGAAAGCCCCGGGCCTTCCTCCTGTTTTGCTTTTAGGTGCCTGCCCTGGCCTCCCCCCTCGCATTTAATGCTGCACTGGAGGGGTTTGCATACGGACACCAGGAAATTCCACCCAAAGGCAGAAGAATCAGCAGGGCCAAGCTGTCTCACACACAACCCAAAGCAGGAAAGGTTGTGTGTGTCCCTATTCTGCCAGTTGTGCTGATAAAGCCAGTTTATCCAAGCTAAACTCCCCTTGATCTATGTCTCCTGAAGTCTACTGGGGTTTTTTGTGCTCTTTCTCGTATGTTTCTTGAGGCTTTTGTATGATTCAATTAGAAACATCAGCGAGGAAAATAATCTGTTTTAAGAATGACTTTCAAACTGCATTCCTTGGTTGCTGGATGGGTTCTTAAAATACTTTTTCTTTCTCTTTTGGGGGGTTTCCAAGTGTTTTAACACAGACATTAGAGCCTCCTTCATGTGAGAAATGCTTTTCTGCTGTGAAAACCTGCAGAATATTTGCTCTGAGTGGAGTGGAATATTTGCCCTGTGTGGTCAGTGCTCTCTACTGCTCTGTAGTAGGATGAACTTTTGGCTTTGTGTGGCATCAAGCAGCAGTCAGTGACTGTGTTGCTTCGTATTTAAAAGGAAGGTAACTGAATATTGCAAATGATTGTTTACAAATTTGGCTTTCACATCAAGGAGCCCNCAGCAGTCAGTGACTGTGTTGCTTTGTATTTAAAAGGAAGGTAAGTGAATATTGTAAGTGATTTCATATCAAGGAGCCAAGGTAAAAAGGGGATTATGTTATTATTTTCTGATAGTAAATATTAACAAAGTGTCAAAACTGCCTCTCCATAACTTCTTTTTATGCAAAATAACTGCAGAGCCAGACTAGGGCATGGAAAATTATCTTTTGAAACAGCCATTTGAAGCAGTAGTAAAGTAGCACAGACCACACCTGAACCTCAACCCATTCACACCCTGTAAACCTGAGCAAATAATTAGTCTCTGCAGAATTACAAGAAGAATAATAAAGCTTAGGGAGAAAGCATTTGGTGAGCTAGACTGTGCTTTCAGTGTGGTTACACCTTTCAGATGAACTTTGAAGTGCTCAGAGTGAAATATTTGCCCTGGAGTATGATACAGATGATCTGACACAGGAAAAGGTGTCTGGAACAGGGACTGTGACTGATTGGAAACCTCTCAATAAAGATGAGGGAGAAGGAGAATTGCAGATCATGGGATTGTTCCACATAAAATAAGATTTTATTTTTTAAATGGAAGTTGGGAAAACTCAGCTGAGACTTTGAAGCTGGGAAATGGCTTAGTGGTGGGTATTGGACTGCTAATGAGCTCTGAACTTTACTGAACACAACGTATTGATTAAGGTGGTATTTCTCTAATCTTGTTCTTAACACTTATTTACCCTTCCTTAGATTTAAGAGAAAGTATTGCTGCAGATATGTGTTTGTTTGGTCTCAAAGTAGCTACACCTTCCTCCTGGCCACCTCCCTTTGTACTCAAACCCAGTAAAAACACATCCTGTGGTGCAAGCAGGGGTGTAAATCAAGCTGGTGTTGGGAAGAGCCTCAGGTCTGGAAATATACACTGGGGTTACAGCCAAATAAATCAGTATTCTGTGCACATTTCCCAGAGCACTGCGGCATGGAACTGAAATGAAATTTATTGCTGCTGCCTGTGGAAGGGGCAGAGTCTGTCTGTCCCAAAGCTTGCAGGTGCACATGGGGTGACTGCACTTACCAGCCCCTCTAAAGGTGCTGCAGCACAATGTGGGAATTGCACTGGATTCCAGCATTAATTGCTAGGCCCTCAGAGGCATAAATCAATATAAATAAATGCTTTCCCCTGGCTAAAGAGGCTGCTCTGCTGGGTTGCTCTTAACCAGCAATGTCCACAGAGCACACAGGCCCATGTGCTATAGCCCTTAGCTCAGTGCTGCTCTGTGAGATCAGGCGTGTTTTGTGGGGCTTTCTTATTCCATTTGTGCTGGAAATGTCAGAGTAACAGGCTTCTAGTGTTAACATAGTAGTTTTCTTTTGATCTTTCCTAAAATACAGAAAAACCAAAGGAGAAAAGACAGATGTTACCTAAAGATCATTGCCAAGATACTGGTTTAGCTCTTAGGGCTACAGTTCTTTTGGATGAGTTGACTCCTCTTTGCAGTTCTCTTGGGTTTTTGAGGTTTTCTTTTCTAAAAAAATCTTTCAGGTTTGGGATTTTTTTTTTCCTCTTTCTTTCCCCTAAAAGATACTTCTTCCCTGGTTATAAAGCCTTTCCTAAGTCCTTACCTCACAGCTCAAAGGAGGAAGCAGGGGCAGGGGGAGGAATCAATGTCTGAATGTGCTCAGGCCTAACACGCACACCTGGATAAGGTGTTTTGCAGGATTATTTGTTTTATTTTACATTTGCAGGATTATTTGTTTTATTTTATTTTTTTTTCCTTTCACTTGGAAACTGTTCATAGCAAAAACCTTTATTGCAACATCACATGTTCTGGAAACATGATTAATAAAGAGCTTTCAGGAATTGAATTATCAAGGAAGAAATTGCTTGTATTGATTTACTCTCTCATATATATATATATGAAAAACCTTTTCTTGTGACATGATTTCTCCTCTCCCCACAATTCCTGGCAGCAAGGAGAAAGCAAATTTCTACCAGATGGTGTGGAGGCAGTTCAGACTTTGTGCTGTGGAGGTGATGGCACAGGGCTGGGGCTGTGCCAAACCACCGAAGGGCTCACTGATAAAAGCCATTGTATTGAAAATTATGGCCAGGAACCAGGAACTGACTCTTCCTTGGGCTGCTACTGACACTGGAATTACTAAAACCAGTTTTGGAGTATATTCTGTTGCTGACAGCTGTGCAACAGCAGTGCAGCTTCTAAACTGTGTGAATAATTTGTTCTGAGAGCTTTCCTGAAGCTCTTTACTTCCTTTAGAAGTAAAACTGGGATCATAAAGAAAGCTTTCTTTTATTAAGTTGCCTTCCCTGGGAATGACTGTGGGATCCTGTTATGCTGTGAATGGCAGAATGTGAGCTGTGGGGAATGGTCTGTAGCTTGCCAAACCCAGGCTGGACCCACTCAAACTTGCCCTCCTCTCAGGGGCTGTGAGGCTGGCCTTGGCCTCACAGGGAGAGCTGCTGCAGGCAGAGAATGTTTGCTGTGCAGTTTTGCAGAACTGATCCCATGAATGACCTTCTACTTCACTTATTTCATACGGGAGAACTATGAAAAGTGTCAGAACTATGTCAAGTGTCAGAACTTGGGCTAAATATAGAGAGGGCTGTTTTTTGGATATGCATGACTTTTCATTGATTGTCTGCATGCAGCCCTGAGTGATGATTTAAACTTCATGTGGCAAATGGAGGATGTGAATCTTCATCTTTCTTCTCAACCAAATGACAAAAATAAGATAATCTGGTTCATCCTATAGCTTGTGCTAAAATGAGCCATATGCATGTATGTGTGTATACACTTTACAGGGGTCATTACTGAAATCCCTGCTGGTAATAGGTTCAAGAAAATCCCTTCCAAGGGAAATAAGCCAAATAGCTTTGCTCCATCTTCACTCCTACAGAGGCAGCCACTGGGTCCCAGCAGGGATGTCAGCATCCACCAATCTGTGTTTTGAGTGAGGCACCAGGAAGCACAATGTTCTGGGCCAGTATTTCAGGAAAACATATGGCAGTGTCTGCTGCTCATGAAAGGTTTAGTCAAGCACTCAGTCAGGACTTTCCCACTGCACAGACTGAGGGGGATCCAGTCCTCCCCACACTGGATTCTGGTGCAAAGCTGTTTTGCATTTTCTACAGTAGCCCTGGTAGAAACTTGTTTGCAGCTAACCCATGCAGGATGTGCATTCCTCAGCATCAGCATGGAAGTCTTCATGGAAGGCTAACAACACCCAGGCCCACCAGGCAGCCTCAGGAACAGATAAGTGAGTTTCTTGCACAAGGAAACAACTAAATACTGCCTTCTATTGTAAGCTGTATTTTAACTTTGGTGTTGTAACACGCATCACATTGGATGGAGTTACTGGAGGGTAAGCACTGTTGTTCCTGATATCCTGTTAGGATGAGGAGTTGGGGGAAAGGGCACTTCCCACTGCTCTGTCTTTACTGTTGGAACTGGCATTGAAGTTGGTTTTGGTCTGTCTGCCCAGACTTTGGACACTGCTGCCTCATTGCTGTTGCCTTGAACACACTGAGCTAGTTTATAATGGAGTGTTGAATTTGTAGTTGCAAATGGACCTCTAGACTTGTAGAGTAAATTTAAAAGTATATTAGTTATACTTTGTTATATTGGTTATCCTGTGATACAGTCATGTTCCTCTGCTTGACAGGATAAATAATTTAGTCTTCTGAGAATCTTTTGATTGTATTCTTTTGCTAAAACTGGCATTAATGACAAGACTTCTAGGGACAGAGCATTCTGACTTCTTTGAGATCCTCAGCAGTTTGGGCATTAGGTGACTTCAGGACAGCAGGAACTCTACCATTAAGCACCTACCACAGTGCTATCTGGTCTAGTAATTTTTCTGTCATTTGGCACCCAGTAGTAAAGCAGATTTCCCCTTCAGTGTAGAATGACTTTGTTATGCAAGGTAATTATTTTCCTTCTTTCATTTGAAATGAGGTTTGTGTTTTTGCAGTCTATAACCAAAGTAGCAGCACAGTGTCAGCTGTAGGTGGGATTATAAGCAAGAACTGCCAAAGCATATAATGTATGGATATCCACACAGGCAGATGTTGCATGGGGGTTCTCATCATTAAAGTACTGTATTAGTAGCTTCCATTATGTTGCTCTCCTGTGGTGCAGCATTCTGGATCAGAAGAGACCTGCTATTTCACACGCACTCCAGCTGTTCCCTTCACCCACCACAGTCAAACCTCATATTTTCTTATTTTTAATGAGTTACGTGTGTGGAAAGCCAAAAAAAAAAGAACCAAAAATCAAGCAGAGGGAGATGGTTAGATTGTTTCTAGCATGAAGAGCTGAGTGAGGTTACCGAGGGCCCAAGAAAGTTTTCCCAGCTATGTGAAGTGCAGAGCTGTGAGGCTGATTCATTTCCTTGACCACTGTCTGGACAGACCAACAGCAGGGTGGTTGCCTTTGTCCCTGGTGCTTTTGTTTCTGAGAGCACTGATGATTTCTGTTTTCTAGTCTCATTTTGTTCTTGCTAGGCTGTGTTCTGGCCTCTTTATTATTCTGTTTTGATTTTGGTTTTACTGGCCATCAGGGTTATTTCCCATCTCCTTATGTCTCATCTTAAACTACATGTGGTTCAGAGCTCTGACTGATGGCCCCAGGATGCCTGGTTGTGGCTTTGATGCATGTCATAGTCCAGGAAAATGAAATCCCAACACAAATCACTGTACAATCTGACACAGTTCTCATGTTTGTGAGGAAAAGCTGTGCCCAGCAAAGTCAAGTAACAATGAGAACAGTGTCCCTTCCTGAGGAGCCCCCCAGGACAGCACAGACTGCCTGTGTGTGCCCTGCCTGCCTCTGCAGCTACAGGGGCCCCTCCTGGGGCATGGCACACCTGCAGCTTTGGTACCACATCTCCTGTCAGCATCACACCTGCTGCATCCAGCACAGCCTTCCCAGAGCAGGGGTAGATTGTTCCTGCAGAATGCCCTAAAGTTGAGGGTGATCTGTGGGTGTCACACTAGCCTTCAAAACTGTCCTGGTGGCATTTGGGTCCTCTCAGCCCAAGCTGTAGCTGAGTGTACCAGTTTGAAAACCAACCTGTGGGAGATTCCAAGTCAGTACAATTTGACAGAAAAATTAAAATAAAGGCAGAAAACATTGGCTTAAAGTGAGAGTCAGGATACAACCTGGTACCCTGTTGGTCAGGGTGGTGGCAGTGCTCCCATTAAATGGTGGCTGCAGCCCTGTTGGAGTGATAGATGTGGTTTTGTTGAAGCACTGATCCTGTAGAAGGGTCTGGTTTTCCTCTGAAGGTCCAGTGGTGGTTGTGTAGCTCTTGTCCTCTGGGAGTCCAGGAGGGAAGGGCTGGCTGTGGTGTTCCAACCCTCAGCTTATATCCAGGTAGGAAAGCTTGGTTCCTCCCCCTGGGCAGAGCATTTCACAATGGGATGGTGTCATTTTATGAGTCATGCAGTGAGACTTGATGGCCCATTAACAGAAGATATCCACCAGGAGGGAGTTATCAGGGATGAGTCATGGAAGAGATAAAGAACACTGCCCCACCTGCTTTTCACAGCTTAGGAAGATGGTGATGGGACACAGATTTTTGGTTACATCTTTCATTATAACTGAGGACCCGAGTCAGGGACTTGCAGAGCAGGACTCCTGCTCTGTTTTAAAAGCCTGCTCCATCATCTCCAGAAAAAAATGACATAACCATGGCCACAGACCTGACCACCAAACTGGTCCTGGTGCTTCAGGTGCCTTGTAATATCGAGTAGTTGCAAGGCAATTTGCAGAAAGCTTTCTGACAATAACACAATTCTGGCCTCTGCAGAGGAATATCCCAACTCTTGGCATGCAATCAACACAGCACATAAGCTTCTGTGTTTCTCTTTCTTTGAACCATCTTTCTCTTCAAATAATCTTCAGGAAAAAAAAAAGGATTTAAAACCTCAGTATCAAAGTCATATACCCAGTGGTCATAAAGAACTGCAGAACAAACAAGATTAGTCTCATAGCAGAGCTGAGGGGAGGAAGTGGGTGCTTTTGCTTGTCGTACTCCTGTGATGGAGCAGGGCCTGAGAAAGTGGCCCTGAGCTGGTGTAGGTTAATCAGAGTGGCATTTTAAGGTTCCTACCCCCTAGCTATACCTAAAGAGCTTTTACAACATTAGTTGCTTCTGTACTGCTTCAATCCATCCTGCAAGAGACTAATCCAGCCCCTGCAGTATCTTTTTGGAAAGAGGGATGGATTGAAGCTCTGGTGGTTTGGTAGTGGGCCACCAGTACTTAAAATCTGAGAACTCTCTATGGTCTGGAGGCCTTTATAGCTCTGCTGAACCACCACTAGTCTAAAATGTTGCCAGAATGCATTACTTGTCTCTGGAAGCCATCTGTTTTCATTCACTGCACAAAAGTAAAACAGGCCCAGGGTTACAAACAGCTCGGTCTGTGCTGGGGCTGTAATTCTGCTGCACTGGTAAAGCCCATTGTCACTCAAAAGTGTTACAAGTGCCACTGTCACTGACACAGCACAGTAGCTCAGGGAGCTTCTATAGGGTGGTGGCACAGCATAGGTGCTCGTGTTGTTAATTTTAGGAGCTCCTTACACACAGACAGAGCTCTCTTACTGTGAGGATGATAAAATCCTGAATAGGATTGCCTAGAGAGGTTGTAGAGTCTCCAGCTTCAAGTATTCAAAACCTGTCTCTCCATAGTCCTGAGGAACCTGCTCTAATTGATCAGATGCATTGGACCAAATGATCTCCAGAGGTGTCTTCCAACCTCAGCCCTTCAGTGATTCCCTGAAAAGAGGTGCAGGCACAGTAGTTTGAGCACTGTCTTTAGCACAGCAACAGAACTCCACTCTGCTCCTATTCCAAGAGGCCTATCAGCAATCTAACTTTAAAATCTGCATTTCCTGGCTTATGAGATCACCCGTGGAGGTAGATTCTCATTTCCTGAAATGATAAGAGCCCAACAGATAAGCAAAGGGCAAGAGCTCACTCAATCTGTTAGTTATATAAGCACATAAATATAACAGTCACTTTTCTTAGCATCAGGTACTTACTCTGTAATTGGTATCATTTAATGTAAAGCGTTGTTCTCGATTTAAAGGCTGATGTAATTGCAGTTTTGCAGACTGTGGCAGCACACCAATGCAGTCACTTCTGCGCAAACCTAAAGCACTTGGTGTGCTGTTCATGATATGTCAGTGTAAGGCTCGGCTGCCACAGAAATAGGACCAGATTTTGGATGTAGACAGCTGGTTTAATACACTGTTATTGTTGTTGTTATTATTATCATCATCATCATTTCCTACATGAATTACAGATTTTATTTCAGATACAGCAATTGCTGTAGTATTAACCCAACTACCTAAATTTTCATACAGGATAGGTAGAAAATTCTCACTACAAAGAGAACCTCTGCAGAGAGTGGGATGCAGAAGGGTATCAAACTAATTAATACATTTGGTAAAATCAGGATTGCAAGGTGCATGTGTCAGGTGGTTGAGCCAGCACTTGAACTCCAGTTGTAGAGCTTGTGGACAGTATCTGGTTTCTCTGAACCTGCTCACCTGACTTGGACATGTGCTCCACTAAGCTTTGGGGCTGCTCCTGCCTCTGTTTTGTTCAGGGTGGGAAATGAGTTATTTTATACAAATAACAATCTGTTTAATACTGACTCTGCAAGATTAAAATTGCTCCCTCTTCTGAGGTGCTGGCTGTTGTCCGTGGCAGCCTGGAGTGCTGTTTCACACAGGTGCATTCAAATCTCATCTTTGTCTACTTTGGACTGAAGACTGGCATTTCCAGTTCTGGAGTGTGGGTAAAGAAATTGCTGTATTCGTGGTAAATGCTCAGCAGAAGAGTGAGAGCTCCTGTTTGGAAATGCAGACAAGGTCCTCATGAGACCTGTCCTTTGAGAACTATCCACAGAAAAGCTAATCTGCTCTGGTCTGAATATTAATGTGGTCAGTTTTAGTAAACAAAGTGAGATTTAGTAAATCTGCAGTGAGATCTCAACTAAAATGCTCTTGCTAGTGCTTATACCAGCAACATTTGGAACCTCACAGTTGGTTCAGTGCCAGGACAGGACACTTCCCTTCCCTGGAATTGCTTCATCATTTCTCATTTACTCAAATTTACTGGGATGATGCCTTGGAGGGGCTACCTAGAAGAGAGTCTAGACAAGATTAAGAGAATAAAGTGGGTACTTATTAACAGCCTCCAATAGATACACCTTAGGCAGTCAGAGCCTCCCAGAGGCTACACCCAAGGTGGACGACGGTCACGAGTTTTTCATAGAAAAATAAATTTGGTCCATTTAGATATTGGGGTTTAATTCTCCAATTACATCTTCAGGTCATGAAGTCATATTCCCCCAGTTTGCCTCCCCCACCAGCTCACTTTTGTTTATACCTTCAGGGCCTGAGGCACTGAGGTGTCCTTGAGCTTCAGGCCCAGAGGAATTGTTTTGTCTGACCAAAATGTGAAGACAGCAGCTGACACTCTATATGGAGTTTTAGACAAATACACTAAAGCAGTACAGGATTTGAAAAATATAAAAGCTAAAATCCTAAGGCATCAGGAATATGATCAAAACCAAGATCTCTCCTTCCTGCCCACAGTGTCTGTAACAGAGACAACCACAGCTCTGAACTTCTTCCCTCCCCCCTGTGCCAATAAAGTACGGTGCAGTGTGCTGCAATATCTGTGAGTAATTCCATGCATTCAGGAGTGTATTGATGCCTCTGCAGAACACGAGATTGGGTCACTTCTGAAGCATTTGGTAATAATTCTGATGAAGGCAGAAGCAGACTGGTTTGTAAATGGCACAGGCATTTCCTTAACTTAAAATGGCTCTTTGGGAATCTTCATTAGCTGTAATACCAGGGAACAGGCTGGCATGTGGGTTCATTAGTGTTCTGTTAATTTATACTGGTGCAGATTTTGGCCTCTTTTGCACCACGTATTGACAAACACAGCATTTTGGAGGGTTCCCCTCACTTCTCCCATGAATTACTAATGTATTCTTGAGAACTTTGTGTTTTTAGAAAACTGTTGTCCTGTCCAACAACACAATAATTTCAAGATGCACAGTACACGCCACTCAATCAATGCAGCTATTTCCATGCCTACAATTTAGCACACTGACAGAGCTGAAATAATGGAAATATTTCTGGATTTTGTTTTTGTGGTGAGGACAAAGAAAGCATAAAAAAAAGATTTTTCTGCTAAACTGAAATATGCCCATCCCAAAATGTAGCTGTGCTTTGCATGCATGGGCTGAATCCATGTGAGGTTTTCTATTGCAATTCCATAAGGAAAACATATCCTAGCCTGACTGAGCATAGGTGCATAGCTTTATCAGCAATTAGTTCCCCTGGTAGGTTATCTGAATGGCTGTCAGAGATATTGATCAGGACAAAACCTGGTTTGGAATAGTGACACCTGAAACAATTGGTTTTAAAACAGTCAGAAATATGGCTATTGATTGACTCAAGGGGATTCTTCTGGTCTGTTCATTTTGCTTTAACTCAGCAGGATGCCATGGTATGAACTTTGGGAATAATCTTTAAAGAAAGTTTTGGGAAAAAAAATGATGCTGGGGTGATCGAACATCTTTCAGAAAAGTTATGGAGGAGTATAGGAAGCCAGGATTGTTTTCTTGATTATTTCTCAGCCATCCAAATCTGAGATTGAAAACATTGTCTAGATTTAATGAGGAAGATGTAAAAAGGGCCAGAACCAGACTGGAAAGGCCATACACACATCGTGTTCCTGAGAATAGGAACTTTCTTGGGGTTGGAAGATGGCTAAGTCCCATTTGCAAACTGAGGCACACAGAAATTGCAAGTGGTCTGTGATGCTGAGCAGCTGATTGAGAAATCAGGACTAAGATTTGTTCTAGATCTAGGCAAACAGTCCTGTGCTGGTGGGAGGGGTTTTTTTTCCTGGATCTGTTTTCTTCAGGCCTCTTATTATCAGCCTGCACATGCAGGTTCAGTACAGGCCACATGCCATCCCACGGCATTATACTGAACTTGCACATCATGAGAAATTTCTGGTAGTGAAATGGCAACCTAAGTATTTTCCAGGGTAGTTAGAGAACAATTGTGTCTCCCTTTTCCCCTTCTTTGTCAGCCAGTCATTGCAAAAGCACATAAAGTACTGCAAAGACTCAAGTTCCAGACAATGAATTAATGTACTCAGAGTCATGCATGGTCTGATGTGCACGACGCAGTTGCATCTCCATCTGCTGTGCTCGGCACAGTTTGAAAGATGGCAACATAAGTGAAATGCTGATATTGCTTATGTTGCTGTGAATTGAAGGGAGGCAAGTTCTAAATTGATCCTTCCTCTCTAGATAGCTAAAGTGAGCTTGAAACATGGATTGAAATTTAACATTTCCTTTTAAAAATACCTGTTTAAGGACAATTCTGTTTCTTTTCTTTTCCTTCCCCACTTTGGAATAATGCTCAGTCTTGCTGTCCCTGTCTGCCTGCATTAGGTGGAGGTTGTGCACCATGGACCATCCTGAGGCTTGGGCTTCTGGGTTTCCTGCATGTGCTGCAAGATGATGGAGCTGAGTCTGCTTTAGATCAGGAAGGGTTAAAATCTCTTCCAGCCCTCATGTCATATAGCCTGTGTGTAAAGAAACATGGTGCTGTTCTTGAATTGCCAGCCTCTGCCCTCTGTATTCTAGGCTATTTCTTATTTAAACACTGTTAATTGTTGTTCTTTATGAGGATATCGATGGCCTCTGAACATGTTAGCCCAGGCTGATATTGCTTTGTCCTCAGCCCATGCATAGGGTGGAACAACTTACAGGTTTTCCTGCACTTCTCTGTTCCTTTTGCATTGCTGTCTCTCCTTCAGGAAAGTGAGAAGTGAGATGTGACAATGCAAAGAGGCTCTTCCCAACATCACACAAACTGCCAGTGACAGAGCTGGAAAAACTGAACCACAGCATCCTAATCCCAGGCCAGGGCCCCCAGCCCATCTTCCAGTATTGAAGTGTGGGCTGGGAAAAGCCAGATCCCCGATGATCACCAGCTTTCCTTCACCCCCTGCGCTCTGCCAGGCTGCACAAGGCTGGGAAAAAGCCAGATCCCTCATGATCACAGCTTTCCNTCACCCCCTGCGCTCTGCCAGGCTGCACAAGGCTGGGAAAAGCCAGATCCCCGATGATCACCAGCTTTCCTTCACCCCCTGCGCTCTGCCGGGCTGCACAAGGCCTGCCAGCATCTCCCAGCGCCGCGGGGCTGCTCCTGTTCGGGGGCTGCTCCTGTTCGGGGGCTGCTCTGGGGGCTCCGAGCGTGAGGGCTGCCCAAGGCTCGGCCCTGCCATCTGCGGGCCTGGCAGAGCAGGCAGGGCAGCCAAAACACCCCTTCACCTCCAGCACGAGAAAAACCCCGTCACTTCATCACAAACAGCTCTTCAGCTGAAGCAGCTAGGGATTGGAGCACGGAAATCTGGCATGGAAATGCTTTTTATTGCTCTCGTGTCCCTGAGCACCCCCATGAAGAACTGCTTTTGGTGAGCAGGGGGCTGGGGAAGGCTGCGGAGCCTCCCCCGGGCAGAGCCGGGCCCAGCGCCGCCATCGGCGGGGCCGCAGCGCCATCTTGCGGGCGGAGGAGCCGTGTGAGGGGAGCGCGGCTGCCGGGCCCGTCCGTGGCGCTGTCCCTGCACCCCTCTGGCACGGTCACACCGCCACCTTCCCGGCAAACGCTTTACAATGGCTAATCACCCTTTCGATTCCGCCTAATGTCCAATCTGAACCTCCAGCACAGCTAAAGGCGATGTCCTCTCATCCTGCCCCTTGTTCCGTCAGAGCCCCCACCTGGCTCCAGCCTCCTGTCAGGGAGCTGTGCAGAGCCATAAAATCCCCCTGAGCCTCCTTTTCTCCAGGCTGAACACCCCCAGCTCCTTCAGCTGCTCCTCACAAGACTTGTGTCCAGCCCCTTCCCCAGCTCCATTCCCCTCTCTGGATTTACTCCAACATCTCAGTGTCCTTCCTGAACTGAGGCACCCAGAATGGGACACAGCACACAGGTGTGGCCTCACCACTGCTGAGGTGCACAGGGGGACAGTCATGCCCTGGTCCTGCTGGCCACACCAGCTGACACAGGCCAGGTGCCACTGGCCCTCTTGGCCACCTGGTATACCTGGACTCAGCTGTTTATGTTCAGCTGCTGTCAAACATCATCCCCAGGGCCTTTTCCTCTGGGCCACTTTCCAGCACTCTGTCCCCAGCCTGTGGTGCTGAGGGGGTAAGTATGGAACTTGGCACTTCACCTCATTGAACCTCATACAGTTGGCCTTGGTCCATGGATCCAGCCTGTCCAGATCCCTCTGCAGAGCCTTCCTGCCCTCCAGCAGATCAACAGTCTCAACCAGCTTGGTGTCATCCATGAGTTCATGAAGGGTAGACTCAGTTAGCTGGTTAGTTACAGGACTTTCACCATCAGTTAGTCACAGGACTTTCTGCTGGCTCCAAGCCTTGGAGGTGGCTGTGGCCTGCCCGTCTGGGAGCACCCAAGGGCACAGCTGATGGATGGCAGGAGATGCAGCTCCTGCTTGGGGTAAGCTCACCTCAGCCCGCATGGCACCTGGCCCCAGAAAGCTCCAGAGGCTTCTCAGTGGTCACTCTTGTTTACTTTACCTGTCATACTTTGCAAAATGCATGGCTGATTTTGGTACATAAAGTACATGGAGGATTGGGCAGAATCAGTATTGCATCGTCCATAGTCAGTCAGGTTAAGCTCAGCATTGTTGGTCTGAAACTTTCCCAACCTGCACCTTAAAAATTATCACATCGCTCTTAAACCTGAAATTATTAATGCACATTCACTGGAGTTTTTATGTGCCCTGTGAGTCCTGGAGCCTTTTGGGATGCCTCAAAAACTCTGAAACCCAGTGAGATGCTCTGTGGCACCTGGGAAGCTCCAAAGCAGCTGAGTCTGTGCCAGCCAGCTGTGATCAGCTCTGCTTTGTGGTTAGTGACTGCTCACAGCATACGAGGTGGAGGGACTCTCAGCTCCACTGAAATTCAGGGAACATTGAGTTCACTGCAATGCAGTGCAGTAGAACTGCGACAGGAGAGAGGGACAAATACAGGTGCTTTTGGGAATACAACCCAAGTTAATTATGGCACTTCCATTTTGCAACCACAAAGAGGAAAGGGGATGCAGGAGCAGAGGCAAAGCCCATTCTCTAAGCTGTTGGAAGCTCAGGAAGGTGTGGAGCTGCTGAGCCCTGCACAGCAAATCTAGTTCCCTAACTTGTTCTGGTGCAGAGAATTTCAGTACAAGTGGGCTTGGGTGGGTAGGGTTAAGTATACATCATGTGCTGCTTAGCCTAGTAAATCCATCATATGGAACTGCTGACTGACAAAACAAGCACAATCAACATAGAGGGCTGTGGAGAAAAGCAGTGCACACTCTGACATTAGCTGATGGGTTAAAATAGCAGGTTTGTTTTCATTCCTTCCCCAGTTTAGAGGCTAGAAACCCAGCACCCCTCAGCAGTAAAAATAAAATGTGCGCAAAGCAGGGATAGTATTTTCCAAAACATACTGTGGTCCTTTGGACTAGAAGTTCAATTCCCTGCAAACATGCGAGATTGTCTGCCTTTAGGAGGCAGAGCTAGCTGTGGTCATATAGTGTCTTCTTCAAAGCAAACTTATTGATTGTACCCAACTGTTCTGAAGCAATTAATAAACAGGAAATACCAATACAGCAACTAGTAGCATTTTGCCCAGAGCAACATCTGTGCTCCAAGCAGCTTAGCCTAACACTAAACAGTACAAATCTGTTGATAACACAATATCAAATGGTAAATCTGGATCAGTATTGCATATATCCAAGATTAAGCATTCTGAATCAAAGCCTTCAACTCCATTAGAAAGAAATAGGTCTTAATCCTAATCTTGGTGTAGTGCTGTTAGTGTGGACTTTGCTGATTTCACAGACCTTGCATCACACTAATCAAATGGTAACTGAGGTTCCCAAGGTATGTCAGCCTGAGCTGTCTACACTCCAGCTAAATCAGAAGTGTTGAATAAAGGCTAGTAAACATGTCAAGACAAAATAATTACACTAAATATGAATTTTATTGCTATGGTTATTTTGCTATAAATCAATAATGAGAATGAGGACATACAATAGAAGTTGCAGTAAGGACAGAGAGTGCACAAGAACACAAAGGCTCTGGAGGGGAAATTTGCTGCATGCTACCCTCCATGACTTATGCTGAGGACAAAAAGCACAAACACATCTGAGGAACATGGGTGTGAATTTTCTCCTCTACCCTTGCATAGCTGGTTCCATCACCTACTGAATCTTTGCTGAAGAACAAACCAAAGTAAGCCAGTGTTGGATGACTGCAGGGTAGCTCCATCTAGACACTGTGCTTCAGCACTGGGGAAGATGTGTCTCTGCTGGAAATCAGGGCAGTTGTTCTGTACAGAAACACTGCCCACCCTTCCTCCCTAGTCCATTAGCCTTTACACACAGAAGGGGCTGGCTCTCCCTCAAACTCATGCAAAAGAAGCCAACAGCTGTTCTCACATGTAACTAAGAATATGGGAGGAGGGCCTGTTTGACCTCTTTAATGTGGTCAGACTTATCAGGAGGCTGAGCATTCCCACCCCTCTCTCAGGAAGCCTGGCTCTGTCCAGCTGTCCATAACTGAGACCCCAAAAGTAACAAGTTTACACACAACATGTAGACCCATGATCTCCATCAGCACTGACACTGAGTTCTGAACTGCTGTACATTTATCCTTACCTGACAGCATTCACTGCACAAAAACAGTGGCACTGTGCTAGCTAGGAACCTCCTATAGCTTCAGGGGCCTTAAGTATTGGGCCCAAAGCAGGAATGTGTGCTTGAATACTATGCAAACATAACTGGAATTATAGTTATGAATGGCCATTCAGAAACAAACTATCATTTCAATCTGCTTTGAAAATTATCTTGCCACACCTGTTGCCTCTTCCCATCCCTGTGGTGTCACTGGTCTGCAGAACCTGGCATGGCAGTGCCTGCAAGCCCCAAATCCCAACTCCTTCAGCTGACAGCAGCATCCACACCTACTGCAGATACACAAAGTGCAGAGCTGGGCAGAGGAAAGCTGTTGATTCACCACTGTGTATCCAGCCAGGCATTATGGTGGATCTGACCAAAGCTCTGTTTTGTTCCTGAGCAACAGGAGGCACAGGCATGTTTTTAGGAACCAAGTCTGAGCTTCAACAACCAGGGACTTGAGGTGGCAATCCCCATGCTGCTGCTTTGTGCACCAGGATGTTGCCACTTCTGTCTCTGCAATGAGATCAGAGAGGCTACAAGCACCTGCAGGGAGCTAACTGTGCTCTTGATTTCCTGCTTTAGCACAGTTTTGTACACTTGCTTTCTGGCTTCAAATGCCTGTGCTTCTGAGATAGAAAATAGTTCATGATTCTTGTGTAAAAGCAGCCTATTGTTTCCAAGCAGAAACTAGAATCTTTGGCTTCAATTTGGGGTGTGCTTTTCCATTGAGAAGTGTAAGGTTATTTTCTTAATGGAGAATTACTTCAATTTGAACTTTTGGAAAGATAATTTCTTTTGAATTTCAACCCAGGAAATTGTTTTGCAATCAACAATCTTTATTTCATATACTTGAAGAAACCAGAGACTTAGACAGTTATCTCCTGAAAACACAAAAGACATGTTCCCCTGCTGTGACTAACAGTTCTTCTGAAAGAAAAGCCCAAACCAAAACAAAAAACCCAGTTGATTTCACTTTCCCAATCATTATGAAATTCAAAAAAAATCATATGATGCCCAATTGTTTTATTCTCCCCTACTCCTTACAAGTTAAGAATCACAGAGGAAGAAGAGATGGAGGCATTCTGCAGAACTCGCTATTGCAAAGCACAAACCAAACAGCAGCACAGACCTGTAATCAAATTCACCTCTAGAAGAGCTTTTTAAAAGGGTAGAGATGTTTGTTCAGTTACATTCCATCCCTTTCTGACCTCAAGGCTACCAGGTCTCTAAGAGAGCTTCAGTAGTGTACTGTAATTTCTTTTGATTTGGACTAGCAATAGGAAACTTTCACTTTAGTCCTCTTTTGCACTTCCAGAATGTCCTTTCAGTACATCTGACTGGCAGAACACATGCAGCTTGTGAAAGGACGTGTCTGCACATTGGTGTACAGCTCAGAGCCAGCCTCCTGAAAGCAGTTTACCTTCCCTGGATTAGTCCACTCTTAGTAAAGCAGTCACAGTTACATGTCTGTTTACTTCCAGTGATTCCACTTGGTTGAGTTAGTCCTGAGGCTCATGAAAGCCCAGTGCTTTCCCTGGCTGCTACCCAAGCTCTTGTCCAGGACCTCTATTGCTTAAATAAGTAGGATAGAGCCAAGACAGTTTTAGGATTAAATGGAAAAAATTGGGACTTCAGCTGAATTTATATGGGTGCAAGTTCTTATCTATTTTCATCTTTCCTGACATGAGACCCTGTGAACCATAAGGAAATTAACCTTCTTCTAAATGGAAGCATAAGTAAGACTTAACATTAAAACAGTATGCAAATACAGGAAGCTAAAAGTGGAAGTATAAAAATAAGTCCTCTTACTATAAGAACTCAACTTAGGCACCCTGCCTCATTTACCTGAACAAGAAAGCCCATGCATTTCTTCAGAGTGTTCTTTCTCTGCCAAGCACAGCTCAGCATGGATTAGAACAGGCCATGTAACACACAAAACAGCTGCACTCCAGGGGACAGTCCACAGCACACTGTGGAGAGACACCACACATCCAAGCAAAGCCACACAGGTTCCTTGGAGTGTTTTTCTCAACAAGTCATGGGGGGGAACAGGAGACCTGCTGAATGTGAGGGGGAAATGTGCATACAACAAACCCAGGCTCAGCTGTGCTCAAAATCTGTAGCAAATAAGGAACCTGGTTCAGGAAACCTTGGTGGCATCCTATCCTAGTCCTGGCAAGGCAGCTGGTATCAAAGTGCCTGTGTGCAAAGTCTCTCCCCTCCTGACTGTTCCTGCCTGCAGAGGGGCTGGCAGGCCCAACACAGCAAGGGCTGTGCAAGTTCCTTCTCCTCCTGCGGCCTCTGCAGAGCCATGGCAGTAACAAGCAGGGACACTGGACAATGGCTGGCTCCTAACAATGCAGCTGGGCACTGTCTGAGCCTGCTGTTCTGCAGACACTTGCAAAGCTGAAGATCTGGTACTTCCATCTGACCAGAGAAGAGTCACCTGGGATAAAGAGGGAGCTAGAACACTGAGCACTGCTCTTCCTTGCCACGGGTCATTCACATTGCTGGGAGAAGAAAAGAATTGAGGAGTGCTGCTGCTTCTTAGTGGTTTGCTCATAAATTCCCAGAGACAACTTCACCTGGATGGCAGGTATAGGGCTGCATCTAAGAAAACACACTACCATCTGCAGTCAAGTCTGAAAACAAGAAAACCCTCAAGCATGCAGACTGTCTAATGCCAAGGAATCTCTGCTGAGTTTTACGTTTTTCCAGGGAATGTTTAAAAGCCGGTAGTATGTGTATACTAATGCAGGACTCCTGTTAACCTCTTATTTGAACTAGATCTTAGACCTCTCCCCCCAAAAAAACCCTTTTTTTCCTATGATGTTTCCAGTAACAGTCTGTTCATAAAGTAGGTGACTGCTAGCATGTGACACTGATGCTCATATTGATCCTTATAATTCTGAACATCAGACCAGAATTCCAGAGCAGCCATCTCCAACCACTTAACTAAATGGTGCCTTTAAGCTCTCATTAAGACAGTTAAGAATCAGTTATTAAGATGTCACTACTGAAAAATAACCTATTGCATTTTTCCAAGTTTAACAGTAAACAACATTGCCAATATATTATTGCACACAATAAAGGGGTTTGGAACTACAGAGATAAGGACAGGGTAATCTAGAAGACCCAAAATAATGATCCCAGAGCCATTCCAGTTGCTGCTCCAGCCAGCATGCCCAGTGCAAGGTCTCCATCGCTGTCACGGTAGCGCTCTCGAATGATGACATGGTTTGCAGGGGGCTGGCCATAAGGTCCTAGGAGATCAGAGGTTGTGGGGAGGAGGGAAAAAGAAATGTGTATCTTAATACCACACACTGCAATTTCAAAACAGGCCATTCTTTCACATTCTTCCTTCAAATGAATACTAATATTTTGTCAGCTGCACAGGTAGAATACATTTCTGCTTTGGATTCAGCCTCCACATTAATTAAATCCAAGGGCAAAGCAACGCCTTGTAGCAGCTTAATATCTGTGAGGAAAACTCATCACAAATATAAAAGTGAACACTGTTCTGCAAAGAACCTATGAATTATTTGTACTCACTTTGTGGATTTAATGTAAGAAATGGGTCTAAAACTTGATTCAGCCTTAAAGTTAAGGCAAATAGTTTAGTTCTTCCTCCTTACCTCTGCCCCCTGAAAAAATCTTTGGCAGGTCTCAAGCCAGTAATTTGTCTGAAATTGTGCATCAGTTATTTACATTTACTGCCTAATGCAATTCAGCCTTCACATACTGGACTGATCTGTGGGGTGGTGACAGCTGCTGCATTTCTGTTCAGATGAAAACTGGCTCATAGTAAGAAATTAACCTTACACTCAAGAAGCCACCGACTGACCCCTGCTCTGTAACAGACTTGTACAAGCTTCACCTGTCATGTTTTCTGATTTAGCTCCTAGCTGCAAAGCAAATATAACAGTACTGATTTCCCTTCCAGACATTTCAGGGAGATTTAATATTCTTGAAAATCCCACAATGGTGTTTTGTAACAGATTCTTAAATAATCCAACTAAATCCAACTAGAAAAGGCTTTCACTGAGTCTCAACAATGCATGACTCTTCCCCCTGAGAAGCATTATGTCACTGCAGAGAAGAAGCAATGGAGCTGGAAGTACAGGGGTTAAGTGAGATGCTGTGGTGAATCTGAACCCTAAAGTTTAGCTGCAGTGACCCTGGTGAAGGAAAACATTGAGCCTTGGTTACTGTGCCCAACCAGTAACCAGTATCTTAACTCACTGGACTTGCACACTGGTCAGGGGAGTTACTGCTGCATTGTCTTCATGTCAGTTTGGCTTGATTTCTAAGGCCTGCTGGAAGCTTTTAAAACAGTTCTTGGCTTTTTAAAAAGCTACTGCTTTTCAGAACCAACAGAACACACTCTGTGTTTGAATATATATCATCTCTATCTTAGGACTCCAGGAACTTAGATGAGGAAAACTTTAAAAGCTTTCAAGGCTGATGTACCTCTTATAACACAAAATGGAAAAGGCAAGTGAAATAACCTGAAAAATGTCAAATGGAAAACAAAATCTCCCTCAAAATTGGAAAAAAAAAGTTCTCAATAGACATTCTTGTTTGAAGAATCAGTTCTGTAGGACTGGGGCTCTATGCAAAACTAACCCTAAATTAAGGTGACTATGATTAAAAGCACACCCTACAATTTTACTCTTTGCTTCCTGTTTTTGAGATTGAAAGCTATACCTGAACAGAGCAACAGAAGATTTCATGTGGCTGAAATGCTGCCTTACAGCAATTCCATCACACGGGGAAGGAACCAGCTACAACCTTGTTCTGGGAGTGGATTTACCTTTGAAACCTGCATTTAAATAATTAAACTAGATATAAGAGTAGCAGATGTATGAAAAGCTCTGTCAATGCCCAATATGGAGTACTGAATCACAAAATCATATCTTCTTCTGGCTCTTGTACCCTTCCTTCAAAAACATGCTGTAGTTAGAGTTCTGTATGCTTCAAAAGGAGTGTATAAAGCAATATAACTATGCTGAGATCACATTAAATACCCTAATACCGATTTCACTGCACTCCCTTTGTTGTGAAAGGGTGAGTGGACTTGGTTCCAGTTACAGGTCAGGTTTCTCTCTTTGTGTGCAGGAGTGGTGGCTGGTAAAGGATGGTGATTAATAGAGCTGAGGCCAGAAAGATTGACTCAGACAGCTTCTGGGGGAAGGTGGAGGATGTGGCTGATTACCTTGGTATGGGTACTGGTAGGGAACAGCATAAGCTTGTCCATTGGAGGCATAGAAGATCTGAGGGCCTGCTGGGGGATATGCACCATTGTACTGATCGTAGCCATAGCCATAAACCTGGGGAAATTAAAAATACCTGTTACACAAGGACACTTTGCTATGGAGCTGATTAAGCACACTGTTCAATTTGCTTTCGTTTCTTATGTAGTTCAAGTTTCACTGAAATATCCAGGCTGTCCTGCTATAGCCAATCTACTCCCTGGAATGGATTCAGAACAGCTGCTTGGAAAAATAAGCACTCCTAAGCAGCATTTGCTCTCTTCCTTTCCTGGATAGGCAATGGCAGAGACAGGGCCTGCATCATCAGGCAGAGGCACAGCAGCCTGCCAGCTTCTCCTCTCTGCCCTCATGCCAACAACAGCTCTGTGGGGAGCTCAGAAGTGCCAGGAAAGCAGCAGCCGATCCCAAAAAACTCCAACAAACCCTCCAAGAGGGTATGCTGCAAGAAAATGTCAGATTAAAGACACATGGTCTAGAGCTGTATGTTTTAGAAGTAATTTTTTTTCTCCAAAAGAGGAGGTTGCACAGAGGAAGCTTCCAGCACCACAACTTGTTCTTAACAAGAAGGAGAAGCTGGAGCAGACAGTGCAACAAGCAATACTCCTCCAAACTATCCCCTCATATATTACTGCACATCACTGAGCACATGCAGAAATCCCCAGCATGTCCTGGTTTGGTCCCAAAGCTGTTCCTTCACTGCAAAAGAACCATGTGTCCAGAACTGGAGTTATTGTGTTGCTGACATCTTGGTATAACAAAATCCTTATGTGGAAGATTTTAAAAACAGTTCTTGGGTGGAAGTGGCAGCTCCAGTCAGTACACTCTATTTCTAAAACTCCTGATCTTGCACCTTTCCAGCGCTTGCACAACATGAAAGTGTAGTTACACTTCCTGATGTTAGAAGCTGCACAACAAATATATTTGAAGATCAGTCAAATAAATTCTGCCCTGTCTCTCAGAAGCTTTATTTTCCAAGTTTTCTTTTCCAAGGAGCAGCCACACCTTTATACACCTCCAAATCAAATGTGCCTCATCCCTTTCAAAGGAAATCCATCTCAAATAGGAGCAGCAATAGATTGATAGTGCCTTACTCTCTGCTGTTGTAAAAGCCCTAAAGCTGGGTGGAAGAGTACAATGCAGCACTTTTCGAGTGCTTGGTGGAGGCTGCTCTTGCTGCCTCGCTCATGTTAATGCAACTCTTACCTCAGGGGATGGTGTGGCATAGGCTGTGTAGGGAGGAGGGGCCGAGGAAATGGCTGTCTCATCATACATCACATCAGATCCCACGTAGCCCTAAACACCATGGATAGAGAGCAGTTATCACCTGTTCCTACAGACAGACAGTTAGAGCAGTCTAAGGATTCAAACTTAATGACCCTGAAGGAAAAGTAACCTTTAGCCACACTGCGTGTTAAGAAAGCAGTGAGGACCTTGTAAAGGCTGCAAAAAGAAAGTACCTGGAGAGTCGACCTGGGGGAATACAAATTCCTGATCAAACACAGAAAGGAGCCATATTTTTTTTCCCTGTGTGAGTACCACAGACATGCATATGTGTACATGCGAGCATACTGGCTCCTTCCACCATTCCAGAGCCTCAGATTTAGAAATTCCCCTCCTGTTCATTTTCTGTCTTCAGATAAAGAAACCATCACAACTAAGCTGACTGCTTCCTGGCACCCTAGAGTGGTATCACCAAGTTCTGCAGAAGCAGGTAAAGGAAACAAAAACAGTAGCCAAAAGTGGTACCTGAAGCAAAGGTGCTAACACTTGAGTCCATTTAGAATAAGTTCTCAAAGACAATTAAGATTTCTTACACTACCCTTGTATTCTTGCCCCTAATATCCAAACTCTACAGTGATGCT
The DNA here is from genome assembly GCA_013400435.1 of Pycnonotus jocosus. Lineage (NCBI taxonomy): Eukaryota > Metazoa > Chordata > Aves > Passeriformes > Pycnonotidae > Pycnonotus > Pycnonotus jocosus. The sequence continues at coordinate 129,429 of VWYP01008580.1, read as the reverse complement.
CTTATTCCTTTTTCCAAGGCAAAAGCCAGCTCCCATTCCTTAATTCACAAGGGAACATTTTAATACATCAACAGCAAATGTTTTATTATCTCTTGGACTGATGAAATCATGGCATTTGAGGACATAACATGGTTATAACCCAAATCAAACACATGGTGAAGATTCTAAGGATTGCTTGAAACACTTAAAATACCATATGAAGCTGTATTTCCATCACCTGAGAAATCTGCTCACATCTTCACAGTAAATGTGTTCTGCCCTGCCACAGAGATCTCTATACAAGCAATGTAAACACCTGTAAATGATACAGTTCTCAAAGCTAAGATGATCACTCTGCTGTTCCAGTCAAGTTAGGAGGCACTGCTGGATGCTTGGAATTTTTGAAATTCCTACAGACTCAAATCCACTTACCCAGTTAGTCCAAGTCCTCGTTGGACACCTTTAATAGCTTTGGAAAATGTTAATTTATGTATCTACTTGTGTAGAGAGCTACCTGCTCTAGTTTGAGCAGCAGGGGTCTGCCTTGGCTGACCAAGGTCAGCACTGCCACGTTCTGGGCCATCTATCAAGGCTGGCAGCAGTGCCAGACACATGAAAACAGCAGCTCTCATCTCCTGAAAGCAGGAGTCACCATCTCACACACAGGCAAGATAAAGGCCCTACAACTAGAGCAGACAGGCCATGAGTGTTGTGTCCTCTGCATGAGGACAAATCCTTCACTTCTCATTTAGGGCCACAGGCAGTGGAGCATGGCTGCAGTCAGAGGCAATCGTGTCTGGGGTATTTTTGCCATGACAAGTGTTTGCTTTGGGTATCTACAAATCTAAGTTATATCCTCTGACAGATGCCCCAGTACAGTGGCAATGTTAATGTGACCCATCAGAAACTGAGATAAGCTTCTACAAAACACAGCATTTCTCCTGAAACAGAAACACCTCGGGTTGGTTCAGCCTAGTCATCCAAGGAAAGCAGTGCTCAGAGGACTCTGGAAGGCAGTCTAAAGGAAAAACAAATTAGCAATACCCAAATTAGCAATGGATGTGGCTGCCCAAAAATACAGTTCTCCAGAAGACTCACAAAGAGGTTTCTATGATTCCTGATTCTCTTCACAGCTAGCGTGGCAATGCAGAGGTAATACACTCCTCCTCAGCTTGCCTGCACTCCCCTCCAAGCATCTCACTCTTCCCCATGTCTGTGCCAAGAAGCATCCCACAGTGGGATGGATCTACATTAACAAACAGCTGCTGTGTAGTAAGCTTCCTTTAGCACTGCACCCAGGCAACAAACACTGGGAGTGAAAAGTTCATTTCTGCTGGTTGCAGAAGATTTGGTTGTTGCCCACAGCCTCAGTGCCCACAGACCAGCTTTCCAAACATTCACTTCCACCCAGAGAAATCATTCCTTAAAATCATTATTTTCCACACAGCAGGTATTTGCCTGGACTTGGCTGCAAGGATTGTTTGTGATCCAGAGAATCATTCTTCTCCCCACCCATAAAGCTTTACTATCAGCTCATGACCCTGTTTTTCTCTAGCAGAGAAGGATGGAACATGATAAACTGCTGGACCAAACACAACACTGATGTGCTGCTCCTCTGTCAGTATAGACTCTAGGTAGGACACTCACTGTGTTTGTTCTGGCGTCTTGGAGAGCAATTTTCCATGCCCTGCAAAAAAACCCCATTGGTTAGTGGAACACTGATAAAAATTAATGCCACCTTTTTCTTTCAGGTCAATGAAACAAACAAGGTTAGCAACTAGAGGTACTGCAGGAGCAGAGTTTAAGATACTGCATGTGCCAAAGCCTAATGAGACACTGGAATGCACAAAAGTGTTGCACCAAGACTGAGAAATAATTACTTTCTTTGCAGAGCTGAGAAAGCAGAAGGAACAAGAGGAGGAATTCATGCAGTTTTGGAGGTCCTTGCTGCAAGCACAGCAGGTAGGAAATATGCAGCCATGCTTAGGATGAGGTGATAGGAAGAGCTGCACCCCAGCAGAACAGTTCATCTGTGCTGATTAGAGGAAGGACCTTGCTGCTATTGAAGGTCCCAGGAGGTAGGGACACCTCACCCAGCTCCTCCCCTGCCACAGGGCTGGCAGTATGCTCCAGGACCACACTTCCTGGCAAACAGTGATCACAGAAGTTATCTAACTCCACACAGCCCAGCTCAGCTGAGAGCTTTTAGAAATTCAATATTATGGAGCAATATTCACAATAATATTCACAATAATGGAATATTCCTCCTATTGCTGCTGAGATATCCTTGGGCTAATGCCACTTCATGTGCTCTCGAAGAATGGCAAAAGTTAAAAAAATTTGTTTAGCAAGTCTTGCATTAATCATATTAATCAGATTCTTCTACTCCTCCTCACCCTTCAGTGTTTTCAGTGACTTAACTTGCAGTTAGTTTGCATGAGCTAGACAACTTTTAAGAGAGCTATTGGGTGTTTTTGTCACTGAAAACCTGCTTTTATTTGCTTGAAAACTTTCTTAAAACATATCTCTGAAAGTTAGAAGGGAGGAAAATAACTAGGGAGAGAGATAAAGAGGGATAAAAGAGGGAGAAGCAGCAAAAGCATTATTCTCTGACTGTCTTACAGGCAGTCATCTGCACTCTCGGCACAGAGGTTGACTGTCTTCCCATCACGGCAAACAATCTGCAGTAAACAGTCCCTCTGCTTCCCCTCTGGAGGCTGGAAATCTGAGTGAGAAAAACAGAGATGAGTTACAAAAAACAAACAGCATTACATGATCACATGTACAAGAAGGGAGTCAGATTATGCAAGTCTGGACAAAATAAACTAGGGCCAGTTGTAGCTGCCTTCCATGGCATCAGAACAAGACCCACAAGGAAATAACTTGCTCTTACTGTTCAAAGTGTCCTGAAAGTAAGCAGCTCTGAACACCTTTCCTACAAAATGCAAGTGTCTCACAGCAGAACCAATCCACACTTAGCAGTAGTACTCTCCAGCACTTGTGTCCTTCCTTTAGGTCAGCACCAAGTGGAGCACTAACAAATGCTAGAAGTGAACTTAGGAAAAACAACTGCTGAGGTTTCCCATTTCTAGCCCAGCCAGCACTGTGGTTACACCAGGAATGCTCTGTATCAGACACACAGTCCTGCTGGGAACATCCCCCCCTCCTGCATGCATGGCAAACTGTCCTCACTGAGCTTTAACAGGAAGAATCAAACCCTAACCTAACCTATCACACACCCTGGGTGTCTCTAAAGCAATTAAGGGGTTGGTGGGGTTGGGATTTTTTGGAAGGTGGGGGGATTCAAGAACAGTGAAGCTGCACACATTTTGGACACATTTACATCTGCAGCAGTGCTGTATGTGGTATGCTGGGCAGGCACTGAAGTTGTAAAGGCTCTCTGGATACACAAATGCTGAAGATTTCATTATTACCTCGACATTCATTCCCCACTCTGAGGTTGATGCAGTGGATTCGCATGTGGATTTTATCTTCTAGGTCATGGCGATTTTGATCATCATAGAATATTAAGCGGCCATCAGACCACAGATCAAACCAGTTCTTCTTCCAACGCCGTAAAATAGTACCTTAAAAATCAGACAGTCATTTTGGAGGGCACATATTGGGAAATATTTCTGTCCTAAAGTTAACAAAAAATAAACCAAGAAATCCTTCACAGTTGCCCCAGACAGCATTCCAAAGTGCCAAGCAAAATCCTGTATTACAACATCCCCACTTGGGAATATTAGAGAATATTATGGATGCCATATTTTATTGAGGATTCAAAGCAAAACTGGTTTTAAGTGGATGACCTGATGCTTGAGTTCTAACTTGCTGCAGGAACAAGCAGAGGGCATTGAAAGACAAAAGCAGATTAATTGAAAGACACTAAGTTGAGGTGTCAGGTAAAGTTTCCAAGTCCCCACTTAAATAGCACTAATAACAGAGCAGCATCTGAATCTGAATGCCAGTCAGACATCTCAGATGTGTTTATATCCTGTTTCCACTGGCGTACCCAAAGGTCACATGGGAATGCCATCGTGACACGTCATTATGTGACGTGTCCTGAAAGTAAAAAGGAAAAAAAAAACAACAAAAACAACCCACAGAAGGAAAGGCTTGTTTTAAGAAAATCTGGGAATTGCTAAGCTGCTCTGATGTTTTCTGAAGAAATGCCATGAACAGGGAGAGAAGGAAGAGAAGGAGCCATGACTTACTTTGCCGGAGCAGCCATCCGCTCTTCACAAACGCCATTGTTGCTTAATCTAGGGGGCAGAAGAGGAAGGGCGAGGGGGGAGAAAAGCAGTTGTCAGTATTTCACAATAATACACTAGAAAGAGGCATCTCAGTACCATCTATTAGAGCTGCATAGCTCACGCTGCAGAGATGCAGCAGATCTCGGCTGAAGATACTCAGTAAGCACAACTGGTGCTGCAGGACGTAACAAACTGTGCAAGTGCTGTGACCCACTGGGACTGTCAGAGACCACCTGGATGTTGAACTGGCAAACAAAAGCTTACAGCTATTGCTCTCAGAAAATGGGGAACAGATTGGAATGACTGCTCCCTGACTCACCACCAGCTCCCTTCAAAGTTGTTCTCTCTGCTTACGTGTACTTCCTGTATTCTGCAGTCTCAAGTTACCAAGCACCCTCCCTTCTACCTGCCTCTCTTTCTCTCTTTTTTTTTTTTTTTTTTTTTCCTGCACTTCCTCTTCTGTGTTTTTATTCACTGGCTCAAAGTCCAATCAAAACAAAAGCTGAAACAGTTTAATCTTAAACAGGAAGGAGAAAGCTGTTTTTATAAATTGTATTTCTTTCAAATCATCACTAGCTCACTCCAAGAAGAATTAAAGTAAGTAAAAGATAAGCCCATAAAGTAAGATTCTCAGTTCTCCTCAGCTTTTAAATGAAGCTTGAAATACCACGGCAAGCACTCTGTTAAATTCAAGTTATCACACATGACATTAAGTACTCGGCCACTGCATTCTGGTTTATGAGCATGCTGAAAAAAGAGATCAAGCATGGGATATATTGGAAAATTAGGTTTTATTTTATAGTCTAATGGTGTTCTGATTATTGTTTTAAAAGAGATTATAAAAACTCAACTATCCAGGTGCAATTGAACTAGAAAAGCAAGAACAGAAGCATTTTAAGCCTCCCTTGAGAGGGTTGCTTTTTAGGAGTTGTTTGTGGGGCCTGTAAGCCAATATGAGAGGCAGATTCTGAAACCTAACAAATAACATTTTACTGGTAGCAGCATAAAGGGGTCATGAGGGGATGAAAGGTGGCATAGCAGATTTGATAGATAGAGGAATGCCTCCCAGACAAACCTCAGCAGAATGTTTCTAAAGCTGAGGAGAAGGGAGGAAAAGAAGAGTTTTGTAATCTTCTAGTAAAATATAAATTTAGTAAGCACCCATCTGTTCTGTTTCCTGATCTAATGGGTATTACTTGTAGCTGTATCCTCTTCAGAGTACTGGACAAATACTGTAGCACACAAGATTATAACGATCAGGATTTCATATTTAAGGAATGCCACATCCTGCACAGGCTTGGATATGATGGTAAGAACCACCTGCAGGTAAAGTTTGAACTCCAGGATAAACCTCTTATTCTTGACTTTTGTACCAAATGCGAAAAGAAGGATTCTGCTGAGCCCACTGACAGTGAGTGTCAGACTCCTGTCCTGCTTTAATCATGGTCACCTGGTCCTGCTCTGGGCTCTGAGCATGCTCCTGTCACTCCTCTACCTAGAGAGAGCTCCAGAAACAGAGGCCAATTAATTCTTCCAAAGTAACAAAGCAGTGCAAAGGACCTGAGCTTCATTCTGCCACCATTCCAGCACAGGCTTCTCTCCCCTTGATTCTCCTTTACAAGGAAACTTGCTCTTCTTTTCCACAGGAATGAGTGTCTCTAATGGTGTTTCCATATCCTTCAGTTTGCCCAATAAGCTGAAATCACTATTTCTGGAGGTCGTTTCACAATCTATTAACCAAAAAAGAATTTGCATGAACTTCAGTTCTGCTGCAAGTAGACTAGGCCATGGAATGTTGTTGCTACCTTTTAACCTACTCTGTTACACAATAGCATAGTTAGATTTAACTCAGACACAAAAAGGAGAACCAAAGAAGAAAATCTCTCTTGACAAACTGAGTTTTGCCTATGATTACAGAACAGCTCACCAAGTCTCACATTCAGAATGTCTCAGAGCTGTCTAAAGCTACAAGAACAAACAGGGCTTCAGCAACTTAACAGCACCTTGCAGGTAACCTCAGAGGCAACAACCACCCTTACTAATTCAGAGCTTAAGTGCCCAAAGCTTCACCTCTGGAGAGAGAGCAAGGAATCACACACAACAATCTGTCAGCACTTAAAGTAGGAGGTGCAAAAACAATTAGATATTCTTCCCTGTCCTTTTTAAGCACAAGGGCTCATTTGAAGTCCTTCAGTATTCACAGTCCACCCACATGATGTTTAAAAGCGTATTTGCAGAGCTAGAAGATAGCCTAGCAAGATCAGCTGCATCTGAATAGAATTTGCTTGTTAAACTAGCCCAGTGCCACCAACATGAAAAATGGCACTTAACCAAAGAAAAATTAATTTATAACGAATATTAATAAAAGTGTTTTGGTGACTGAAATCTAAAAGTAGTAGCATGCTAAACTGAACTCAAGTTAAGAGTAGATCCAGGGTTGGGGTCATTTCTTTCTGCTCCCTGGAACAGCAGTTTTCTGCATGGAATGTAATAGGGAATATCCAATGGTCTCTTCCAGCTGGTTTCTTGGAAAAACACACTTTAAAACCAATCAAGTGTTTCTCCCTGCAGCTTGTAATCACAAGAGCAATTCTGATTACTCCAGTTGAGCTAGCAGTGGGCCTGATCCCGCAATCCGTGTAGTGCTAGAGGGCTCAGACACCAGCCCCAGCTCTGGAGCTGAGCCCGCGGGGAGCAGCAGTGCCCACCGACACCCCACAGTTACTTTTCTCTCAGTACTTCGGGTAGAGCACAGGAAGCTCAGCGTTCAAACGTAACCCTGCCCGGCCCCTCCCGCTCTGAACAGCGCAGGTTTTCTATTTCTGGAACTCCCTGGCTCCGGCCCAGGCGCGCAGGCCCTTTCTCCGTGAGCTGTCTGTGCTCTCCGAGCCAGCGCCCGGCGCTAGCGGGGCCGCCTGCGGCTCCGTCCCAGCCCTGCCCGCGGTCGGTGCCAGCGGGGCGGTGCTCGCTCCCACCGGGANCGGGCGGGGGAACGTGCCCAGCCCAGCCTGGCAAGGGCTTGGCTCCGCTGGGCAGGGCCGGCGGCGGGACGGTGACCCCGTTCTCGTTAATGCCTGTCCCCGCCGCCACACGCGCTTTCCCGGAGCTCTAAATCCACCGCCTCCTGCCCGGGCCAGCGGCTGGCACAGTGTCGGCCTCACGGCACTAAGGCGATCAGACTCTTTCTTTGACAGTTTCTGATCTCACGCCGTGGAACCGCACCAGAGAGGAGCAGGCGCTTTGTTCAGGCGGTCACGCAAGCATTGGAGGCCAGGACAGGCGGGCTGCTCGGTGACCTCTTACATAAGGCAGGAGCCGCGCCGGGGCCGTGCCTGCATGACAGCTCTGCGCTCTGCTGGGGTCAGTGCTGCCCGCACGCCGCTCCGCCGGCACTGCACTGTGTCACCAGTTAATTAGCTCCGTCATTCGATTCGTGTTTCCATTTCTAACGCAAAATGTGTGAGATAGTCACTGCGGCAAATGAGAACAACCTCTTATGGAGATGTAATATTTCCCTTGACTGATGGAGTTTCCTATTAGAACTTTAACCGGGCTCATTCTGGCAGCCTAGGAGAGAATACCACTATTATAACAACTGTAAGTAAAAAGGAAAAAAAACCCATTAATTTGTTTGCTTCAATCAATCTCTTTAAGACTGGATAATACAGAAGTAATATTCATCATAATTACAATTTGACTTAATCTGTCAACAAGCTCCTCAACTTCCTCTTACCCATCTATTACCTCTTCTTGAGCACAATAGCAGTTTTAACTAGAAATTGCATTAAAAGCCTGTAACCATGTACTTCAAGGCTGTAGTGGAGCCTTTGCTTTCGTCTACCTCAGAAGGACCAGAAAAGTGGTGTAAGGCAGAACAGGAGGGATAAAAACAGATCATCTATCTGTGAACACAACAGGTTTCAGAAACCATTAGTAAATGAGATTTGCGTAGGTCAAATTCTATTTGTGTAGGAGCCCTTTCTGTGAGGCTAAAACTGTCACCTTCCATTGCTGAAAAAGTATTATCAGAAATGGAGGTATTGGGTTGGTGGTGGAAGGCAAGGCAACCTTTACACCAGGGGAGGGAGCAGTTTTTTCCTGGAATGAAAAATACTCCTCTCGAGGATTCGGGAATCCAGCAGATCCCACCCTGGGTGAACAGTCACCAGGGGACAGCTGCCTTTTTGGCACGTGTTCAAAGCATTGGCTGTCTGGGTTCATAGAAAACTTTAGTTTTCATATTAGGTTTAAAACCATTTTAAACTTCATCAGACCACTGTCAGATGTCTCCTGAATGAATTATCTCCATGGGCACAGAGCATCAGGACTGTTTTGCAGCTGTCTGGGACCATGTCCCATCCTGTACCCACCCTGGAAAGGTGGTCAGGGCTGTGAACCCAGCCCCAGGAGAGCCACACATATCCCATCTGTGGGTGCAGGACAGAGGCACAGATCCAGGAAAGATCAGATCTTCAAGCTGCCAGAAACTGAAACATATGCTGAAACACATGCAAGCATCTCTTAGTCTTATCATTCTGAGATCTTCTGAATTAAACATGTCGGGCTCCTCATTTGCTGAGGAAACTTTGATCAGCGAGTTTCTAATTAGCTGTGCTGCAGAGCTGAAGGCATAAGTATTAACACCCTGAGCAAAAGAACTCGAATATTTAGGTGAACATTGTTACAACTGGGGATTTCTTTTCAAGGCATTTACCAGTGAAGTATGAAAATGAAGGCTTTTGTTCAAATGTTCAGCCTGTTCATAATTGCACTGTCACTCTGGTAACTTCCAAAGCATGATGGAAGATTCATGCCTCACTAAGAATTTTGAAAAAAATGTTTGGAATGTTAAAGACTTACCAAACCCTGTTTTTTACTTCCATTCTTGTCCTGAATCAAAGCAACCAAGGCTGAAGTTCAACTTCCCCATCATAGTTACAACATGCCAGTTAAAATTGAACTGGCAAATTAAATTTCTAAACACCTAAGAAATTGCTATTTGGAAAAATGTATTTGGAAAAATTGAGCCATATGTGATTTCTAATTCCTTGTCATAATGCAGCTAACATAATACATCTCTTCAATACATGCCAAATTTTGATTGCCACCAACACTGAGCATTTGAATTCTCACAGTCATTTGAGGGTCTTCAGCTGAAATTTAAATTTCAAATTTCATACTTTGATTCATAAAATATAATTAGACTCTAAACCAAGCAGAATATACATTTGCATTAGAAAAATAATTTCAACAAAATATATGCCAGCATTATTAAGTATTATAATTAATGGAATTAATATTACTACAATTAATACATGCTCAATCAGGCAAAAAAATCAGAATCAGCATTGCTTACAAGTTAATGAAATTAAAAGTAGTAAAATCAAGGAAACTGTTGTTGGACCAAAGAGCCCTGCTTGCAACAGAAAGATCAGGAGAGCTGCTGCTGGAGAACACCTGAATAAGGAATTCAAAGAACTAGGATGCCAAATGGGTTATATGGTTATTATTTATTGGTGTTTCAAAGCTTAAATATGAAAGTTATGGGCAGCTTGAAGGTAGATAGGCATTAGGTGAGAAGAGCAGAGCAGAAGATAGGTCCAGAAATAAGGCAAGCTTGACTAACTGTTTGGGAAATTTAGCCAGCTTGCAATAGTTTTTATATAGCCTATAAAGTTTCCCTGATGAAGGGGAGATGGAAAGGAACATATTTCTGTTTTTCCAGAAGGTTGTGTTGTCTTAGCCATGTGTATAAGTGCCCTGAGCAGAAAGGTAAATCATAGACTTGGAAAAAATCTTTCTGCAGACTGCCTTAACACACTTCCATGTCTACAGTGGAAAAACTTCTTGGCTTTCAGTTCCTGCCATTTCTGTGGGTAATTCACCTGCACCCATGATTAAAATTCCTTGGCAGATTTTACCTGCAAAAATGACTCTGTGGGATCAGTTTGTGTTGTGCTGTGACATGAGAGGAGTGTCCCCAGCTGGAGGGGTTCCTGTGGTGTCGTATGGAGGTCCTGGACAGGATGCAGAGCACAGCATTCCCTCCTAAGAACAACACACAGGTCACCTAGAAGGAGTATTGTCTTACATGGGAGGGGCTGAAGTGAAGGGCATGGATTTTTTAAATTGCTTTGGGTTTTGTTCCACTCAAATCTGCAAAACAATGTATCCATGTAGGAAATCATAACTCAGAATTGCCAAGCACAGCAGGTGTATAATGCCTGTGAAATGGGCAGTGTGCTTGCAGGCTGCACAAGTGCTCTGCCCCATCTGAACCTGGCCAGTGCTCAGAGCCCAGCACCACAGACTGTAGCACATGCTAATAATCTGGGCACTGTGATGCCTTAGGATTTTAACTTTTTATATTTTTAATATATTTGTAATCCTGAAATTCTTTAGTGTATAACTCTAAACTCCACACACAGTGTGAGCTGCTGCTTCCCTGTTTTGGTCAGGAAAACCAATTCCTCTCCAGCCTGGCAATCAAGGACCCCTCACTGCCTCAGGCCCTGAGAGATGGAAACAAAAGAGAGTTGGGAGAAGCAAACTTGGGGTAAATTACTTCATTCCCTGAAGCTGTAATTGAAAGATTAGCCCCCAATATGCAAATGGACCAAACATAAAAATATTAAAACCTGTGACCAGTTGTCCATTTTTGGGTGTAGCCCCTGAGTGGGCTTTGTCTGCCCTAAATGTACCTGAAGGCCCTTCAATAAATAGGACTGCTTTTTTTTCCCTTGATTTTGTCTGGCCTCTGTTTTTAGGTAGTCCCAGCAAGGCATCAACTGAAGCCTTTCTCTTACATGGAAAGGTTGAGGAAGTTGGGCCTGTTCAGCCTCAAGAAGAGACTCCTGAGAGGGGACCTCAATATTGTGTGTAAACATCTAAAGAAGGTGCCAAGAGGATGGAACCAGGCTCTTCTCAGTGGTGCCAAGCAATAGCACAAGAGGCAACGGGCAGAAAATAATGCACAGGGAGTTCCACCTGAACATGAGGAAGAATTCTCTTGCTGTGCAGTGCTGGCTCACTGAAACAGATTGCCCAGAGCTGGTGCAGAGTCTCCCTCCCTGGGGATAATCCAGACCCCTCTGGACATGATCCCATGCCACACGCTCCCAGGTGACTCTGCGTGAGCAGGGATCATGGAGGCACACAGTGACTGCAGACACACAGGAAGGGCTGTGCCTCTTGTCCTCCCAGCTGCCATGAACCTTAAGAACAGGATTTTGCTAAAGGTGATGGGAGCAACAGATGTGTTGACAGAATTGAGAAACAGTTTCAGAGCAATTCAAGAACTCAAATGCCTGAGGAAAAGTGTATTTTCTTAGAAAAATCTGTGAGCTAAGGCTCTAGCAGGATTGGCTCTTGCACATTGACAGCAAGGGTGCATGAGAAGGCAAAGGTAGAGGATGCTCCTCCTTGACCTCTGACTGAAACCATGCTTGCTCTCCTTTGCCTCCTCCTGGCCTGAGGTTTGTGGAGCACTCCAGACACCTCATTTCTGCAATGAAGTGATCTCAAACACTTACAGAGGAAACAGCACAGAGAGGTATGTTCAAATGAGAGGCATCTGCAGCTTCCTGGTGACCAGTGTAGCTCTCTGGAAGCAGATTGCAGAGTACACTGAGAACAACAGACAAACAAAATGACCAGCCAAAAGCTGAGGAATTTTCTGGATGAGACTCTGGGATTTCGTTGTCAGCTTCCATTGTTCAGATCTGATTAAAAACAAACTGTCAGGAGAAAGACCACATGCTTATCAGACACCCCTGCAGGGTGGAAAACCATTGGAAAGCCATTTCACTGTCACTGATGTGGCCTGTTTGGCAGGAACACTTTTGGATCTCACTTTTATTTGTAGGCAGTTTTGAAAGGCATGGGATTATCAGAGATGGCTTTGCAACTTGCAGAAAAGTTCCTGTCTCTTTGCAGCCATTCTGAAGAGGAAGAGAAGAAAAACCCAGTACAAAACATTTCTGTTTTCATTAACAACTGTCTTTGGGCCTGACAGCCAGCCAGCATCAGTGGGAGCATTTCCTCTGAATTATCTAAGCTTTGACTCTCACCTTTACTTTACATTGGCTGTACTATTCCATTAGCATTTAAAGACAGGGCTACATGCACAGAGGAGAAGATTTATAGTCACAGCCAAAAGAAAGATGTGTCAAGGAAAGAAGAGATCAAAAGAATAATTACATTTCATTTTCACCAAGGGACTAAAGCACAGGGATAGCAAGAATTAGATGCCGTCACCTAGAAAATCTGTGCCACTGTGGTGAAACAGATTTACACCTCCCCTTGCCAAACTATCAAATATTTGTGTTCCCTCCTCAGACTGCCACAGTGCAATGGCCACCAGCAGAGAAGCTCCTAGTCTATATTTTGGTCTAGGACTATTTTTAACCTTATCTTCATTTACGTGCTACGTGTGATTTGGACTGTGGAAGAACTGTTGATGCGGGGGCATCTGTTTTGCCTAATTTCATTCTTGAAGCTTGCCGGAACTGGTAAGTTAAAAGTCAATTCCCTCATCTTACTCTGAAGACCTGGTTCTATTTGTCTTCAAATGCATATTGAATCTGCCATCTTAAACCCAACCTGCCAAATTGCAGGTCAGTAGAAATCAGTAGGTTAGATTGCAATCAGTAGAAATCACAATGTCTTCAGAGGTTTTTGCATTAGGCCCCATATTTTTTCCCTTCTCTTCCAGTAGTCAGACATGAAAACACTGACACAATAATTTCTGCCAAGCTATGTATTCCCACCAAGGTGCTCTGACCACGTTGCAGTGCCAGGGCTGCTACCCAGCATAGTGCCACTTGTGGTTGCTAAGACAAGCCAGGAGCAAATGATCTTCTGCCAGACAAGGAAAAGGCCAGCATGAACTGTGTCTCACAAGTGTCTCTCTTCATCTACCCCTTTGTATTTAGGTCTTCTGAATGATCATTCTCATTTATTCTTGTTCTTTTTGAACCTCTACTCTGTCACTTCTGGCCCCGGATATTTTGAACATACACGGATATGGAAGCAAAGACCTTCTAGACCTGTGGGCTGCAAGAGTTAGAGCAGAGAATTCAACACTTACAGAGAATTCAACACTTAGCACCAGCACTCAACTTGTAGAGTTAGAAGGAGGTGGGCACCTGAGGAAGCAATCAGGAGAATTTACTCGTCTGAGCACAACTACAGATTGCATCTTAAGCTGCAATGTTCCATACATAAACCTGACTGCATAGTAGTTCCCTTCCAGCCTGCACCCAGGTTTGCCTTTTCTAGAAAGGCACAAAAGATGGAAGTAAATGCCTAGGCTGAACTAAGAAACATCCCTTCTCTGCCTCACCACTGACATGACAGCACATTGTCTGGCAGCCTGTACTTTGCTAAGATTGGATTTGAATCAGAGCAGAAGTGTTCTCTCTTACTTCCTTACTGAGTCAGGTCTGGAAGTGTTTGCAGGTAATTGTAAAATGCAAGCAAAATGAAAATTGTGAAGATTTCCATTTGAAGCACATAGAAAGGTATTTCCCCTATGTTAATGTGACAGACCAGCATTAGAACGTAGTGAAGAATACCATAGAATGCCTGTTTCTGCAGTAGTTTGTAAATCTACAAACAGTAGGATAACAGTCTCCATATCATCTGTTCTTTGCATATACAAAAGCTTTGGAGACAATTACTTGACAATTCCTATGTACCTTGCAGAAAGCATTCACCAGAAAACAGTGATGGGAACAATTAAGCTCCAGGCATAGAGCCAATATGGCACTGATTTTAACAGTGTGTGGATCAATTGCTGAAAACCTCGTCTGTACAGAAAAGGCTTCAGAGCACACACTGAAAGCTCTTTACATGACTTGACCCATGATCTAACAATGACCAGAAATGGAAAGTTCTGCTGTTTGTGTCACAGTAAGGACAGAGGCAGCCCTTCCTCCAATAACTTATTTAACAGACCTGTACAAAAAAGGGTTAATGCAACCCATCTCTGAGACTTTTGTTTATTTACTTTGAGCAGGTTAATAAGTTGGCTCCAAAGCAGAAAGTTGTTTTCCAAAACCAATCAAGCAAAGAAAGCAGATAGAGTGTTTTCAGGGATTGTGGTTTCACTGTGGGTTTTTTTTTTTTTGTCAGCTGTGTCTGTATTTCAGGGTGCACTGTCTGGTTTCCAACCACCATAACATTCAACCAACACCCAAACCTTCAAAGAAATTATTTCAGGCAAAGACATAAAAATGAATGGCATATTTCAAACATTCTTTGTTCAAGTGTCACTCAACTCTAAAAAAGTCACAAACCTTCAGAGAAATGTAAGATCTGTGGGACATGAATTTTTCCTGCTCTGTTTTGTGTGGTCCCCTACACACTGGAGTTTGGTCTCAGCCAGGCCCTACTGTAACAGAAATAAGAGAAAAAATTACTGGAGAACAATAATTTATAAAGTTTAAGGCACATTAAGAGAGTTCATGTTCCCTAGAATTAGCACAATTTGAGATCCAACACTTCTAATTCAGCATATAAGAGGTGTTTGTTTAGGCACTTTGCTGGGACCGTTCAATTTGATAGGTCTCAGTGCTGAATCAAAGCATTAGGCCAGTGCAGAATAAAAACTCCATGTCCCCAGCCCTCATGTTCAGCAAGGATTGGCTCCTGTCAGCTGGTGTGTGACAACTCCTCAGAGACCTGGAGCCAACAGGAAAATCCAGGTATCCATTTATTTTACAACAGCATTTCCAACAAATGCATCAGTGCATACTCTACGCATCTGCCCTAACTTTTCTGGAGCTCTGAGGTGTTTGTATCTAACTAATAAGGCTTTGAAATTATAATATTCTACCTCTAAATAAAATTTCTGCATGGCACAACTTGACGGCCCTTACATCATTGTTGAGATTCTTGCATTGCAGAGAAACTATTTTAACTGGTGGTTTTGATGCAGCAGCATAGTGAGTAATTCCTGAAATAAACTGCTGCTGCTCCCTGGTCATTCTTTGAAGCTTTAAATTCAAAGTGGGCCAGCTTTCTGGAAGGTATGCTCTAAAGGTGAAGGGAAACATACTGCATACCTGTGTGAACACATGGTGGACTCAGCATGTGGAAGTTCAGATGCACTGAGTGTGCTGTTGGGTTTGAATTCAATGAATCCATGAAAATCACTAATCTGGAAACAATTCATTTCTGAGTCCCTTCATGGTGCCCTTTCCTTTGCCAGCCCCTGAGCCCCTGTAATGTGGTAATTCCACTGCTAAATGAAGCCAGCCAGGTTCTAATGTGTAATAGGATTTCCTGGCAGCTTCCTCAGGCTGTCCCTATTTGTGTAGCTGGAAGTATAGACTCGCCAATTTATTGGGTGCCTGAAGAAGCAGTTAGGAATGAATGTTATAAATAATCCAAGAAGGTTAAATCATCCTGCTTCTTAATTTTCTGAGGCACTTTTCAAACAGTTAAATGGTAGCAATTCATCCCATCAAACTTCAGACAGTTCATTTAGACACTGGGACAGAATACTTGTTTTAGATTCCCTCTGAACAACAGAAAGGCCTTTCCAGAGAGTGCTTCCACCATTTCACCTTCAGTTCTTTAGGAGTGTTCTTCTTTTCAACTTCACTTTTTAGGGGTGCCATTGAATAAACAGAAACCCTAAAGTGATGCTTCTCCTGATGTAGGTATGTGAGGAGTTTATCACTGAATAGAGGCATCCTGGATCTAGGGTTTGTATCTTGGAATGTTTGTAAAATGTGGTTCAAGAGGATTGCTGAGCATGGGGGTTCATGCAGTCACTCTGACTCAAAGATTGCTTTGGCTTCAACCTGAACAGTGCCTCCAGCCCTAGCTACTGTGTCATTTCTCCAAAGATTGTGTAAAGATCTGCTTGCTCTTTGGAGGAGAGGGAAGGGTGTAGAACTATGTATAATGCTCATTAATATTGTATTTGCAGTAACATAGACCTCTGCCCAATAACCTAAATAATGCTTGTCCCAGTAAAGACAGAGGTGCATTAAAAATGCTGCTAGGCTTCAATACTTGTATTACCTTTTAAATGTACAATAATCATCTTTGAGACTCACGTGCTTTCTATTTGCTGAGTTGAATTCCCTAGCACTTGTGCACTGTAATAATCATTCCAGGAGACTTCCATCTGAGGCCTGGCTGCTGCCTTGCCCAGCTGAGTGCCAAGTCCTTTGCATCTTCTTTCTGTTTGTATCAGTCAAACCTCTGCATGGCATTAATGCTCTCACCTCTGTGGCATTAATCCTCTCATCTCTGCACGGCATTAATGCTCTCACCCCCAGCTCTTTGTGCTCTGAATTCAAGAGCTAGTGATGACAGAAGGAGCTGCTTAGAGGAGCTACAACAAAGCCCTTTCCTTATGAGAAAATATAAAGCTTTCCCAACAATTTACTTAGGAACTTGTCAGTTTTCTTTTATATTTCATTCATGAAGTATGTGTGGGAATAAACGACACCATCTCCACAACTAATGCAACTGTAACAGAAATACAGCACAGACATCCCCATTAATTGCAAGTGGATTTTTTTCTGTTTTCCTCCACGCACTTGCTCTCATCAAAAACCTTCATTGACCTCCTGGGAGCTCTTTGGTTTCACACAAAATGGAGGCCAAAACGATGCCAAGTTGTAATAGGACTCCCATTTGTACTGGGATCAAAAGACTGCCAGATAGGGAAGAAGGGAGTATCTGGTTCCTGGTGTCACTCTTTATACTGTGAGCCAGAAGGAAACAACATCACTGCTGGAATCATCTCTGCCAGCCTCAGCTGACAGGACTGGCACGGAGCGAGGTACACGCTGCAGGGATGGGGACAGTGCCCTGATTATTCTCATGCTCCTGATACACTGAGTGCACTCAGTTCACCGGGGGATAAACAGAGCTTTCAAGGGGATGGGGACAGCTGAGGAGAATTCTCTTTTGATTTACATCCTCCAGCACTCGTCACATGCAGTGCTGTGAAAACAGCATGGGTATGGAAGATGCTTGCTGCAGCTGAGACATTACTAGTTCCTTTAAAAGCTCACTTTCCCAGGAAGAACAGACCCAGTGTAACAAAGCCCACCATGACTGGTTGTGCAGAGAAAGGTTCTCACTGCTGGAGCTGTTACTCTGCTGAGACATGGCTGTTATGAGCCAGCAAGACTTCAAAAGTGCCTGACTGCCTCCACAAATAGAAAACTTGTGGAACTACAACTCCCAGAGGATATGCAGCGTACCAATATCTGCTTATCAGCAGCTTGTCCATATTTGCTTTGGACTTCTTCCAAAGTTATTGTTTAGGGGGATTATTGGCTATTTAGTCTTGAATTTTTGGCTCACTTTAAAACCTGTACCTGCTTCAGGCTCTGGTTCATTCAAGTCCTACAAGGTGCCTTTTGCATTCTCTCTTCACCCTGCACCCCCCAATAGTTTGTGCCCTGCCACGGCCTGGAGCTGCTCTCAGGGCTGCAGATGTGGGCACAGCAGTGCAGCTGCTGGCTGCAGAACAGGGGCTGGATTGAAGCACAAACCAAGGGGCTGCAGCCTCTGTGTCTGTCATGAGGATCTCACTTTGGAAGGGTTTGGTTTGTTCTTAATCTTTGCTGCAGAAAGCTTCTGCACTGGCAGAGAAAAAAACCTGTGAGGCTGAGGTCAGCCAGCTGAACTGGGAGGAAAGTGCAGGGGAAATTCCATGGAACTGATCAGACTTGTACCACGAGGTCACAAACCCAGAGCTTGTTTAGAAAGGGTGTATCTGGTATTTTCTGGATACTTGCAGAAATGCAAGGAGCTCATGATACTCAGAGTTATTAATTTGTTCTGTTTATTTTAATTTTTTTTCCTTTTCAAACAAAACTGAAGTTTCTTAGAGATATTTCTGTGTCCTATGTCCCCTCTCAGGTGTGGGTTACATGAGGGAAGAAGGATGTTAGAAAGAATATCAGACATAATCCAGTTTAGAAGAGCTTTATACAGCCATTAAGAAACATCAAATAACACAGATTCCACACCAGGCATTGTCCCTGTGCCCAAATGCAAGACCCTAAAGGGCCAGGCAATACAGAGCTGTGAATAGCTTATTGTATCCATTTTCATTGGATTGACTGCCTTCAGTTTCTTAGTAAACTGTTTACAGAAGTTTATTGAAATTTGTAAGCCACATTCCATCAATTTGTGGTGCTACAGAATTGTCTTTATTTGATTATTTTTCTGTCTATCAAATTTAAGTCTTACTGTTGGATGATGAAGTTAATTTTTTTAATTTTTTTTTGTGAATATATATCTTCTTAGACTGATGGTAGGAAAAGCAAGTGAAATAGGTTCATCTAAAGTTCAGCATCCAACCTTATAATTTTAGAAAGCTGACTCTGTAGAAAGAGAGCAGCTGTTAAATCCTGTAAACTACCTATGCTGAAAAGGAAAATTTTATTAGAGACAGGCAGGGTTGAACATGTACCATCAGCCTACCAGCAAAGCAATTCTGACACAGCAACCAAAGAGTCACCTAGTCCAGAATTCAAATTATGGAAGTCAGGTACAACTTCCATGCCAAGACAAGTTTACAAAGTCTGGATATCCCATGAGCATCAGAAAGTCACAAAGAATTCAAGGTCAAGGCCCCACAGAGAGCAGCACTTACTAACAGACACAGTGTTAAACTTGATGAGAACACACAGCATCTGCACACAAGTGTGAAGGATTACACCTGCCTGCAGAAGATTGCTGAAACCAGCAGGAAAAGAAAAAGAAAAAGAAAAAGAAAAAGAAAAAGAAAAAGAAAAAGAAAAAGAAAAAGAAAAAAAAAAGGGGGGGAAATGAGAAAAAGACTGATACTAACTTTACATACTCCAGAGGTTTGAAAAAGCATAAAAAAACCTTGGTTGATATAGAAGCTTTCTGGTTGCAATTGCAGACTTTACACATTAGTTATTCACATGAAGCCTCTAGAAAAGCAGGAATGTTCTGTTTTTATCTTGAAATGTGACATATTTTACTTGGTACAATGAATTTTACTCTAGGCACTACTTACCTCCATAGCTGTAGGAAGAGTTTCTGCTTGAGATGTTTAACATATCTGTTAGCAAATTCAGAAGTTGAAGTGTAAAATCCAAGGCACCATGAAGACTGGAAATATTCTTAGTTCTGTGTGGTAGTTTAACATCAAGTATCAGAGAACGCAGTTGAAAACATTGTTATATCAAGACAAGCAACACAGTATTTTAATGTAATTAATGCCTTCTGGATCAGTCTCAGTGAGGTGTCCCTCTCTGCTTATTCACTAAACAACCACAATGCAAAATAGCACAAACACATCAACTGAGAACTGCATTTTCCTGTGGTAGAGGGCTATGAAACATGAGCTATTTCATTAAAGGTAGCCTAATTTCATCATAAAAGTGTTTTCTGGACCTGAACAAATAATGAAAAATATCCCTACTGAATGGAGTTCTAATATCTAGTACTTCCCTGGATATTGCTCAACAGTAAAAAAAAGCAATGCAGAATGTGGTGTGGGGAGTATGCTCACCTGATAAAGAGAGCATTCGGATTGGGTAAATTGAGATTGGTAATTAACAATGAGATTTGGTGGCTCAAGCTTTGCACTGAAAAAGGAAATATATTCAATATTGTCAAAGCCAGACCAAACTAAGTTCAGTTTCCCTGTGGTGGCTTACATCTCTGCCCTGGGACTAATCCCAGCCATTAACTGGTCCCTGCTGTTGGGAATGGTGTTACAAGAACAGAGGCTTGTCCAGGCATGCCACCAGGCCTGGCAGCACCGGGGACCAAAGAAAGTTTTAGGCACAAGGCTGACAGAGATGGAACACAAGGAAGAGCTCATTTTAGTGGCTATCATGTTCTCCTAATTCTAATAAAGTTCTGGCAGCAGTTTTGGAAGAAAACAGTTCTATGTAAGGCCTTATTACTGTCATGTAAGTGTCAGCACTTAGGTGGATTGCCTGAACTTTCCAAGTGGAATATATTGATCAGCAGATGGAAATCGCTGCACAGAGGAAGTGCAAAGAACACTGGATGTTCATTTTCTCTTTAAAATATCATGGAAATGTCTGGCAGATGATTGTCATTTGCTTCTCTACAACAACTACTCAAGACTTCCATCTCTCCCATTATAAGCACTTGGACTAGAAACTCGCATCCATCTCAGTAGGTGTTTCTGCATTGAAGTGCTTCAAATGTGTATTGGAGTGAGACAGGTATCCACCACAGCAGAGGTGTAGAATCATTACCATCTGAAGGTGTCTCACTGCAATGCCTCACTGTTGTTCATTTTAGTAATTTGAAGAACATTAAAAACACTGTGATAATTGAAAAAGCCAAAGGGTTCAGTTGTGAAATAGCACAGCTTTTGGAAAGGAGTTCATGCCCCAAAAGAAGAAAAATCCAAGTTCAGCAGCTCTGCAAATGTTTCCATGTAGCAAGAGCAACACTTACAATTAAATAGGCAAGAATTGCAACTGATGTTAGTTAGACTGTGTGTCCATATAAAATGAACTACTGGCCTGTAAGCCGATGTAGGTAACAAAAGGAACAAGCATATATATATGTTATATATAGAATATATACATATTATATATATATATATATATATGTATGAATCTATAAAGAAAAAAAGGTATTACCAAAGAAATTGAAAGACTCATCCTAAAGTTTCATTTCAGTGTCCATCCAGATCCTGCAGCTCTTGGTCTGCTGCCCTTCTTTGAATCACACCTTTAATGAGCTTCCAGCCTTTGGTAAGGAGACCTTGCACTCTCTGATTTCCATGTGTGGCACATTGCATATCCCAGCCCCACTGGTGTGCAGATACCTGGCTCCACTGAGCCCCAACACAGCACTGCCAGGTGCAGCAGTGTCTGTCAGCAAACACCTCCCTGCCTCTGAGCATCTGGCTCACAAGGGCTTTTTCAGCACCAGAATGATTCCCAAGAGACAGACAGATGGAACCATCTGTGCAGTCTTCTGACTTCCAGCCTCAGTGCTCGCTGCAATCTCACCGGGCACAAATTTTATTTAGGAATAACCTGCTCAGTTATTATTATATATATTATTCTATTAACCAGCAATTGATTCACATGTAGAATTGTCCTAAAAATGTCCAGGGCCAGTTGTCTCCTTGCCTCTTTCATGGTTCTCAGGAAGCTCATTTTGATGGAAATGAGTCACATCCTTAGAGCATGCTTCACTCATTATCTTGTCAAAGCAGAAACACAGATAATGAAAAAATGTAAGTGGGGAGAATTACCAGGCCATGGACTTAGATGGGACCCAAAGTCACTTGAAATAGTCTTAGAAGAGAAAATGTTGAATAGTGAGTGTTTCAGTGAACAGCATATGAAAAAGAATAAATCATACTGAGTTATGGTTCTAACAACAGATGTGTCTCTTATCCAAGCCTTATCCTCAGTTGGTTGCAAGTTTAAACCTTGCAAAAGAGCTAAAAATACACAAAAACATACTGCACATTCTTCAAGAGGGGCGATTATTCTCCTGCTAGAGGAATGTCAGCTATTATTCTCCTCCCCATCAGGGCAGTTTCAAGATGAAGCTAAACTCACTTCTTATTTTCCATCTCAAGTTTCCATGGTAACAGTATGTAATCATCATATTTGTAAATAGCAACTACCCATTTAATTTCACAGCCACTCTGAACATTTCTTTGCTACAATTTTAACATCCTTGAAATGTCCAACTTGTCTTCTTGAAATCTTACTGTCAGTATAGATAATTATTTGGGGATATTTCTGTTTCAGAAATCTTCAGTGATGCAGTGGCACTGTAGCACATCTGTACATAATACAGATGTGTGAGGGTCTGTACATGCACAGACACATAATGAACATTCTCTGGCACTGCCATAGCCCATTATAAATCCTTCCTTTTCAACTTCTTACAACGTTGCCAAGTCGAGGCCACTCAGGTTAAATGCCATTTGGCCCGATTCACATTCCAGAGATTTCTTTTCTAGTTTCAACTAACTTTTTTCAGTTGTGGCCAAAAATGTGGCTATGGAAGAAAAGAACAGTTTGCCTTCATGGCCAGGATCCTTACACCTTTTTCAGCAAGTCTGGGAACAGGGCCTGGATGATACCTTGCTGTCACAGATTCAGCTCTTTGTTGTCCCACCAAGAATTATCCCACATTTGGCCAATTTTCAATCTTCTGAGAACTTTTATCTCTCATAGATGCAATGTAGATTTCCTAAAGTTCATAGCTGGAATTTGCTGGAGCTTCTATCTGCACTAAGCACAGTTTGGTCCATGAGAACTCCTACATGCTCTGCTCCAGCATGGAATGACACTTGATGCTTTCCTGCCTCATCTTGGGTCCAGAGCAGAATGGGGACAAGCAGTGGGGACAGAAACAGAGAAAAAGAGACCAGCAGAAGGAGTCTCCTGTGAGACTTGCACATCTGGTTAACATTAAACAGGTATTCAAAGGCTTTCCAGAGTAAGGACAGAGCATTTTTAACAAAGCCACTTCCTTTGCAAACTTAAGCCTCTTTCCCATTTCTACCCCGTCCACCTTACATCCCCAGAACACCTCTTCCTGTGGAATTAAACATCAAGAATATAGTTTTGGGGTTTGATCTGTGTAAATGGTCTGTATTGGAATCTTGTCAGTTGTTTTCCATTAGGAGAAGTGGGGAATTACTTTGATGTAGCCCTTTTGTTTTCCAAAGAACACACAAAGGTCCTTTTCCTTGGGCACAGGAGGAATTAAACAAAGACAGTTGCTTTACTCAGCATCTAGTCCCTCCCAGTTTGCACTTGGCTGAGAAGTTCATTCTGGCCACAGTCCTAAAGCTATTCCACAGAGAAACCTGTCTTTCCTACATTTATCCTGCCTATTCAGGTTATACCCCTGAATTCTGGAACATAGCCCTCACTCACAACAGGACATAATTTTAAAGAAAAAAACAGCAACAGAAAAGTCCTTGCAGATTTATTTAACCAAAGTTAAAGGGTTCCATTGCAAAAATCAATGCACTGTTAACGAGAAATACCAGTTATTTGAAACATGCTTAAAACTCCAAAATACTAGAAAAATATTCATATTTTCTTTTTGCCCTTCCACATTCTAGGAAATAATCCTAATTTTTGCAGATAGACACCTGAAGTGAAGCAAATAATTTTGGGTGATTCCTGCAAGAGTACTGCTACCTGGTTCCCAGGGGACTGGAACATAGGCAGTACAAGCTGGGATCTGTCTGCAGCAGATTCTGTAATGTTCCTACCTTCTTCCTGCTTTAAGCCATTTTTTCTTGAGGTGTCTGGAGAAATAAACAGAAAAGAGGCTTGGTTACTTTAATAATAAGTAAGATCAAATAGACTCACTCACTTTAGTAGTGAATAAATGAAAAAAAGAGGCATAAAATGTAGATTTTTTGTTTAATATATGAAAATGATAGCATTATTTTTCTTTCTTCACAGCACTGAATTAACCTTACTACTCGTCTTTTGCAAAGTGTTGGCATCAAATAAACAGCAATAGGTCAGTGGCAGGGAATAGAAATTAGCTTCCTTTTCTAAGTGCTATGGTTCTTACTCCTGATTCTGGCAAATATAGGGGAAAATTGAATGTAGTGTTCTATAACACTCTCTGTGAATTGTCAAATAGTCTACTGATACCAGACTGAATGATGTTAAACATTCATCTGTTGCAGTTTACTTATCTTGAATTTGAGGGTGGAGCTAACTAGCTGTATGTTTGATTTTTATTGTTAACTTGTACCAAAACAATTTGCCCGTTCTGTTTGTAGAGGCTGGTGGTGGCTCAGAGCTCTATAAAAACAGAGCAGGTGTTCACAATGCCAGAGCAACTAATGGCCTGCAGGTCTGGGAAGGGGCCTCTCCTCTGCTTTGGAAACTACAGGAGAGAATTACAGTGCTGTCAACAATACTCAGCAAAGATGTAGCTGAAGATTTGCATCATTAAAATAAACCTTTTATTATTTGTTTGTTACAGCTGTAACAAACCATTATTATGGTTTGTTACAACTGTAACAAACCTTGGTAAAGCCTCACTAAATGCTACAAGGCACTGGTCCTTGTTGTAAGCTCTCACAATAGAAACACAGGAAATAGCTGTTGCTTTATTATTTACTCAGCCTTTAAGCAACCATATAGTTTGTCTGCAAAAGCTGTCCACACGTTTATCAAGAGGACACAATGGCTTAAAAATCTGTCTCCAGTTAGGGCAAAAGAAATCTAACCAGGCAATCAAGGATTTTGCCTCATAGATCCATTTACCTGTGTAGTAACAGAGCTGAGCTATTTATGACACACTGATATTTCCATACATTCCAAAATCTGTTTGATTTTCTGTCTCTAATTTAATAATTCCTGGCTTTTGGATGTTAGAGATCATTATGAAGTTCTCACCATGTTTTCTGTCACACGTTTTCAAACCTCACTATGATGGAACTATTCTTTTGCCTGGTTAATTAACTCCATGAATGAGTTACTTTCATCATGTTGTGTTTTGGAATTAAGAGCCAAGCCTGCTAACAGCCCCTGTGTATCACTGTGTTAGCTGTGCACGAAGGAGGTATGCTGAGTGAAAATACTTCTGATGCCCATAAAACAGAATCAAAAGGAATGGTTCTGTTGAGTAATAAATCATGTCTGTTGTGAGTTAGAACTGTGCCACAGCTGGTGTCCACATGGACTGCTATTTTCAGAGGCTTTTGTGTACCTGGCAAAGATACCTGTGAGGGACTTGGCATTAGAGGAAAGCACGTGTCCCATACAGAAATAAAGCTGGTATAAAAAGGGAATGTGTCCACTCCTGAGAATGGGCAAGTTTGAAGGGTAAAATCACTCTGAGGTATTTTCATGTGGTTGATGAGTCAGTGAGGTTCTCAAAAAATCAGAACGTGTTTGCACATTTCTTTTCCTGTATGCCACTCTTTGAAATGTGTTTGCACTCAAAGTGTTTGATCAAAATGTGCATTTTTTGAAGACTTTCAATGAAGGAGAGTGATAAGGCCTAAAGAGATGGCATTTTGAGCTTGTGGAAAAGAGTAAGAAGGAAAAGCATGAGAACTCCTGGATGGTGAAGAACAGGGGTAGGAATGGAAGAAGCTAAAAATAAGAAATGCTTGTGAATACTTTTACAGCATTCACCAGTCTTATTGAGGACAATCAAAACTGCCTAAAATCTGCTTTTCAATCACCTTTTTGCCAGTTCTTAGGGATATTTTTTTAAATACGGGGCCACTTGAGAGTGCTGAACAATATAAACAAGCAATGAAAATGTACCCTGAACTAACACAAACCTCCACACATCTCCATTCCATGTTCTAAATTGCAAGTTTTGTTTCCTTTAGAGTTTGTATCATAGGTTTAAAACACACAGACAGTACAATTCAAAAGCACCAAAAAAACACCACCCAAAGTATTAAGAAGACAGTAAGTAAGTATCTATTTGTTTCACACAAACTGTTACCTGGACAAAAGTGTCAGAGTGTTGCAGTTGGTTTGGCACTGGGTGGGGGCACCCAAGGCAGGGATCTGCCTCTTCAGGCAGCCCTGAGGGGTCTGCACAGGTTTCCAGAGCAGTCCAAGAAATGCCAAGTCAGACAGACTCTTAGCAGAGCACAACAGTGGGATGTTGGGTGCTTCAAATATTCTGGAATATCCCACACAACACAGGGAATCATTTTGGAGCAAGTATCACCTCACTGTAGATGGCATCATTTCCTGCAGTGCCTTTGTTTTCATTACCACAAATTGAGTCCCCCCAACAGACCCCAGTGTCCACAACCACACCTTTGCAAGCAGTTTTTTGGTGCCATTCCAGCAGGGATAACCTCTCATCCCCCAGACAGGTCTCTCTCCTCTTCTCCAAACAAACCACACTCAGAAGGGTTGCATGGCAGTGCTGGACACTGTTTCTGAGTTACCTTCTGCTCATTCCTGCTGAGATATTCATGGTACCATTCTTCTTGTCCTGTAGCTGCCATTTATTGCAGGACTCCTCTGCAAGTGACCAGCACAAGGGATGAATGTCAGCTCACATTTCTGGAAAGTGTGTTATTACAAGAGGGAGACATTTGAGGATAATTAGAAAAGTGCAAGCTGCCCTACCTGTCATAAATGTCAGCAAGCTGAGAATCAGTTTGCATTTCTCCTACAGAGAACATTATCACTTCTACATTTTACTACTGAAAATATGACACTGCACAAGGGAAGCATCAGAAGCTCTTCTGTTTTATTCACTTTTAACAATAACATCCATTTTACCGTAATTTTTTCCAGCCACGTTTATATGTGTGTATTTGCCTGGTTGACAGGGGTTGTGCACCACGCAAGTGATCTATGGTTAATATATGAGACTAATAATTGCATAAACCAGCCAGAGATTGCCTTCTGAATGTGCTGCCAGGGTGGAAGGGTTCAGAGTGTTGGTTTGTCATCTCTTTGGTATCAGATTTTTGTTTGGACTGGAATATTTTCTGTCGTGATGTATGGAATTACACCAGGAGACAGGTTGGAACTTAACAGTTGAATTTACTTTAGTGTGCAGAATTCTGTCTGGTGTAAAGACCAGCATCCCTGGAGTTTTCATAGTAATGCACAGTGGGATAACTCGTGGGGGTGTTAATGGTATTGCACACCCCTAAGGGAGGGAAACATCAGTGAAACCTGAGCTCACCTGTAACCTCAGGGCTGGCACATCCTTCTGGCCCATCTGTGTGGGCTGTGTGCTGGCCAGGGCTCCTCTGGTTGTATTGGGGACCTTCTGTAAGCAAAGGATGATCTGGCACCTTTCACTGTCTCCCCTTGGGACTGAAGATGTTGATTTATCCACATTTGTCTCCCCAGGCTGGCACTGGGGCACTCAGCTCTTACCTGTCACCAGCTGTGTTTGATGCCAGTGTGGCTCTCTCTGGTTTGTGCACTCCTGTGTAGCCCAGGACCAACTATCATGTATTTGCTGTCCTGCCAGCAGCCCCCTCTTTGGTAATGACAGTGGTGGTGCTTGTCAGGAGCACCCTAGAACCAGGGGTGCTGTTTGCATTGACTTTTCAGGACAAATCCTCTCTGTTCAGGCTGCCTCCAGGGGTTACAAAGCTCTGTTTCCTCAGCAGTTGTTGGGCACTGTGAGTGTTGGCTTGGCTTGGGTCTCTCCCACAGGTGTGAGCAGCTCCAGGTGTGCGTTTTTGAGGAGCAGCAATGTCACAGCTGTCCCTCGGGTCTCTCTTGCTGCCATGTTCAGTGATGCTCACGGGCTCTGGGCTAAATTCACCACCACACACTGCTGCCTTGCCCCACCCTCAGCAGGGCAATTACAGATCTCTGGGGATGGGAGTTCCGAGTGTTTTGTCTGAGGATCAAACCACGACCTGGACAGAGCCAGGTGGAACAGTTTAGGGCTGGCCTGAATCCATCAGCTGGAGGATGGAGAATTAGTTAGAAAGCTCTCTTACAAATCCTATCTGGTTTAATTTGCCATGCTCTTCTGTTTCAGTTTTGTACATGGTTTGGTGCAGTTCAAACGTCTAGAAAAGCTTCCTGGGTCTGCCTGCTGAGCAAACAAAAACTGCTGGGAAAGCAGAGATTTTACAGAGGCAGGAGTGCCTTACTGGGGCTGTTTAATCCATCCATCCATCCATCCATCCATCCATCCATCCATCCATCCATCCCTCTTTGCCCTGAGTTTCAGTTCACACAGACCTTCCCCCTTTCCTCGGCAGAGGGTCCCTGATCCTTGCAGGAGGGGCACTGAAAGGAGAGGGTCGAAAAGTTCTTTACAGCTCCCGAACCACGGTTTCCACAGGACTTGGAGAGGTGTTCATGAAAGAGGGATTTTTCTTTAAAAAAAACAGATGTGAAAGCTAGACGGCAGAACTCTGTCAGACAGCCTCAGTTTCTGCACCGTAAGCTGTTGTGCCGCACAGCAATGGGTGCGTATCATGCATTTGAATCTAAAGCTGAGAAAAGCGACGGCGAGCCGTGCTGGCAGGTGGTTTAATGGGATTATGCAGCGTCCATTAAGCCTCCCTGGGACGTTGACACGTGCAGTTAAAACACTCCGCTGATCTATTTGCTTTCCAGCGCAGTATTTTCCTTTATCAGAGCGGGCGCATTAAGAGCAGACATTCCCCTGAGCAGCAGCAGCAGCGCTGAGGGGGCCGGCCCGGGCTGACCCCGCCCGCCATGGCCGCCGGGCCGGCGAGGTCACGTGCCCCGGCCCTCCCGCACACGTGACCGCCGCCCCGCCCCGTCCGGGCGGAAGTGACGTCAGGGCGGTCGGTGCGCAGTTGTGCGG
>VWYP01008580.1:19180-100872 GCA_013400435.1 Pycnonotus jocosus | reverse complement strand
TAGAGCGGAACTGGCGGCGCCGCCGGGGGCCGCGGGGCTCCGGCCGTAACAGGTACCTGCGCAGGGCCCGCGGCCTCCCGCGCCGCAGGGCACGGCGCTGCCGGGCGGTGATGGCAGCGCAGCATCGTCCGGAGGGGAACTCGGTAAAAAATTGAGCGTGTCGTCATGAGGGCTCCGGCGGGCCGCGTTCCCCGCTCCGCGGCGTCGGGAGCCGCAGCTGCGTGCGGGAGCGGTGTGGGGGCCGTGTGTGCGGGCTGCCCGCTACCTTTGTGAGCTGCGGGCAGCCATCCAGTCCCGCTCCTCGGGGCGGCGGAAAGGAAAGAGGTACAAAAGGGGCTTTGCGGTGCTTTTCTGCATCGTTTGGAGCCGTGTAAACACCAGCCAAATGGTGAAATCAGAGCTCTGAGAAAGGTAAAAAGTCAAGGATTCGATGGGGGCAGTCACGCAGCTCTCAGGGGCAGAGGAGCTGGGGTTGGTTTGTTCCTGGATGTTGAATCGCGGCGTGCATGTTCCCTCCTGTGACCAGACTTTCTGTCTGCTCTGATGTGATTTTGCTGCAAGATGTGTAATTGTCAGTGTCATAAAACTTCCACGCTCGGAGAACGCAGCCTTTCCCTGCGCGTTTTGGGCGGTAATTACACACTGACTCTGAGGCTGGAAAGGAGAAGGGCTCGGGAGGCTTTTGGGAATTCTCTGTTCGTTGTGGTTTGCGACAGTTTCGTGTTATTTCAGAAAGTCATAGGGAATAAACTGAAAATTAAGTTAATGAAAAAATACTTCATAGGATTTTAGGAAGAAGCAGAGCTCTGGGGCTTAGCTAAAAAGTTTGAATAATAATAATTCCTTCATGTAGTAAAGTTATAGTCTCCCAATTTGGGGGTTTTTTCCTGTTTCTCATAGTTTGCTTCCCCTAAATTTGGCAGTAGACAGGCTTCTGTGATTCTTACAGTAAGGACTCGTTTGGGATGAGAACACACACAAATTCAAAGCTATACAGGAGATGCAGGGATTGGAGCTGGCAGCTTCTGTCCCCTTGTGCCATGGCAACAACAGAAATTGTAGACTTTGAGAAATATTGTGCGGTTTGTTTGATGTGTCTGTAAGTTAGAAGGGTTTTGTTGAAGAAAAGAAGGTTTTAGCAATGTTCTGGGATATTTTGAAGACTAGAGCAATGCCACAATTTACAAATGAAGTTGGATCACAAACAGGAGCTTAGTATTATGTTTTTTGTGTAGGTTTTCTTTTTGTGAATGACACATGAAGCTGTTGAGTCTTTCACATCTAATCACATTGTCTCTGCCCTTACTGACACTGAGTGCAGGTAGTGGTGGTGTTAATGTGTGTGTATTTTACATATAAAAAACCCTTAACAAACCCTTGGTAAATCAGACCTACAGGTGAGAGCTGTATTCACTAGAAAGGATTAAAAAGGCTGAACTGCTCCGTTCCTTTTTCAGGCTTAGGAAAAAAGAAGGCATGCAGACAAAAATATAGAAGAGTGCTTGGAGGTGTCTTATTCATTCTCTATGACAACAGCTTGTAACTCAAGCAGGGGAGGAAGACTTGCATGGGAATGAGAGTTCCAGCTTTGTATCTTACTTTATGTGTGAGCTTTGAGCAAAGGTGTGAACTGTCCTTCTCTAGGCTGTGCTTCTGCAGCCTCAGTCTGTCCAGTCCTGCTCCCTTCCTTGCATTGGAGCTGCTCTGGGCCATGTGGGCATGTGTCTCAAGCTGATGGAGGCAAAACTAGCAATCCTTTATCCAAAAATCCTCCAGCAGAGAGCCCAAATCCTGGCGGCCAGCTCAGCTGCTCTGAGGGGTCCCAGTGCAGGGATTGCTTGCCAGCTGCATGGCAGTTCTGTGAGCTCTGATTCCAGCTGCCTGCAGGCCCCCTGCCCTCGCCTGAACAGGCTTTTCCTCCTTCCTGGCGAAATTCAGCGACCTTTTTGGGGGTCTTGGGATGAATGGAAGGAATTCAGTGCTACCTGCCAGTGCCAGTGCAGCATGGCATGCCGTGTCTTGGTCTCTGTAATATCAGCCCCCTTTTTTAAACTTGTTGTGAGAAAAGTGCCTGTCATTGGGCCTTGGATTTGCATCACATGGCCTGTTTGGTGGCTGAAGTTTTAACAGAACACAGTGTAACTGAGACTTTAATTGTCAATTATTTGAAGTGTCATGAACTGTTTTCTTTGCTACTTAGCTGTGGAAATTACTTCTTTTACATGACGAGCTACAAGGCACTTATGTATTTTCCTTGTATTGTGCTTTGACTGGAAGTCAAAGGGGTAAAATGCAGAGCATTATTAAGATGGTAAGTAACCTGGTGAGTGGAAACTGGGTCATTTGTGCAATTTCATGATAAATGGCATTCTGAAAGGGTTCCAGAATGGATCGATGGTAAACACTACAGTGACTTAGTGTGTGTGGGTCTGCTTAAGATCCAAGAAGGAAAGTGTTACTGGACCACAGCAGTGTGCTTTAGCTAAGATATTTGGAGTTTCTTCCCCAGCTCTTGTGATGGAATTGTCATAAAAAGAGCACTAGATTGGTAGATCTTATTCTGGTGGTGTTTCTGCACAACTTTGAAAAATGAGGAATAAGAAAATACACGTGTTGCAAAGGAACGTGCAGTTTGTCCCACAGTGTTTGCATTGATCTCTGGGTTTTTGCATTCATCTCTGTAAAATGATTTTTAAAAGCAGAGACTCCTAGAAACATGCCTGTTCCAAGTGTAGCAGGAAAAGCTGAGATCCAACTGGGAGTGCTGGAGCTTCAGTGTTAGCAGTGCTTGGCCTTTGTGCTCACCTTCCAAAAACGTGGATTTAAGAGCAGGGTGGTTGTCCTGGTATCTGCACAAGATGAGATCTAACAGCCCTGATGAGAACGGAGGTTTGATTGCCTGGCTTTGGCGAGAGTGAAAGGTGAAGGTTTGCACTTCCCAGCATCCTTGTGCAGTCTTTAATCAGAGCATCTTTAATAAGTATGATTGCCTTCATTTCAGCTGAAGGAGTAATCCGTATACAGTTAGCTCTGTGCAATTTATATACAGATGATGCACTGTAGACACTCATTTGCATATCCATTAGCATGAGAATGCTTTGGAGGGAATGCCAACAAAGCAGTTGAAAGACAGGGATTCTTTGGGTTCCCTTTATGCAAGTCCTCCCCAGTGTTTGATGTGGACTTGGAGCATTCCAGGGAAGTGGACTGCAGGGTTCCCCATCTCAGTATAACAGATGCCTTTCCAAGTAAAATTATGGTAAGAGTGGGATGCCTGCAACCACCAGGTAATGCTGCATAATTACACTTACACATGTTGGATCCTTCAGAGAAGACCTGAAAATAATTATTTTTAATTAGAAGTGGTCTCTCGTTTTGTCTGTTACAGACTGCCAGCGCTTCATGTAGGCTGGTGGCTCTGACCTGTCTGTCAGTGGTGAAAGCAGGGCTGCTAAAAGTGCATCCCTGTCCCACCAAAGTTGAATTAACTTGTGTGTGTGTACACATGTGAAGCTGGAAGCATGGATTCATTTGGAGTGGGAGTGAACAGCTTGAGGCTACCAGTGTTGTAGGTTTTTTCCCCTTACTTGAGTGGAGTTCTCTCTCTGTCTGTGCTTCTTTTGACATCAAATCTGTGTTGTCTGACATTTTTTATCCATTTTCTCCACCTCTTCATTCTTGTGTGGCTTCTCTTCGAGTCATCTCCCGTAGTGTATGTCCATGTGTGGTTCTGCAGTCATTGTCTGCTAACATTACTAATAGTTGGGGATTTTTTTGTGTATTGTGCCTAAACATTCACAGAAAGCCCTTGCTGGTTTTCCACCTGACAGGCCTCCTCTTCTTCTGCCATTCAGAATGGTGAGAAGGTGCCAGAGCCTTTTCTCCTAATTTCTGTAGGGACTGCAAGGAGGAGCAGCACATTGGTAGGGTATGAGGGTGTGGGAGAGCACTGTGTTATTTGAGTGGAAAGGTTTATGCATCTCCTTAAGACTTTAACCCCATAACTGGGAAATGCTGAAACTGAAGTGAAGCTTAAGCCCCTAAGAATTTTGTAAATTTAGAGGCAAAATGTGACAAAATCAACATTGAAAGAGGAGCAGAAATGCACATGAGAAGAAAGTGCAGGGAGATAAAAAGGGAACAGACTGAAAGTTTTCAAGGAAGTGAGAGTCAGACTTTGGAGAGAGGGATACACTGAAGAAAAGGATGGGAGAAAAGAGCAGCCTTGCTGAAAGAAAACACCGGTCCAGCAAAATGCACCTGTTGATTATGGCACAGAGTTAATGCTGCTGAAACTCCACGGGGCTTCAGTGGAATATAGCACTTTATACTTGTATAGTATAGCTTGCTGCAGAACACTTTCAAAGAGATTTGTTTCAAACGGTGCTTGATGTGGGTCAGGGGATTCAAACATGCTGCTCTGGGGAGCTTTATTCATCCTAAGTGATGTAAATGGCAGCTTGTTTAGTTTGCAGCTCAGTGGATTCTGTTTTCTTGGTGTGTAATCACATATGAATCTGAACGAAAAAGGCAGTAATTCTATGTAAGTTAGTATTATGGGAAGTGAGGAGAGGAAGCCCAAGAAACTGGTGAATCTTGTAATTCTCTTATATTGACTTGAAGTGTTTTGTGAAACTTGATTATAAACTTTCTGACAGCACTTACTGGTTCCTAATTTTGCCCAAATGGCTGGTTTATATCTGTCATGTAGTAGGTGCTGCTAATTCTCTTGGCACAGAGCTGGTTTTAGTGTTCCTTTAAAAAGCAAACTATTTATGCTTTATAGAGTCACTTAGCATAGGTTTATCAGTGCAGCTATACTGATAAATTCTGCTTGGATTCCTGCCATAACATACTCTGTAACTAAGGTAGTGCACATGTAAGTAAACTTCCTTGTTTCATAAATTTTATTTACAAAATTTTGTTAAACTGTGTTTAACTGCTTAACAGCCAGTTGGTTGAAGTAAGACATCTCCATGTCTTACTGTCTCCAGTAAGATGCTTCTGGAGATGTGGAAGAGGAAGTGTCAGCTGTCAGCAGTTAATAAGAAGGTCTGGTTCCATAGGGTGCCTTTCTGTCTTGGGTGCTTGCAGGAAGCACCATAGATGTCCTGAGTTGGACACACAGGATAATCAGTGCAGCTCCTGGCCCTGCACAGCACCCCAAGAATTCCACCATGTCCTGAGAGCATTGTCCAAACACTGCCTGAGCTGTGTGAGGCCTGGTGCTGTGAGCACTGCCCTGGGGAGCCTGTTCAGTGCCCAGCTACCCTCTGGGGGAAGCACCTTTTCCAAATATCCAACACAAACCACCTTGGGAAGTGGTAAACCTGTGTATCTCTATGCAGAAAATCAGATGATTGAAGATACTGTGCTTTAAATATGAAGATTTCTTTTCCTAAAATACTGTAGCAGTAGTTGCAAACAGTATTTGTCTGTGAGGCACTTGAGAAGCACCTTCAATGCAATTTTATTTTCCTTGATGTTTGCATACAGGGGTTTTTTAAATGGGGTTTGGTTTTATTCCTGTGGGTGATGCTGGCTGTAGGGGCCCAGTTTTTGTGTGAATGCATCATTCAGAAATGACTGGACACCCCTGGCTTGTCACAGGCTCTGAAGAACTCAACAGGAAGTAAAGAAAGATGTGGGTTGGCTGGCTGAATGCAGAGGCTTTTGCCACTTGCTTCTGTAGTAGTTGGATGTTTGATAATTTAGTGCTGGTAAAGGACTGGAATGCCAGGCTCAAAGTGCCAGTGAGAACAGACCAGAAGTATTTGCATCCCTGGCTGGAGGCTTCAAGAAAGAAACGGGAAGAAAGCAAAGTTGAGAGACGCTGAGTGATTGATAAATGGCAGAGAGATGCTGAGTGATTGGGCAGCAGGAGAGAAGAGCCCCTGCAGGGGGTTTGGATCTCTGCACCGCAGGGGAGCTCTGGGCAGTGGAAATATTTTGAAAGCGTGCTGGACAACAGGGAATGTTTCATTCCTGAAACATTCTCTAGTTGATTGAAGAGTGGGATACTTTGAAACTTCTTCCTGCAGTGATTCTTCCCTGCCTGTAGCAACAGCTGTAATATTGAGAAGTAGTGGAATTGCTGCTTTTTCCTTTGTTACATTTTCTTCCAATATGTTCCCTCAGTTTCCAGTTCCACTTTAGTGGAACTTGAGATTTCAAACTTTCCCTGTACATGAGTAGCTACTGGTTTTCTTTTTCTTTATTTCCTCTTTTTCTTTATTTCAGTTACTGAAATCATGAATCCTGTGTATAGCCCTGGATCTTCTGGGGTTCCCTATGCAAATGCCAAAGGAATTGGTTATCCAGGTAAGCAGCTCCGTTTTCTGACAAGTTTTGGTTACCTGCTCTGTGCTTATGGTCAAGAAGAAACAGTCACTTATGAATGCCTTCATGTAAACCTGTCTTGGGATTGGGATGAGGTTGCTTTTAAATTTAAAAAGTGACATTTCAAGAGTGATGTTATTTCTTCTGTTACATTTCTTACTTCAGTATCTCTTCCAATGCAGCTTATTTTAGGAGTTCTAATAATTACGCCCTGCAAGAAAAGGAGGCAATCTATTTCTGCTGCCAGTTGACTGGCACTGTTAACCTTTCTGTGCTCTAGTTCTTGTTCATGCTCTCTGTTCTCTGACTGCCCAAAGCATGGCATCAAAGCTGGCACCAAGAAAATGGCCAAAAATGTTTTCAAAAATGAAATACATTTAATTTCTTGTTTTATCTGCTTCTCATTGACTTAAAGTTTCTCATGAGGATTTCTCCCCCCTCTCATCTCATAATGTATGTGCAAAGAGGCTTCATTTTGATGTCTCTATAGTCTAAAAGTTGGATGAGGCAAAATTAGATTTGAACAGATCTTTTCCAGGAAGGCTGAAGAGAAGCCTGTGTGCCTCTGGGAGACATTTCAAGCAGCATGTCTTGATGCTGCCTTTTTTTCTCTTATCTCTGACAGAAGGGAGTTTCCATCCTGGGAAGAGACTCCAGGGTCTTTTCTGCTCAGCTTTGTATTTCATAAGAAGTTAAAGTTCTTCATCTTTTACAGGGAGGCTGTTTTGTGATTTAGTGGCAGAAATCCTTCTCTGCTGGTACTGTTTATATTCTTGGTAGCTGTGCTATGTTTTCCTGCTGGTATTTACCATTCTTAAAATTGTTTTGCACCTTGGGTAATGCACTAGAATTCCTGTTTTCCTGTTCTACCTTTCTCTGTTCTTCCTTCTAAATAGTGGTGCATAAATTAATTCTCTCTGTTGGCTTGATGGTCTCAAAAGCATTTTAATTTTATTTTTTACTTTTCATGTTCCTCGAACTAGTATACCTTCCTGCTTTCTTCAATATTTATAAGGGAAACACAAAATGTGTCAAAATGTTTCTAAGTCTGTGGAGGGACTGGAATGGTGCAGTAATAAATGGTACAGCTGACACTGTGTAACCATAAGTCCTGCAGGATGGTTTTACTCTGTTGGAGTTGTAAAGGTTGTAGTAATCTTGTAATAGAAGGCCAGCAGCAGAAGCTTACTAAGGAACATTTATTTCTCTATTTATAATAGATTTCTTTTTTCCAGCCTTACTTTTGCTTTAGATAAAGATTGTGGATTATTTGAATGTAACTTCGTATCTTTAGCTCTGTTCGTTTTCTAAACTCATATTGATATTAACCAGGTTTTGATTTGTACTTATAAGCATCTACATACTGCATTGAGGTTCTTGTCTATACTAAACTAAGTTGTGCCTTAATTTATTTAGGAAAAAACACTATTGTAGATTCATAAATAGCAGTTTAAAGAACGTTACAATCTCTAATCTTTTACTCTAGTATTATATATACTAGACTGTGTATTAAATGATGTAAGTACTTTGTTTGCCACTCTGCAAAACTAAAATATATGGAATTGAAGTAGAATTGTTACAGGAGTGCCTTAAATGTCATGCTACAATGTGGTTACTTAGGATTCTCCCTTGCAGTTCACACAGCTGTGACCCTTAAATTCAGCTTAGTCAGTAATGTGCTACACCATTAAATAGTTTGCTGAGCTGCCTGGTCCAGCCTTTAAGATTGTGGTGTAAATACAGAGCCCATTCTCTAAAATGAAAAGTAGACTTGCATTTTAGGATTTTTTTAAAAAGATGTTGCATGACTAAGTCCCCCTTCTTTGCTTCTCTTGGTTTAAAAGCTGCAGATTCTCCACTCAGAATCATTGCATTTGCATCGGTTGCATGGTAATAGAAAGTGAGGAACACAGCAGTAGGTGGAATGCATTACTGAAAGGCAATGTGTTTCTAAAGCTGTTGCATATTTAATAGCTGTTTATATTATACTACACCTATTTTATTTTAGGATGTTGGATAGTTTTGCAGCAGCAAGAAATCAATATTCAAATGTTCTCAGGGATGGAAGTTCCTTGTAGAAGCTAAAACTGCTGCTTGTTGTAGTTACATTTTCCACAAGTGACCTGTTTCTTGAGTAGCTCAGAATGCTCCACAGAGTGCAGCTAAAGCTGTGAAGAGAGAAAGGACTGAAAATGTTTCCCACACACACTTGTGCAGGTGTGTAGCGTGTTTGAGTAAGGTAAAGCTGTACCAAAGCTTTCCACCAGCAGCTTGTGAGTTTGAAAACTGAAGAGCTATTGACACTCTGAAAAGTTGTTACGACCTGGATATGTTATTTTTAACTTTGATTTTTAAGCCTAAGGCTTTTCTTAGTCTTCTCCATGCTG
The DNA here is from genome assembly GCA_013400435.1 of Pycnonotus jocosus. Taxonomy (NCBI): domain Eukaryota; kingdom Metazoa; phylum Chordata; class Aves; order Passeriformes; family Pycnonotidae; genus Pycnonotus; species Pycnonotus jocosus. Next base: position 92,146 of record VWYP01008580.1, on the reverse strand, counting down.
ACCACCTAATAGTAGTGCCAAGTGTATGTCACTTGATATGTTTACAGAGTGCTTTACAAAACTGGGCTAGTATATATAGTCCTGAGCTAAGTAATCCTTATTGTTGGGAGTAATTGCTGAGGACTCTGGGATTCAGAGTGAAATAAAAACCCTTCAAATTTGAACAGCAGTTTAAAATTAAGCTCTAGGTCTGACAGTGGGTATGCAAATATTAATTGCCTTTTATCTGAAGGAGCTGGAATCTTTGTATGTAGCAAGCAGAATGTGGTAATAACTCCATCTTTCTGAATACAGACCTTACTTGGTTTTACAGCTTTGAATAATGTAAATAGGTTCTTGGGAAAGCTAATAGCTGTGATTAATTCAGAAATTTCACTTAATCTGAACAAGCTTTGTGTCTTTCAGGTAACAAGCTTTTGCTAATGCTGTGTTGTGCCTTACACAGTGTTCTCTGGTGCAGAAGTGTTTCACTGTCATTTTGCCAGTACCTCTGTGAATCACTCGTTACTGTTGTCGCAGTGTGTCTGAAACTGAGGAGCTTGTTTGATACAGAGTGTAGTAGCAAATATGTATCAAATTCAGCAAACAGTTTGGGCTGCTACTGCTTTGTACTTTCTACTTGAGCGATCTTTGATCTGGAGAGTCAGAGTCAGTCTAACTTCTAGGGATTTATTTCTGTGAAAAAGTCCTTTCACATAAATGCTGTATGTGATGCCTTTTTTAGGGGGGCTGCCTAAAAACAGAGGCCAGACAAAATTGAGAATAAAGAACTGTTATATTTATTGAAGGGCCTTCAGGTACATTTAGGGCAGATGAAGTCCCCCCAAGGGCTACACCCAAAAATGGGCCATAGATTTTCACACTTTCATAAGTTTGGTTCATTTGCATATTGGGGGTTAATCTTCCAATTACAGCTTCAGGTAATGAAGTCATTTACTCCAAGTTTGCTCCCCCCAACTCACTTTTGTTTACATTTCTCAGGGCCTGAGGCAGTGAGGTGTCCTTGATTCCCAGGCCTGCAGAGGAATTGGTTTTTCTAACCAAAATATGAGGACAGTAGCTAACTGTATATGGAGTTTAGAGTTCTTCACTAAAGAATTGCAGGATTACAAATACATGAGAAATAAAAGAGCTAAAATCCTAAGGCATCATCTGTACATCACACCAGGGGGAGGAGAGCAGGACAGTTACACAAAACTTTGTTTTCCATCTAACTTGAGAGTTACTTGGCCAATGGAGATGGCTGGAAGAGGGGTGTAAGAGAGAATGGACTTGTGAAACCATAACTGTTCTCTTCATTTAGCATTCATCTTCAGGGAGCTTGGGAGAAGAGGATTGCAGTGTTTTATTTGAGCAGGTGTGATTGAAGGCTGTTTGCTTGCCTCAGTGAAAGCATGTGCAATGAGAACTTGGAGAGTAAAGTCAGCACAGGAAATAACTGTGGTGTGTTCTTTCTTCCAGCTGGCTTCCCCATGGGCTATGCAGCGGCTGCTCCTGCCTATTCCCCCAACATGTATCCTGGAGCAAATCCCACCTTCCAAACAGGTACGTGCAATTGGGATGTCACAGCAGCAACCTGACCTTTGCAAGGGCTTAAAGCAAGAATGAGGGAAAGCTGTAGGGGCTCACAAGAGCAATTGTTCTGTGGGATCAGTTTTACATTGCCTTGAACATGACTCATAAGGAATCATCTGATAAATTAAAAGTATTATAATCTTAAGACATATTGCATGCACCTTCCAAGGAGGGAACAGCTGAGGTTTTACCTGATTTTTTTTCTATATTTCCAGATGATCCTTGAGGTTTGCATTGCATTTCCTTTCACTGCCTCCTTCATGGTCCTGCTTGCTTTGCATCCTTCTGGTCATTTCCAGATTCCTGTTTTTACTTCTTGTAGCCTCAAAATTATTCTTTTTCATCCCTTTCTTAAATTGTGTCTTTCCAAGTTGAGCTTGCTGGCTTCTCTCTGTCCTTAAGATTGTCTTGTACAAGCTGATGGTCTGGAGAGCCTGGTGCTGGGTGAAACTGATTGACCATTGTGCATACAGGGCAAGGACTTAGGTTACTGCACTTACATGTGTGTCATTTAAGGAAGGGAATGGGATGAGCCCAGGAGAAGGGAGGTGGAAAAACAGGCATGAAAAACAAGGCACTCTCCAAAGTTATTTCTGTGTAGTTCTGCTTTCACTAGTAGAACATGATTGTAATGTGCTAATTGTTGAAACAAAACAGAAGCTGGTAGTGTTTAATTTCCACTTAAAGCAGGAACATGCACCTGACACAACAGTATTCTCCCTATATTATTTTGTATAGGAAGGAATTCCTTACATTGCTTTGTCAGTGTAGAGCTAGGCATCCTCAGAACTCTTTCACTTCCATGTATTATGCCAATTTTCCAGAGATAAAATTGGCACATTACCAAGTTTGTCCCTGAATGCCCTTGTGTAATTTATGGCAGTGGGAAAGGATACTGCTTGAAATTGGGAAGCTTGCTTTGCATTGAAGTTCAGTGTTCCTAATGGGTGGACTCATTAACTACCAGGAGATTCTTCAGGGTGTAGCAGCAATTACTGAGGCAAAAGACTCACCTGAAATGTTTGCCTGCAGAACCTGTTAAGAGTGTGTAGCTCTCCTTGGAACTCTGTGGGATTGTGGTTGGTACCTCTGTCCCAATCCAGTTTGCTGCTTAGAGGCAGAGTGAGCGCAGACCCAAACTTTGCCTTGTCTTTGGCCTTGAATTTAAAGTAAGGAAACAGATTAATGTTAGAAGTCACAGAAACTAAAAAGAAAATCAATCCCATGGCTGGGTATTGCCACTGGGAGTATCATATCTAGGGATGCCAGCTTGCATCTGCACTGGATTGATTCAGAACTTACCCCAGAGCCACGTTCAAGGGAGACCAGTTCTCATCAGGGTAGAGCTCCTAGCTCAGGTGGCAGAGCCCCATGTGGGCTTTTATTATTGGCTTTATTGCTGTCAGGCCCTTGAGTTCCACTGCCTTCCGTGCTGCCCTGCATAGATCCTGCAGCTGTGCTGAGGAGGAGCTCTAGGCTTTGATCCCAGGATCAGGTAAATGAAAGGTAGCTCCAGTCTTAGTACAGGCTGCAGTTAGCAAATCCTGCTGCAAATCAGGAAGCTGAGGCCAAGCTGCATGGAATCAATTTAACAAATCATGGCAATTCTGGCAAAGATTCTTGACCTGTTAGACTTAATCATGTTGTAGTATTAGTTCACATTGATTAATCTTGGATTTTATCTCATACTATGTGGCAAAGTCAAAGAACCTTTCCACTTCTAAGAAAAAGCAATAAAGATGCATAAAAGTCAAATACTGTCATTGAATGTCATTAATTTTTAAAAAACTAGTACTGTTAGTCTTTATTGCTGTTGAATGGGAAGTAAGCTTTTATTTCAGAACTAAGAATAGCTTTAATTTTTAGCTGCTCTTGAAGCTGTGAACAAAAGTTCAAAATGTACAGACCTCTAATTCAGGCAGATAACTTGGAGCACTTTGTCCTAACAGCTGGAATTTTTAAAATATCTTTTAAAACCTGTCTGATGTAGCAGCTTGCTTGCAGAATCAAAGCTTTTGTGAATTCATATTACACAGCAGTATTTGAGTATGCTGTACCACTGCTGTTACACAGGGTACTTTTTTACAGGTAGCTGTCTTAAATTACTGTGGTTTTGACTTATCCTGTCATTTACTGTTAATGCCTTTGCTCCATATTAGGGAGGAAAAAAATAAATGGGATGACAGAATACCTCTTGTGCAGACTTACCACTTTGCAAGAATGAAAGAGAAATTGCCTATGCAGCTGCATCAGTGACTTTTTAGAATGGAAGTGGGCTTCACTGAGGACATAGTTGTAGTGATTCTTCATGTTCAGCATTTTGTAGCTGGGGTTTTCACCACAAATAGCTCCCCATACTAATAGAAGTTACTTCCTCAGCATGCTGGATCTGTGAGATACTTAGGATCTCTAAAAGCAAGAGTTCAGTGGTGTGCTGGGGTGCAGCTTTTTTAAAGGTAAAAATTCTATTAAAAAGAAACAGTAAACCTATTTCTTTATTAGCTAAACAACTTTTAGTTTGAAGGGTGTCATGAAATTGCAAAGAAGCCCAGACTTCTTCAGAAAGAATGAAGGTCATGTGTCCTCCTGCTGTTTGCACAGACTGATGTTTGACAGCACAAATGCCAGTGCTCTCTCTGCTATACAACTTCAGATCTGCTCTCTGTATTGAAGTCAGTTTAAAATCAACCTCATCTTTACTCTGATAGTCTCTGTTTTTTTTTTTTTTTTTTTAATAATTACCAAGTGTCTGTTCTTTCTTGCACTGCCCTGGTACTAGTTTATTCAATTCCAGTTAACTGCAAATTGTACCTGTGAATGTTGTGTCTCCTGGTGTGGTAGCCCTGCATGGGATCCAAGATCTTTTCACAGCGGTACAGGCAAGGGCCTTGATGCTTCCTGCAGATGTTTGTTGTTTGCTACCCTGAATGTTACTGCTGTTGGATCCTGTTACTGAGGCATTCATATTCCCACTCTGGCCACAGAATAATTATGGAAAAGCTGTCTTTGGGCAGGGTTTGAAACAGCAGTTGCCTCTTACCCCTGTAAAAATTCAACAGTTCCAAACATTTACAAAGGCAGGCTGATTTTGGGGGTCTTATAGTAGGAATGCCAACCACTGTCTGATGGCATCTGAAGTCTTACTGTATTATAGAAACAATTCATAGGTAATATTTAAGGATATTTCTACATGTATAGTACTAAAAAAAAAATTAAGGATCTTAAAGTGCCCTCCAAGTCCGATTTGCAGTTGCACTGAACTTTGCAGTGTTTGTGTTTTAAAGGTACAGCATTTCATGTTTATTTTAGCCAGTTCAAAACATGCCAGACAATAGAATAGAAATAATGGTAAGTTGAAGTAGAGGTTGCAGGTTTTGTCTCTGTTCTCTGAAAATCCATCCTGAATTCTTTAGATGATTCTGGCTTTTGAAATTCTTACCCTTGTTCTTACTCTAGTTGACTGCTACTGTGTTTTACCACTACAATTTGGGGGTGTGTGGAGAATTGACTGACATGTGCCAAGTCCTCCTATGTAGGGGTGCTCCCTGGTATTTCATGTGTTACTATGAAAAGGCACTTTTTGCCCCATATCCATAGACTTGAAAAGTAAATTGTGCAAGTATACAGTTACCTTTTCATGCTTAGTTGACACAGTCAAATACTATTTCCAGACTGTTGCAGTATCAGGTAAATGGCAGAACTTGTGCTTGGCTGTTGGGATTAATTTACCAAGTACTCACTTGAAGTTTATGGAGTTGGGAAATATGAAAATGGTTGCACCTGGCTTTGTGAAACACGTGGTGCTGAGTGTTGTGATGCAGGTTTCCTTTTGTTCCAGGTTACACGCCAGGCACCCCGTACAAGGTGTCCTGTTCACCCACCAGTGGGGCAGTGCCGCCGTACTCGTCGTCACCCAACCCCTACCAGACTGCTGTGTACCCAGTCCGAAGTGCCTACCCCCAGCAGAACCCATATGCACAGGTACAGAGCCTCAAAATGCCTCTCAGGGCATCTCTGTGGCCCCTGGAATATCTCTGGGGGCTCTTTAACTTTTCATCACATTTATTTGTGCATGGAGAGAAGTTTGAGCTGACTGCAGTAAGAATTCTTAATACAAAGATGTCGTGTGTATGCAATTTTACATCCTCTCTTGCATCACAGTTACTCAGCACTCACTGGTAATGTGTTCACTCTTTGAAGAGACACTAAATTCAGCTGTTACCAAAACATGCTGGATCCTGTAACTACCAATATCCTCATTTTTGTTTTGTCAAAAATTGTCATAATTTTTTTTGTTACAAAGTTTCTGGTATCATTTCAGGGATTTATCAAGTCTCCTGCTAGGGAAGCTGTTGAAAAAGCTATTACAAAGGATAGAATTAAAACACTTCAGTAAATATGATATTTTAGGGAAAAGTTGGCCTTCTTTGCATAGTGGGAACTCACTTGGCATGTAAGCAGTAGCTGAAGAGGATTAATCAGCATGTAACAAGTTTTATTCACTTTGCTTAGTGTACTTGGATTTGCCAAAAACATTGGATTCTTTTACTAAATACAACTGAATAAAAAGTTGTGGAAGAATGAGAGGTTCTGTCGTGGGTTAATATATTAAAAGGATCAAAGGGAAGGGAATGAATGGCGAATGAGCCCTTATTGTCAAAGGTACGGTCAGCATCCATAGAGGTCCCTACTTCACATCTTATCCTAAATGGCTTGCAAAGGGATGAAATGCTAAATTGTGAGTGAAACACACTTGTAGTAGTTACAATAAATGTACTACAAGTGTAGCTACAAATGTGCTACAAATGTAGCTTCTGCTGTGGAAATTCACTGCATTTACAGTAACACTTTTACTTTGATACATTGTGAATGAAGCTATCCTGTAACTTCCCCAGCAGACACACTGTAATTACTTCACCTGCTGTTTTCTCTCCAACAGCAAGGCACTTACTACACACAGCCTTTGTATGCAGCACCACCCCACGTAATCCACCACACCACAGTCGTGCAGCCCAATGGAATGCCAGCAACCATGTACCCTGCTCCGATCCCGCCGCCCCGAGGGAACGGCGTCACCATGGGCATGGTGGCTGGGACAACCATGGCAATGTCAGCAGGTGGGTGCACTCACAGCACGCCTTTGCTCAGGGGGGCTCTCCTGTGAGCTGCAGTACACAATGGTGCACTCGACAGGATCATACAAATGTCAGGGCAGAAGGACTTGTGCAGGTCGTGTGTCTTCAGAGTGAGTCCAGCTAAGTCAGGGTTTGTTCTTGTTCAGCAGTGTCCTGGTCACCTCTAGGGATGGAGGTACCATGCCCTTATTTCAGAGTTGGTGTTATAGGACAGTAGGTTTTCTTCATATCTGTGTAGAATATCACTTACTCTTGCACCTTTTGTTTCTCCTCATACCAGTGTCAAGAGTGTGGCTTCCTCTTCCCAGTGCATTTCTCTATGCCAGTTGAAAGCAGCAGCCTCTTAGAGCTGAGGAAAATGGGGCATTCTGGGCTCACCCCTCATATCACAGACCTTTCTTGTCTTGAGATCCAACACTTCATGTGTTTGTACTACCTGCATGTTCTCTGTGTCATGGGAAATGGTTGGACATGTCTCCTTCCTGTTGCCAGAGTCTTTTGATGGTAGTGTTTTGGGGAGAATGGTGTTTAACCAATAATTCAGTCTCATCTGTGAGTGTATGTGAGGAGGTGTCATGCTTTATGACTCACTGGGTGTTAACTCACAAAGAAAAGTGCAAGTTCGCTCAGGGGACACTCATTTAAAAATCTGAAAAACAAGAACCATAAGTTTGTTCTGAGATTCTGGCTTCTATCCTGTCAAAGTTATGATTTAATTTGAGAAACCTCAAAATTAGAGGAGTTAGTTGTCACAAACTGAGCTAATGTTAGAGCTTCATTTGTGGGGAAAAGCCTATCTGTAATAATGCAAACAAGAACTAATTTATTCTGATTTATCAGTCAAGTTATCTCTACCATCAAATATTCTTGATGGCACGTAAAGCCTGCTGTGGGAGAGTTGCTTATGTTGCAGGGTTTCTGCTAGAGCAATTTTTGAGTGATGAATATCTTTGTATGCATTGGCATAAACATCCACTGGGCTAAAGTGGCCCCCTGGCATAAAGGTTTGAAGATTGGGACTGGAGTCCAAAATAATACTGGTAATTTTGAAGATGAGCAAGTTGTAATTGTCTTCAAAATGATTTGTTTTTTTCTTCACCTCCCCCTTTTTTTTCCCTCTCTAGTAGAAGTTTCATTTCTGAAAAAAACCTGTTCTCTTTCTTCCAGGTACTTTGTTGACAACTCATTCCCCAACTCCAGTAGCCCCTCATCCAGTTACTATGCCCACGTATCGGGCTCCAGGAACACCAACCTATAGTTATGTGCCCCCACAGTGGTGATCATCCTGGCAGTCAGTGTAAGTTGCATTCAAAGCAGTCAATCTCGCTTAAAAACAACAGCATTTTGGGTTCTTTTGGGGATATTTTGCAGATGGTAAGCAATGGGGTGTGCTTCTACAGTATTCTAATTGAGCAGGAGTACTCAGAAATCCTGCTGGGGTTTCTTGAGTGGTCTGTGTCTTCACAAGTCATGAATCATTTTCATGATGTGTGATTGTCAGATATGAAAGAATGAGCTTAAAGTTGGCCTTATTAAAATACATCTGGAATTAAATCCATTCAGTATCTTGGAATCGTTGGTAATTGTTGAATTCATCAGTACTTTGATTCCTGAATGAATGTATTTCACTTTGTAGTCAAATTATCTGGGATTGGCTAAATATGTAGCCAAGGTGTTTTGCCTTGCTCGGGGGTCAATATTCTTCACAAGCTGCTGAAACAGATAACCTTGAGATAATTTCATATATTCATTCTGTTTCTGGTAAGTATCAGCTCATACTTCATGCAGTCAGCATGGAAAAGGCATTTTTAGTGTGAATCAAAATTTAGATCATGGTTTTCAAGAAAAGGAGCTTAATACTGAAATGTGCAATAAAATGAATGGGTTTTGGGGCTGTAATCTGTGTCAAATTGACACAAGAACTAATGTTTTTGTGATACCCACTTCATTTCTGGTTTGTTTGGTTATTTTGAGCACAAGTTGAAAACAGCTTCATTTGAAACAATAACTTGTCAGACCAACTGAACTTGACAGAAAACCCAGTTTATTACAAACAGTTTATGACAAAATTTAACTTTCTCTGGATTTCTGTTTCAGCAGTTAGAAGTATAGAGTCCTGAGATTGCAAGTGACCATTCCCTTTGAGTTAGTAGTGTAGCAGCCATTTCTCATTTTGCTGTGATGCTGCACAGCTGTCTGCAGATCTGAAATGTTTCTCATGAAGTATTTCAGCCAAGAGTCTCACATTACATGAATACAAGAAGTGAAAATTATGCTGAGAATAAACTCATGACTACTGGTAATTAAATTTAGCACAAAAAACCTTCTTAATATTGCATCCTCTACATTAAAAACACTGGTGGTGCTGACAGAAAGCTGGACTGGATATGACAAAAGCGAGTCCATGCAGTGTGTTCTTAGCCCAGAACATGTCAGGTGGCAGGATAAGTGCAAAGGGTACCATTATTTAACACTTGGCATTTGTTGGTGTATGTGATGCATGTAATGTTAGTGTGTTCTGCCACACTCAAATAGTATTTCATCTAATTAAGAGTATTTCCCACTCTTTTCCCCCTTCTTAATGTAGGTTTAAAGATGGGAGATATGCAATCAAGAAATTGAGGTTTAAAAGTTGGTGCTGAAGCCCTCATGCCTCCAACCAGGACTTTCCTTCTGAATGCTTTCAACACTTGGCTAAACACTACTAATTCCTGATCACTGAAGATTTTCCAGTGCTGCATATCTTACATCTTGGAACTCCAGCAGTTAGTCTTAAAGCAAATCCTGTTTTGTGGACTGTCTTGCAATTTTTTAGCTAATTATAATGATAAAAAGGGAGTATAAATTTATTCTGATCCATATCTAGTTGAATGCATGTTAAAACACAAAAACAAAGCTTGCTCAATCTACCTGCAGTGACTGATGCAAAAACCATCATATGCAAATCCAAAGGAACCGAAAAGTATTTTACAACTTGTATCACTAATGCACTGTTGTAATGTATGCAGGGTCTGACAAGGTAGAATCATGAAAGTGAGTTTCTTTCTAGGATACCATAACATACATTAGATGAGTGCTTCAGCCTGTTCCAGGTTAATGGAGTTGCCAGTTTAAAAGGGGCATATTTTTGTTTAGGTGATGTGCTCTTTTCAAATTCAGCTGATGAATTGGAGTGACTGGAAAATGAGTCAGACAAGCTGTAGACATCCCGCACACCATTAGTTTACTTCCTACCTTTTCATTTTCATTGTATGGAATCAGTGTTACACAGATGTTCTTAAGGATCAGAATGAAATGATAAAGGTAATGCTGTGTGTGCCAGTAAATAAGGCAAACTTCCTTGAGGCAAAACTGGCTCTTAGGAATAGTAGGAGGTGATAACACCTGCAGAATGAATAGCATGTCCTGGGGAGATTTCTATCCAGTACTATCTTTTCAGATAATGCAAGATGTGTCAAAGTGAGACTGCCACACAGACTGATAGAAAAACACTTCCTTTTAGTTCTCAGTTGAGCAGATTTGTGCTGTTTTTACTAAAGAATGTTGTAGTCAGTTAAAAACATATGTGCAGTTGATCCAGCTTGCTTTCCAGAAACTTAAGAAGTGCAAGGGCTTTCTGCAACAGAGTTCAGCTGCATGTTATTCTGAGGAAAGCTTGTGTGCCTGATGAGTATGTTAAAGGGGAACAAATCATTTTAACACAATTTCCTTATTATCTACTTGCAGTATGGACTATGGATACTCTGTAGTAGGGCTGCCAGAATATAGAGGGTTTAAATAGCAGTTTCATTTTGGGGTTTTTTCATGAAAATATTTGTAATTGACGTAGGAGCCATTTGTTGGTTACAAACTCTTGATGTGTTTCTTAGTATTTTCTTTTTTTTTTTACTTCCTAAATTGCACTTGGAAGCACGTAAAATAAGATTCGACTGCAGATTAGCATTTCATTGCAATGAGTCATTTGTGATATTCTTTCTTGCAACTTCAATTTTTAAAGTACCTCAAAGCAAATGCTATGGGGATAAAGGGCTAGCCTTGGAACCCATTTGTATACCAAAATTGTTATGGGGAAGATTTTAAATTTTTAAATTTGAATATTGCACATTAAAACTGAGGTTCTTCTTAAACCTGCTTGATTTACAATTCCAGAAAGATGCAATTTTTTTTTATACATTCTGCCTGCAATAAATTATGCAGTAAATGGATATAAAATGTTGTTCCCTTTTAAGCATTTACACAGAGGTATATCAGGCTGTCTTGTTCTCGTAGGTTAACTTCCATTCAGAATTAAATTTTTTGAAGTTGTGTATCTTAGTTATGCTTTGTTTTGGGGTGTTCTGCTCCTGTACAGGTTTGGCAGCTGATTTGGGGTAGCATCAGTGCTGATTTAGTGCTGCCATCCCAGTACTCTGCCCTGGTGAGAGGCTTGTGTACCTTCATACCCCATTGGTGGTTAGAGCCTTCAGTAACTTTATTTTTTACAGTAAGCACTCTCTGTATTTTGTACCCTTTTTTTTTTAATAAAGTTTAGGTTTATTTTGCATGAATCACTGTCAGTGGATGGCCCCCTTATTTCTAATGCCTTGAACATAACTATGTTGTTGGAACAAGTACTTTCAACCTTACTCATGAGCACTTACTGCAGCTTAGGGATTTCCATATGTTTTTATATGGAGCAGAAAATGATCCAAGACAAACGTAGGTGAATGTGTAGTGCTTTGTTCAGTGTGTGTAACAATTCCATGTGTGTGTTAGACTGGCAGCTGTGATCAGTCAGGTGTGGCAGAGCACGGTGAGCCCCGACGCAGGGCGCTTGTCCTGAGCGCGCCTCTGACCGGGAGCTGAGGGCCAGGCTGCAAGTTTGGCTGTCTCCTGTCTCATCATCATGAACTCAAATCATAGGAGAGAACTTCCATGAATGCTGCAATAGAGAAATAGTTAAGGAATGAATAGAACTTCCTGTATATTTGCTCTGACTTCAGATTCCTAAATGTCATCTTGGGATTGGTCTCCGTGTAGTATTCCGTAACACTTAGGCAGTCTCACTTACTTGAGCACTTTTTTTTCTAAGTTGCATTATGGGATTCATCCAGGAGGGACAAACTGTACCTTTTTCCAAGGTACTGCACCTTCCAGTCCTGAGCAATTCTGATCCTACTGGGAGGCTGGAGCTTGTCTCCAGGAGTTGTTCTGAAAAGTAACCAAAAGCACAGTGCAGGGGGACGGGGGGAATATGTGTATATATAACTATCTTAATGGTATTTTGTTGCAAATAGTAGAAAGCATGGATATAAAACTGCAGTGGGGGAAACTGTACATCATTAAATAGGCGTTTACACAGTGAGGGTCTTACGAAACATTCTCTCCTGCTTTTTATATAACATTCCCTATTTAGAATTCCTTTATAAATGAAAACACAGTCTGTGTTTGCACTAAAGCTCCTCAGCAAATGAAATGAGCTAGTGCAGTAGAGACATTTCAGATCAAGCTTCTCTTTAAAAAAAGAACTTTTATGGCAGCTTTATATGATTTAAAAATAAAAGTACTACTATAAACCTGGAACTGAAAATACCTGTTGCAGCAATAACAAAGAGAAGTCCAAGAAACTTTTTTTTAATTCAAATTTCAGGTGTTGCGTCTAGATAAAGTATTTTTTAAAAACCGAGGTATTCCCTATGTCAGTAAGAGCTGATGAAAATGTCTTTTAAATGTAGCAGCAGCAAAAGAAAAATGGCTGATAATTGGCACCAAAAACACATAGCCCTAGTCAGTGTGGTGGTGGTGAATTAAACACTAGGAAGGAAAAGAGAAAACCTACTACTAGATATTGCTTATGCTTGTTGTAACCTTCTCCTCCTTGGAGTTTTTGGAGACATGCAGGAATGCTGCTCGAGAAAGCTTCATTTTGAGTGTACTATGCAAGTTAAATGCTTAGATGCAACAGTAGGTGAAAAAAGTCCTTTATTTTAGTTGAAGTTCTTCCTTGCATTGCTCCATCCACTGAAAAAAAACTGACCAAACAACAGAAGCAAACCACCACCCATCAGAACCAGCATGTCCTGGTGTTGTCAGGAGAGCTGATGGTGCAGAGCTGCACACCTGAGTACTCAGCACTGGCTGCTCCCCATGGAGTGCTCTGCCCTCACTGCTCCTGGGGTAGCAAGGCCAGAGCATTGGCTTGGAGCCACTCCCCAGTGCTTCAGCACAGTTGCACACCGTTCATCTGGGTATGGCTCAAATAGGTAAGCACAGCAGCCTGACACCACCACCTAACTCTAGGGTCAAACTCACACCAGGAGTGTGTGAAACCTCCCATCTTAGGAAGGTGAGCAATAGTGATGCTTCAGCTGGAGCTCGAGGCACAGAGCCCGTGGCTGTGCCTGCTCCATGGCTGCCTGGGCTGTGGTTGTGCAGTGTTCCTTAGGAAACAGCCTCAGGCTGCTCCAGCTCCTGTCAGTGCAGGCAGGTTCCTCAGCCCTGCGAGCAGCCAGGCTTTGGGAAGGCTGTAAAAACTGGCGATTCCAGCTCACTCCCATTGTTCTCATCAAGAAGAGTCAGTTTCTAATCCTGTATTGTGTCAGCTCTGGGCTTCCTGCAGAGCCCTTCTAGTGAGGAGGTGAAATTCCATGGGGCAGCAGCACCTGCAGCATGCTGGGGCAGTTTGTGCAGGGCTGGCCAGAGCTGAGCTGGGTCCTTTCCCAGAGAGGGCTCTGGGCAGTCTGGAGCCCCTGCCCAGGGTGCTGAGGGCAGGCAAGGTGTCCTGTAGGCACCAGAGAGGAACAAGAAACCTCTTGTGCAGGTTGCATATAACACTGAAACATCTGAATCTCACATGTAGTAAGGGTCCATTTGTGAATTTTAAATCTAGACAATTTATGGGCCTTGAAGTTCAACATCCAGAAAATGAACATGACTTTTCTAAACCGGTTGTGACTTTTGGGCACTTAGCAGGCAAACTGGGAAAGCTTTTTTAGCTGGCTGCTGTACAGACTTGTTTTAAGTAGAAGGGATTTGTTAGTGGGTTTTTTTAATTGTAATGCTATTATTGGCTGCCTTCCTGTCTTAAGATCTAAAAAAGTGAGTGCATGCAAATGGAAGTACAAGAGGCCCCAGTAATAGTTCTCCATGTTTGTTATGAAATAGACACAGGTTTCCTTTTTATGACTTTTTTTAAAACTGTCTTAGGAACAGTTGTATTGGTACTTTTTTTTTAAGTTTAGGTCAATGTTGTCTTCCAGAATAAGTTTTAAGGCATCACTCACTCCTGCATTGAACTATTGCATCAACACAAAGAGTGGAGATCCCATTCTGAGCCAGTTCAATTGTGAAAATTCATACTTTTTTATTTTTTATGCAATTCAATGAGTAGATGAGCTCAAGTTTAAATTCTTAAAAGCACGTTTATTGTAACAAGAATTGTTATGTATTAATACTTCAGTTTTCAATAAAGATTGACTTGTGTTGCTTATTGTGGTTTCTTTCCTACTGTCTTTGGTGACATCCTTCCAGAAAACATTCTATGCTGAAGAACAGTATGGTACATTTAAACTCTTCAAGCTGATGGAATCTGGTGATTGATGGAAGCAAAGCAAAATGTTGAAATGGGATGAGGGACTTTTCTCAGTAAGATTTCTTGATGCCCAATAGAACACAGTGGCAAGGGCTCCCCAGTGGGGAATCAGCTGCCATAAGCTGTCCTGTCTGAAAGTACGGTAAAGATGTTCAACCCTGCCTTGTTCCCTTTTGAGACATTTCCTGGTGTTTGAGAGGTTTTATTTTATAGCTTGAAACAAAGGAAATGGAACAGATGTAAAAATGGCCAATACTGCAGCATTTGCTTTGTACCAAAGCCCGTGCTGTTTGATTGGAGGGGTGACAGCCCTGAGCAGAAAGCTGTTGTAAATCAGTGTCTTGAGTGTTCCCCAGAATGAAAAGAGTGGAGTAGGTGTGAAGTGTGGGTAATTATGCTGTTTCTTTAGTGTGTGGGTGGTAGTAAAGCTCTGGGGGAACAACTAAGCTGCTTGAATTAACTGGCTATTTTCATTTATTGTAGGTCTCCAAAAATACCAATAACTAACCTGGTAACCTTCTGGAAAAAAGCAACACATGTGGAAGAGGAAGGTGCAACGTGACTGCATCAATCTGCAGGAATAGTGTTTCATTGTCAGGATTATTGCTACAGGTAGTTTTAAGTAGTTGAGCTTCTGAAATTGTAGCCGAGCACAAGGGATACCATAGACAGATTGACTTTTTTTTTCAATGTGTTTCACCTCAAGCTAATTGTTGGCCAGTAATCCTGGGATTGCTTTCATGTTACAGGTAGATAGATTTGGGAGTGTTTTTTGCAGAGCACTGCAGCTGATGAAAATTCATAACCCTCAACCAGTGGGTTGCTGAAATCCGGGATGCTACAAAGGGAAAAGCTGTTCTTCAGCATGGTGCTGCTCACTCTTGGGCTAGAAGGATTCTGATGTTCTCCTGGAAGTCTGCTGCTGAGGAATATGACCTTGTGCTGGATTCAACACCTGTAAGGACATGGTACTGAACTCTTAAGTCTCGAGAGAGAGTTTCTTTCATGGTGGTTCTAAATGTATCCATGGACCTGCTAAAATGGTGGGTCAGCGATGTTTGACTTTTCCCTGTTGCCAGACTGGTTTTCAGTGGCAGTGTAATTAATGTGTTACCTTCCCCTCACTGACGAGGGGCTGTTGGGTACTTGCTGTGGAGGTCAGATACATGGGTAAGAACTCCCTCATTTAGGGGCAGCTTTGGACACCTGAGAACAGCCAGAGCCCCTTCCAGGAAAGTGTCTGCTCAGCTAGTGATCAGTAGAAATCAGGCAAGAAATGTTGAGTTTCAGGTTTTTCTGTAACTATGGGAAAAACCAAAGTTTGCTGTTTCTAGCATCTTGCTTTAGATTCTAAACTCCATGGCTTGCTGTAAACAAAGTCAGGTAACAGAAATAGTTTCATTGGTGAGCTCCCTTGGAATCAGGAATGACGTACTCATTATTATTTAGATGGGAATTTCTTGTGTAGGAGATGTCAGTGTTGCTGAATTGCATGGATAAAATGTCTGACTCGTGTGTAGGAGGCTATGTGCACTCCAGGATTTTATTTCAGTATCCATCAGGCTATTAGCTATCCTGTTTTAATCATCCAGAATAGAATGGAGGCCATGTGATGGCTTCAGTTTTTAATGTTTGTTTAAAACAGCAGCCAGCAGTCTTTGGCAGCTGTGGGCAGTTGGGTTGTGTCACAGGGAAAATTGCAGATGCAGAGGGGAAACTGTTGAGCCTCATGGGTGCAAGGAACCCCCAGCTGTAGTCCTCGGTGGGCTGAGAGATCCTTCCAACACAAATGTGACAGAAAGAGCTTGGCACTGAGCAGCTCAGCTGTCAGCTTAGATTGCCACAGCTGGACCTTCATTTCTGGGCTATAGTAATCTACTTTGTAGTGTTGTACAATAGCTTTTTCTTTTCTGGGCAAGAAAGGTAAAATATGTGGACAAATTGATGCTTCAGAAAGGGGAAGGGGAACACACCTTCCCCAAGTTTTGCTTTTGCCAGCCTTGGAAGAATTGTAATCTTGTGAAGTTCCCAGCTGAGCTCAAATGCAGTTCCCTCTGCTTCAGTGAACATGTGGCTGTATTTGGGGATAAGGTTTTTCTTCATGGTGTGATTTAGATAGCAGATATATTATTGCAAGTTACTGGAGTTTAAAGAAAAAAAGCCACAAATTATTATGAAGCCTGGGTAATGGGTGGGTGCTGAGGAGAAAAGGGAAAGAAGTAGGTGTGGAAGGATAGAAGGAACTTGTAAGCAGAATGCTGTTAGATAGCTGCTGTGTAGTCAGTAGTTAATGCTTTATGGGAGGATTACAGAATTATACAAGACTTAAAGTGGAGAGCTTGTTTATTTCCCATCTCACAACTGTAAATATAGGCAGTCACACACAAAGGTACAGGGCTCTGGGGTAAGTACCACAGGTATTTCATTTGCACAGGCTGTGTATCAGGGAGCTGCTTTGGTAGCAAACTTGTGCAAAAGAGAAGCTCAGGACATCAAGGAAGGGTGTAGTTGCAGGGGGAAAGATGTCAGGAGTGTTAAGCAAAAAGAACAAGCAGCCTGCATTTTTCCTAGAAGTGCCAGCAGTGCTAAAGCCATGGGATTTTAGTCATGTAGCTTGTTAAGGAAATGTGTGAGAGACACGGGAGAAATAAGGTGTGAGGTGTTAGTGGCAGGGCAGGGCGAGCTGGGATTGCTGTGTGGCTGGGAGGGAGCACCCTTTGGCTTCTGCAGGGCCTGCAGCTGTGAGTGCAAAGGTGACCACGCTGCTGCCTGGAGCTGTGCTCCCTGCCTGTAGCACTGGCAGGGTGTGCAGGAGGCATTTCTGTGGTGCCTGCACTGCCTCCACTCTGCTGCACTGGTGGGTCACTGCAGCCTGGAAGGTTGATTCCCTCCCCACACTGTCCAACTAAAAGCACCACTGTGTCTTCAGGGGGTTAAAATCAGCTGAAAACACGGCCTTTTTTTTTTTTTTTTTCCACCTATTTTTTATCCACTATGAAAGTTCTTATTCTTTAACCCATTACTTACCTGAAGACCTGACCCTACAGCTTTGCTTATGCTGGGAGCTCTGGGACAGGGAGTTTGTGCTGGTAGGCTGGTACAGGACATTCTGGTTGGTATTTTGGGTTGTACCAGTGCAGTGCTGCTGATGCCATAGCAGTGGTGAGTCCTGCCCACTTTGGTAGAGAATGTGAGTAGCAGCAGGCACAGGCTGAGGCTGCAGCAACTGAATGAGATGTGAGTAGTTCCCTCCTTAAAGCTTTAGGAGTTCCTGTTCTACCATATTCACTGTCCAGATGGGCTCTGCAATGCCCATAACCCTCATGAGCAGGTATGTGGTGAAACTTGACAGGAGAATTAAAACAATTGAAGTCATAACAATAAAGAAGAAATCAGCACTTGCTGGATGCTGTCCCAGCTGCCAGGTGCTGCCAGCTCCAGAGTCTGGGTGGTGAGTGCTGCAGCACTTGTTCAAAAGAGTGAGAGTTGCATACCAATCTTGCCACAGATTTCTTGAATGATGCTCCTACATGAAGATGTCTTTCCACTACAGTAGATCTGGAGGAGCACAGCCTGATATTTTGACACATCAGGTGGAAGGCCTTTTTATTTAAAAAAAGCTAATTTCTGTCATTCTGGCATCCCAAGAAATGAAGCATTCTCAGTCTGAAGCTGACATTCTTTGTCCTTGTTGGTGACAGTGAGACCTGGTTTCCAGGTGTTTGTGGGAAGCTCTTGGGACACCCAGGTGCAGGTGGGTGGCACATGGTTGGCTCCTGGGTGGCAGAGTGCTGTGCTGGCTTTGCAGAGCAGTGTCCTTCACAGTGGGAATCTCCTGCAGTGGACTCTGCTGGACACAGACGGGGCTCCTCCCCAGCTGACACCTCACTGGCCTTCAGGGAATGGACAAAACAGCAAAGATACTAAAGGTTGCTTTGGGGGAACTCTTCTCTCCATGGGAACTGATCTAGTTCTTATTTTGAGTTAGCACAAATACAATTTGTGCTGGTTTTGATGCTGTTAGAACTTGAACAGTGTATACACCCACAGTGTCTGAATCAGATATTCTAAACTAATAGTTCAAAATAGAGGTTGGGTTTTGGGGTTTTTTCCTTTTTTTTTGGTCAGAGTAGAAATAACATTATTTAGCAGCCACTGCTCCTCTTCACTTTAACTGGTAGCTTCAGGAAATCATTCTTTCAATTGATTGACATGCTTTATGTAATTCTATGTTTTATTTGACCAAATGAAATCTGGGCAGTTTTAGGTCATTAAGAAACATGGCTGTTTTTACAAGAAGCTTCCTAAATGGATATCTACAGAAAGAGAGGAACAGATAGAGCCAACACCCTAAAAAAACCTCAAACCACCCCTGACTCAATCTCTTTGTCCTCTTTTTGTAACTCAATGCAGAACTGTTTTTCTGAGTAGTTCAGCTGGTTCTACCCTAAAATCCAGAAGGATTGGTGTTGTTCAGACTCACATCAGGAGCTTCAGTTTGTTTTGTAGGCAAATCTGCATTTCTGGCCCCTTTGAAGGTTCATCTCCAGAGAAAAGGATGCTGATGTCTCACAGCTCTGATCCTTCGTGTTTCAAATGGACACCTCTTGTGGAACTGGCACGATGGTCTTGTCCATTTAGTTCACAGAGCTTGTCAGAAGCCCCATTCTCACAGGTTTAGCTGATGGGATCTGCAGTGTGCACACCCCCAGTCCGGCCTGCACACGTGTTCACCCTGGTACTGTCCATTGGCAGAACAGTGGGAGTCACTGCAGCCCAAATCCAGGTGCCAGGGGGAGCAGGAGGGAAATGTGGGCTTGGTTAATCTGTTACCATCTCTCACACAGATACACTTTGCCATTTAATGACTAACTTGGGGGATGAAGTGACTCTCAAGTGTCTAATCACTAAAAACCTTAGGTTGCACATGATCTGTGACGCTTTGTTCAGGAAACACTGAGGGTTATGGTGAGAACCAGGAAGTGGTGCTGGGTAGTAAACAAAGGAGGGTGTTTTGTGATGAAATCCTCTTCAGAGCACTCTGTGGGGTTTATGAGTTGGAGCCTTACCTGTTTTTTGTGTTGGTGCTGTCACTGCTGTCACCATTTTGTGTGATCAGCTTTTTTACCTGATCTCAGTCTTGCATAGGGGATTGGATCCTAGCTCCAAATGTGACGTGCAAGACTAGAATCCCAGCTGAGGACACTTTTTAGAAAGAGTACTGATAGTCAAGTGGAGACTAGAATTCTTCCAGAAGTAATGAACTGTCCGTTGGCTGGGATGCTGTCTGGCCAGAGAAGTCTGGTTTGGCACTTCAGAAATGTCTGTAAAAAAAGCGTCTCTGTAAATCCTTTGTGCGCACTGTTCAGAGATGAAGTTCTGGAAGAGCTGATCGATGCTGTGATTATTGTAACCACTCGATGCATATTTACTGTTCAGAGTATTGCTACACAGGTAATCAGTAAGAGCCAATTCTTGTGTGTGTCTCAGCAGGGGAGGAAGGGCAGGGGCAGGGTTGTTGCACTTGATGCCACTGCACTCCAGGGTCCTGTGCCACTGTCACCACAGTTCCCTTGGGAGAAAAGGTGAGGATTTCTACCAGAATGACTTCACTGGAGGAGTAAAGCTGAGTATATTAAGCAACATTCTGCCCAAAACCAGACCCTTGCAGCAAGGGGAGCTTTGAATATATGTCAGTACTTCCTTCACACTGGGGACAGAGTAGTTTTGAGCAGTGATATACAGAGGTTTTAGGAGAATCTCCATCCTTGAGTGTCCCCAGATAGCAACTGGACAAGGCTATGAGCAGCCTGATGCAGTCACAGCTGGTCCTGCTCAGTGTGGGGGGTGTGGATGTGATCCTGTATCTGCCTCGGGGAGAGGCTTGTCCTGTGCCCCTCTACCCCCCCTATTACAAAGCTGATGATAAGCTCAGAAAATTGACAATTTTAGTGCCAACAGGTTTTCTTCCTGGCCAATCAAAACAAGCATGCCATGGATAAGGAAAGGAGGGTGCAGACACTTAGGGTAAACACAGAAATGACAATTGCCTTCTGTTACTGAGTGGTGCTGGCTACAGCTGTCTGCTGTACCTGTGTGTCTGTGTGTCAGGGTCTCTCGGTCACCATGTCCCCCTGTGGTGTCTGTACACCCCGGCAGTGCCTCAGTGTGTCCTGCTGGGTCATGTGTGGCTCTGGGTGTCTTTCAGTGTCCCCATGTCCCTCTTGGTGTCTGTGTGTGTTGTGCTAATACTGCTGTAGCTGCCTGATCTCAGTGGCTTCTTAGACAGTGATTTTTTTAATTGTTTTTTTCCTTCCCCCCACACCTCCAGCATTGACCCAGTGTCCTCCCCAGAGCAGAGAGTGACCCCTCTGGTCAGGTCCCTGTGTCCCTGCTGTCCCTCCATGGGATGGCTGCTCTGAGGTCACCTTCTGCCATGGCCCTTCATGGAGCTGCAAGAGCACAATCCCCACAGTGACTTGGAAAAGAAACAGCTTCACACAGATAGATGGGCTGGAGACAAACACAGGCCGAGAGTCACTTTTACAAGTTTCTTTATGAAATTAAATGTTGCCCCTGGTCTGGGGGGAAGATATAGTGCAAGAAGGACTTTGTACATGCTACTGAATTCAGATATCCCTGGGTGACCAGACTTTGGTCAGCTACAGCATCAACAAACACTGGATTTCTGAGCTCTGCAGACAGTTTTGTGCTCACCCACACTTGAGATGGAATGAGCCAGTGTCTTCCTTCCACTGTCACAGGATGTCTCCTAATCTAGGGAATTCAGTCAGTATGGCTTCTAACTCTCACTATGGTAAGGCAAATCTTTCTTTTTGCTAACCAAGGTTTAAATTCATTCTTTTTGGCCACCGTTTGAAACTTGGGTACTTAAAGTGAGGCTCTTTATGCCAAATTTAGGCCTTTAATAAAGTGTTTTTCCGTTTTCAAAAGTGTCAGTAACACTCCTTGAATTTGAGGGTCTGTGGGAGTTTGCATAACAATGACGTTGCAGAGTTGAACAGCAGACTCTGACTTCTGGGAGCTACGTTTGCAAATATTGACCTTTCTTTAAAAAAAAAAAAAAGAGAAAAGAAAAATTAAACAGACAAAACAGGCATCAAGTTAACAACATCTGACAAGAACAATTACAGACTTACAAAATACACAGTTTTGATTTTTACCATAAATAAACACATTACAAACAATGAGCATTTTCATTGGCCAGGAAATATGGCAGAATGATGGAGAGACGAGAATCTAAAGAATTGAGTATGGTATTAATTAGGCACATTTTTCTCTAACTTATGTAACTCAAACCCACTAGAGAGACTCTTGGAGTTGACTCATGCTGCAGGTTGGCACAGTTTGATGCAGGACACCGTTCAGCGGTGGCGCTGGGCTAAAGGGAGGGAGGAGGTCACAGTGCAGGGCTCACTGTGGGCCTGCAGAGGCTGCTGAGTTAGCTGGACACGTGGAGGAGGATCACAGCTCTGAGAAATGCAGGGCACGGGGCTGGGCAGAGCAGAAGGGGTCATCCCTCCTCAGCATGGACTCCGTTCCGAGCACGGCAGTGGCCACGGGGCCAGCAGGGGTCCCCCAGCTGCCACCCCCTGTGCCAGCTGCCAGCCAGCAGCGGTGGGCACGGCGGCAAGGAGCGACTCCAAGCACAGCTGACAAGCGGAATCTCTGGAGCTGCGGCCTGACCCGGTCCCTGGTCGCTCCTGGAGCTTTCCCTGCCGGGCAGTGCAGGGCCGGCTCCGCTGCCCGCGGCTGGGCGAGCCTCAGCTCGGAGCCAGCGCCTCAGGCGGGCTGCAAAATAAATAGGGAGGGCAGGAGCACACGTGCCATCGTCTGTAAACACAGCATTGGATGAACCTGGGCTCCGCCTGCCTCGACTGACGGATAAAGTGCTTTCTCAGAAGGGCTTCAGGCACAGACACGGGCTGCCCCTATTTCCGGAAGGGTGTCAGCCTGCTGATGTTCTGCCAGAAGTTCGAGGGCTTGCGCTTGGGCTCTGCCAGCATGAACACCTGCTGCTGCGGGAGCGTGCTGGGCAGGGTGGGGTGCTTCTGCCGCATCAGGAAGTCGTAGTAGGGCCGGGTGACAGCTGGAGGACAGGGGAAGCATGTTAGTTAAACACGGCTCCTTTCCCCGCCCTCTACCGCCTCCCCCAGTCCCCACTAAAGCTGCAGGGCTGCGAGTTGGGTTTGTCTTAGCGTTACTCTGCCTTTAATTCGTCCTTCCTTTCAGCAGTGCCTTTTAGGACTAGAGCTCCCGTGGAAGGCCCAGAAATGAGCTGCACAACTGTCAGGTGTTGTGCCAGCATGACAGCAGGGCCGGAGAGCTGCAGCTCCTGGCTGGAGACAAACTGAGCTGGTGCTTTTGGCTGTGCTGGGGGAAGCAGATGCTGTGCAAGTGCTGCTGGTGCCTGTTACAACCTCCCGGGCTGCATTTCTGAGTAGGAATGGTCAGTGCCTGCGTGGTGGACAAGGCTGCTCTGTGCAGGCTCCTCTAATGCAGTGCCCCAAGGGCTTTGCTCTGTTAGTGTGGTCTGGCCTCCTTCCAAACTTCCTGTTTGCAGCCAAATCTTATTTTCTGACCCTTTTTAACATCTAGCCAAGCTTGCTTTCAGGAGATGTGGCTGGGCTTGCAGTGCTGGCTGGTACCAAGAGGAAGTGGTTGCCTCTGTGGGTTCAGAGGAAACCAAGCAACACCTCTTCCTCTGAGCAGAGAGAAGGGGAAGGTGGGCTGTCTTCAGCCAGCTGTGCTGTGAGCACAGGAACCTTTATTTTGCTTGACTTCCCTCTCCCCTGGCCCCTGCTAATTGTCCTTGTCTCTGACAGGTTGAACAAAGAGCTCTGCATGGTACCTACCCCTGCCGAAGGTGCAGAGCATCTTCCACAGGCATAGCTGCCCAGCAGAAACAGTCCCTGCTGCAGGGACCTCTGTGGCCCTCTGTGCCCCACAGGGATTACTACAAAACTCGTCTTTTGCCAAAGGGAAAAGCCTGGCTCCTAGGGAGAGCCTGTGCTCTGCTCTGGCGTTAGAGCAGGAGCTGCTGGGTTTTGGCAGAGTGCTGATCATTTGCAAAGTGGCTCTCCTGGAGTGGAGAATCCTGACTCCAGCCATCTGAACCTACCAGGAATTGTAGTGCAAATTGTCACCATCTGACCTTCTCAAGGGTTTGTTAATGCCACTTCACTGAAACTTCTCCCATGTAGTAAACACAGAGCCACCCCCCACTCTCACAGTGTTCCTGTGCTCAGCTGTGACTCACCCTTGGGCTTCCCAGCATGGTGCTGCTTGCTGGCATTCAGCATTGCCTGCTTTTTCTGCACCTCCGTGATGGAAAAACCTGGAAGATAAAGCAGATTTCTGTCAGCAGCAGGTCATCATTTGGTACCTTAGGGGACCAGACAGGGGGAGGCAAATGCCCTGAGGTGAGAGGCCACAATTACTGCTGCTCCCCCAGCCTGTGCTGTGCTGCACAAACCCCCCATGCAGGGTTTGCTGCCCCTCAGCCCATGCTACACTGGGGGAGAAGCCAGTCCAGGCCAGTGGTGGCTGAAATCTTTCAGATCACACTGGGCTGAATTAAGAAGGATTTGGACAAAACAACACAAACCCTCTTGTACAGTGAAAACCTTTGACTGAACCTCTTCTACTCTGTTCTGGACCCTGTATGTAATGTATTGACTATTTTGTCAGCCCTGCTTGAACTCCTTCAGACACATCAGCCTCCCTGAGGACAAACTGCAGTGATGGTTTGTGGTGGTTTGCAGTTTTTTAATTGCACAGATTCCCTCAGAATGTGTAATTCAGCAGCCCAGAGGTGCCCGGGAGCACGGACTGGCTTCCCCACCATTTCACTCCTCAGGCATTAGCCAATGAGTAAAAACACAGATGAAATAATAATAATAATAATAATAATAATAATAAAAACAATCTCCCAGCATTGCTCTGTCCTTGCCTGTCTCCTGGTCGAGCTGCACCTGCCTCCTTTCATTCTCAAACGCCTTCAGCCAGCGCTGTTTCTGCTCAGGCTTTTTTGCACAGAATAAATGGACTTCCTCAGTGTCTCTGCAGTGCAGCTTAAATGCATTTTTCACACTGATGTTGAAGTCCTTGTCCTTCCCATCCTCTACATCCAGTATTTCCATGTCATCCATGTTGATCCGACTCTTGTAATACAAGATGTCCCTGCGCAGAAGGTCCTGGAAGAGAGATCACAACAGATGTTGCTGTTTCTTGGATATGATGGAATATTTTTAACCTTCCTGCTGTCATTACAGACCTGTAAAAGAAATGAGTACTGGATTGGAGTGTGTGGAACTGCAGAGTGCTGAGCTGCTGTGGGCACTGGTGGGAACTGCATGGCTTGATCTGGCAGTGGCATCAGCACAGGCTGGTGTCTGTGTTGGGGCCTGGCTGCTGCCCTGAAGTCGGGTATTACACATGATCCCAAATCCTCATTAAACCTCTGACAGAAAACACTATTTGAATCCTTTGGTTTCAGTTAAAAAGCAAAAATAATACTAATTAGCTCTTGGTGGTTTTGTTGACAATGAAAAGCAGCTTTGAGAACAGTGATTTTCATGCCTAAGTTACCTGGAGCTACCTGCATGCCACGGAATATGCAAAAAACAATTGGCGCATTCAGTTCTGAAATTCCAGAGGAAGGCACCATTCATTGGCTCCAAGAGGAAAGATTTCTTTCTTTCTTTCTCAGCTTATGAAAAACAGCATGAGCTGTACTTACAGACTTAGATGTGCTGTTAGCATGACCCTACTGACTGCCAAGGCCCACAGCTCTTCATCACATCTGCAGTTCTTTCTGAATACAACGCTAAGGTAGAAGTTCAGTTGAAAACCAAGGTAGTTAAAAGAATTTGTGTGACAATACTCATAACTGAGTTGTATGGAATAACCCCACACTAACCCCAGAGGCAGTGCAGTGCTTTCCTCTTTTGCTGTGAGAATTAGGCCAGCACCTGATTGCTGTGCCCAGGTGCACAAGACTTCTGAAAGAAAAGACTGCAGAGGATGCCCAGAGAAGGTTCAGTGCCAGGAGCACAGGAAGAATTAAGGAACCAAAGGGGTGGAGCAGGAGCTCACTTAAATCCATCAGCACAGCAGTAGCCAGCTGTCATGGGTTACCTTCTTGCAGCAGACAAGCTGGTGATCGAAGAGGAAGAACATCCTCTGTTGGCTCTTGGCTTGAGGATGGGAGATTTTGGCTAATTCCCCAGAGTAGATGAGTTCTGAGCTTCTGACTAGGACATCTTCTCCCTGAGAACAGCACAAGGAACAGGTTGGTCTCAGCCTCATCTGAAAGTGGGAGCCTGAATTCCTACTGAAGAACTCATCTAGGAATGAGGGAGAGCCTCAGTGATGGAGGACAGGCCTTGGCATATCATGGAGACACTGTGCCCTTGGCACCCAGGGAATAGGAACTGAATTTGATTAGAACAATTTCCAAAATCTCCTTTTCCAGGGAGTCTGCTCAGGAAAGCTGCTCCATCCCAGACATAAAGGAAGCATATAGGCAGGGAGCTAAGAATTTAGCCTGACATCCTTAGGCAAGGAGACAGTGTGAGTTTATTGAGTCTAGGATTTAGAAAATTAGTATTTTGTTTCTTTCATTTAGCAATTTTTTTTTATGAGTCTACAGGGAACCTTGGTTTCCTCTGTCACTATGCCAAAACTTGCCTTTCTGCAACAATAGCCTGGTTTATTAAGAATTATGGAGCAATTCTGCTCATCTGGAGAGTTTGAAATCACTCAAGATAAACTGGGGGGCAAGGGAAATATAATAGAATTTCACTAACCTACCTACATGCTGATTTCATTCTGCAAGGAAAAACAGGGAAGCAAAAATCCAGGGAACATGCAAAGGCAGCTGGTCTAGTCGGGTTATATGCCAGACCTGCTCAGTTGTACTAAAAAATCATAACTGTTTAAATGAAAAATAAGGCTCTCCACAAAGATGGGCAGAGAGCTGAGGTGTGGGGCTAGACAGAGGGGTGTCACTGTAGGGAGAAGCTGTTGGAAGGGCAGAGGAGGAACAGGGTGGGATTCCTTGGGCAGGGCAGGCTCCTACCTCCCAGTCCTCTATGGAGCTCTGCCACTGAGCGATCTTGTCGATGTTCTCCAGCCGCCGCTTCCTCTCGTTGATGAGCCGAGCCACGTTCTTCATGGCGTTTAGGGCAGCCTCCACGTCCTTGAAATCCCTGGGGAGGGGCAGAGGGGCACCTGGGTGTTGTCCCTGCACTCCAGAGGAGCAGCCTGGCACAGAGCTGGGCATGGCACCAGGGGTTCCACCTGCAGTCTGTCCCAGCTGTTCTGGGCTGCAGTCACACACCTGCTCCTGCTGCTCAGACACTCACTGCTTTTGAGGCACAGATTTTGGTCTGGTAACAAATCTGGGCCGCCTCTGGGGAAGGGTTATAATCAAATTTAGCTACAGAGAACCTCCAGGTTCTCATTCTCTTTCTGCAGTATAATACAACATATTGACAGTGCTGCTGCTCCCATGCAGGGACTGCTCTGTGGTGCAGAGGTGAAGCAGTTCAACAGTAACTGGCTTGTTTCAAACAGGAGCTGATGGTTTATCTGGCAGGGTAGGACAGAGGCTGATCTGCCCTCCCCCACACACCATCTGTGGCCACCAGCTCCTTCTGCTGTGTTCAGAGCTCTGGGAAGGAGCTGAGCTGCACAACTTGGCTCTCAGGCAACTCTCAAAACATCTGTGCACTGCCGTAAGGAGCTTTCTGCTCCGAGGTCAGCCTCAGACAGCATGCTTAGAGATTTAACAAGACATGCTTAAAACCATTCTGGGAAGTACCAGGGCTGCAATTAGGAAGGTGAAATTAAATCAAACCACAATGGACTGATATCAACACTTTCATACAGATATCTCATGTTTTCAGATACTTAACTAAGTGGCAGATATTTGAGCCAAAGGCAGTGCCTTCACCCTGAAAGTGAGCAATGAATTTGGAGGCTTTGGAGCTGGCATTGACAGGGCACCAAGCGTGCATGGCTTGTCTGCTGCAGGGCACAACTTCCCACTGGAGAACTGTAGCTGTATGGACATTTTGGGATCTATTCAACCAAGGCTTTTGGAGGCAAAGTTCTCAACACCACCACCAGAAACATGTAGCTTTGTGGTAAAACTCTACGGTAGATCTTTCCAAGGCAAAGCTTTAGGGATTCCCCTGAGGAGTTCAAAGGATTCCACATAGCTCCAAAGTATGCATATGACTGCTATCACAGATGCATGAGCCAAATAAAATAGAAAAGGATCATTATACAGTGGACCTTGTAACTCTCAATCTGTGACAGTGCTACTGTAGTGGAAAACTATGTATTTGACATAAATATATTTTTTCCCTGTTTTTTACAAGGCAACCTGTAAGAATTGTGGTGTTGGCTGCAGTTAGCCACTGCCCTCCATGCAAGATTCAGCAGGAGCCCATTTCCATGAGAGCAGCCTGGCTCCTTCCCTGCCCCCTCCCTGGCCTACCTGTGCTGGGGGTTGGTGTACTTGAGCAGCTCAGCCAGCTGCAGGGGGTATTTGCAGATTTTCTGCACGGGGGTGAGCAGGAAGCCGTCCAGGGAGATGTCAATCATCTTCTGCAGCAGCCTGCAGGCCTCGAAGAAGTAAACGTACTTGTTCACCTTGGTGAGGCGCGACAGCTCCATGCAGGCGTTGGGGTGGTTGTTGCAGTACTCGGAGTAGATCTGAAACTCTGTTTGCTGCAAGGGACAGAGAGGGATTTACTGCCCCTTTCCTCAGGCACAGACCCTGTGTGTGTTTGGTGATTTGTGTCCTGTCACTGGAACTCTCCAGGGATTTGTCTCCTCCCCAGGCTCTCCAGGCCTAAAGCTGGGGGCGGGCAGGGTGTGCTGCAGCTTCAGCACCTGCAGCTCATCTGACGGACCCAGACATTCCCACTGAGCTCTGGGCTCAGCTGAAAGCTTTTAGTGCCCACACCAGGCACAGCTGATCCTGCACCGACCTGAAAACACCATCACTGCACACTGGGGCCCACTCAAGATTTTGGAATCTTCCTACGTTTTCCCTGAAGTACCAAGGTCTGGCAGGGATTACAGTGTTCAGAAGATAAGGTGCTTTGAAAATGCTCTTTCCACAGCCACAAGAGCTACAGGATATTTCTTTGGGAAGTGGGGAGTGGTTGAACAGGGCTGGGATGGGGGGTGATGGCATTTAGTTTGGTTGGATGGGTCTTTTTAAAGAAAGCTTCAGTTCTGTCAGATAAACTTCTAAATCCTTGGGCTTAATCCGTGCTCAGCCACCCCTTCCCCATGAAGTCAAATTTACTTACATATTCCAAGAAGCATGAGCCAACCTCACTCAGGTGTGGATGGTCTTTGTTAAATTTCTTCTCTAGTGCTTTAACAAATTTCTTCTGGCACCTGTAGATATCCTCAATATTCCCAAAGATTGTTTTTAGCTGTTCTTCTGTAAACATGTCTGCTCTCTTGCGGCACTGCTTAATGTAGCCCTGGGAGAAAACCAAATTGGGAAGCTTCCTGAGCATCTGCTCTGTGGCACCAGAAAGCCTCAAGGGCTGCAGTCAGGTGTACACCAGGTTCCTGGATTCCCTTCCTGCACAGCTGTACCCATCTTTAACTATTATCTCCTCTAATGTTACCCTAAACATAGTAGAAATAGAAGCTGCCACAGACTGATGGCAGCCCACACCTGAAGGAGTCACAGAGCTGCTTTCTCTCTTGCTGAAAAATCCTTTCTGTGTCTGCAGGCAGTGGGGTGCTCTGGCCCCAGCACTGCTCGATTCAGACCAGTTAATTCCAGTTGTGGATCTGGTCTGGGTGCCTGTGTGAGGAGCTGCCCGACAGACTCCAGGCAGAGGAGAGCTCTGAGGAGTGAGGGGACACTGCAGCAGGAGAGGATTGTTTGTTTGTGTGTGCTCTTGGCCCCAGCTGCCTCTGCTGGGAGCCACTACACTTCTGTACCATTGTAGTGCAGAATTTTGTTCCTGCAAAAATCCCAAGTGCCTTCAGTCCCCTAGTGTACACCATGGATCTCTTCTAGAAGAGGTGTCACAATATTCAGCATATTTGACAGTAAAGGACCCAATTGGCTGAGCATCCCCCCGTGGTTTTCATCTGAGCATGACTTGCCTGAAGGCTGGAGTTGCTGATTGTATTACCCCAGAACATACATTAGAGAGGACAGCAGTGCTAGACATTTACTTTTCTCTGGCTTGGGAAATTCAATTAATTCCATTTAATCAGAGCACAAGAGAGTGCTCCAAATGCAGAAGCATTTGGGATTTTGCTGTAATGAATTGTCTTCTGTTTTCTGAGCACAGAATGGCATTCAGCAGAACTGATGAAAATACAGCCTCGTTTTCAGTAAGAGGTACCTGCTCAGGGTCCCTTTCTGGGCAAGAATGGGACATAATCCATCATCCTTCAGACAAGTTCTCACAGTCCCTTCCCCCTTTATTCCTCACCTCACAAATGTCCTTCAGGTGCTTGATGTAGTCTCTCTCTGTGCTTATGATCTCATTGATGACGTTGGTCCTCATCTGGTCTTTGGTGGTCTGGCCCATCCCAAAGCGTCGGGAATCGTCCTCTTTGCCCCCCTCCACCTTCAGGGGATAATCTTCCATGGGCTCATCCTGGTTCACTCGCAGCTGTGCAGGCACAAGAGATGTTCAGTGTTTGTGTTGGTACACACAGCTCTGCCAGGGAGGGCTGGGACAGCCCGGATGGCAGCCAGAGGCTGGGCTGGGACAAGGTGTGACAGGGGCTGTGTATTGCCTGCAGACATCCTCCCCTGGGCAGCTCAGCCCAGACACTCACTCCGGGGAGGGTGCTTTGAAGCCACAAGGCAGCTGCTCCCACAGTGATATGAGTGGTTTCAAGCAGCCATTTCTTGTGGACAGAAGCCACAGGAAGAATACATAGAAAATCAGGACAAAAATGGTTTGTCGAGTGAAATTTTCTTAGATATTTGAAGGAGGGAGAGGAGAATCAGTAAATGGTTGGGGTTTTATCTACTTAGTTGTTATCATACTGTTGATAACAGATGGCCCCTTGATAATATTTAAATTATTAAAATTAAATACTTAATTTTAAAATTTAAAAATTATTTTAATTAATTATTTAATTGTTTGATTTTATTTAATTAATGATTCAATTTTATTGTAGTTAATTTATTTTTGTTTAACATTTAATTAAATTAATGTTTAAATTTAATAACAATAACAATAATAATATATTTAAATAATCCCCGGGATTATTCAAAGACAATTCATTGCCAAAGTAAAAGCAGCTGCAGCTGCCAGTGGGCACTGAGGGCACGGCAGGGCTGTGTGGGACTCTGGGTCCCCATCAGATGGCAGCACAGGGCTGGAGCCACACCGGGCTCTGCTCTGCCACAGCCGCACCGAGTCAAAGCTGGCACGGGCTGGGCCATTTCACTTTGGAGCTTTTTTGTAGCTCTCGGAGTGCCCGTGGGAATACTTTGTACATGACTCAAAGGATCTGTCCCACACAGAGAAGGAGAGAAAGATAGGAAGTTAAAGCACACAGAATTATGGGGATTTTTAGTACAATGACACAGAAATGCTTTTAACTTTTAATGTACTTTCTTCTAGGCTCTGTGATTTACCACTTGATACAAATACACCTACAGATAAAAAACAATTCATACCCCTCCCTTGTCAACACAGATTACATTTACTCACTGCTGAAGCCCTCAAGATGTGCAATCCTGGTTCTCCTTCACTGTGAGCAGGACATCGGCAACATTTAAACTCATGTGGAGTGACAGAGCCCTGCAGTCTGACCCGAGCTTCCAGGCAGACCAGCCCTCCCTGCAGTGAGCTGCACAGCCAGTGCTAATTAGCAGGAAATGTTCTCCTGGATGCTTGAATAAGTGTTGTGATTCCTCTGTTAAAAGAATTTCTTACCCTGCATCTCTAATGCCCAGTACTAGTCTGCTTTACTCTAAGATACTGTGACAGGTTTTTGCCAGCCAGGACAATTCACCTTATCAGTAACATGAAAGGAAAAAAAGTCTGTGTTTTCATTGCATTAAAAAAAAGCAGTGCTGAGGTCTTGGTAATCTTACTTGTGAAACATTCCACTGTTTGTAATAATTATCCAGCTGAGACCATCTCCTGCTACCTCTAACAAAGCCTTCAAAACTGCCCCACTTCTCCAAGGACTTTTGCTACAGACACCAGATGACCTCGTGTCACCTCCTTACATGCTTCAGCTGGCTTTGGGTGACTTGTGATCTGAAGTGACCTGGATAAAGAGCTAAAGGGCTGAGAATCTCTGCCCTCAGGCACCTAATTGCCTTTGCAGCGCTGGGGAGCCTGCCCCAGGTGGTGAAAGCTGTCAGGCACCCACACCTGATAGTCACAGGCAGGAGCAAGGAAAAACGCCCTTCTCCTCACAGCAGGACAGCAGAGCACAGCACTAACTCCTGGATCCCCTCTACTTGCCCTGAGAGCTCAGCTGTGTTTCAGAGAGCTCTGCTGGAAATGAAGCCTCTGCAGTGAGCCCTTGGGGCTGTCTGGGCTGGTGTACACAGCTCTTCTGTGTGGGCTTGCAGCTGGCACCAGGGAACAGCCTTGGCCCACAAACACTGAGTGTCTCAGATTGCCCCAGGTGACCCCCGAGACATTTCTTGTGGTTTTCTCCTCCATTTCTTAGTGCCTGGCATCCAGTGCTGTGTGACAGCCCAGCAGCCTGGTGGGTGAGAAGGTACATGTGTGAGTTGGGTGGGTGCATCCTCTGGCCATGGCACTGCACTGGCCCCAGCACCAGCTGCAGAGAGGAGCCTTTGAGCCATGCTCATCTCTATTGTCCAAGTGGACACTGGAGTGAAGATCTCTGCCAGCTGCACCAGGGATCCCTCCAGGACAGTGCTGCTTGCCATGTGCTTGGGCACAGCTCAGCCAATACACAGATGGGTAAGCAGGAGCCAGGCTGCAAAACACCAAACAGAGCAGCTCCCAGCTGGCACAGCTCAGCCCAGCTCTGCTGCAGTGTGGAGCTGAACCCTTTGCCCTGATTTACTCAGGTACAGGGAGTTCTCCACACTGGTGGCTGCTCAGCCAGGAAGGCACTGTAGAGGAATTGTAGAGGAATTGTAGCCACTGTAGCCACTTGTAGAGGAATACTAACAAGACAGGCTGAACCATCTCTAGCAGTGAAAGTCCTTAGGAGTCAGCACAGAACATTAAACCTGGAGAAAAAGAACAAACCCCTGGCGCTGGAGAGGGCACAAAGAAAAACAAGATCTTACCCGAACAAAGCTGGCTGGGAACCAGCCTTCACTGTCCAGAATCCTCCCCCACCACCACTCCTTGTTGGTGGCATCCATCACTTCGATGACATCGCCGGCCTTGAAGCCCAGCTCCTGGTCATCCATGGTGACGTGGTCCCAGAGCGCCTCGGCGTACACCACGCTGCCATCGCTGATGAGCTGTGGGCACAGCACACACTGTCAGTGCCAGCCTGGCTGCAGCTCCTGCTGCTCACTCTGCACCCCCTGAGCAATGAGGAATTGGGGCAAGGCTGGCACTTGCTTGGCCTGACCCTGCTCTCGACAGCATTTATTCAGAAGCACTTGCACACACTACATTTACTACCATAAAACCAGAAATTCTGGTATGTCATACTGCTGCCTTTGCCTCAGCCAGTAAATAAGGCTCAGTGGTGCCATGTTTGTGGAGGATGCTCTGGTGCTGCCTCTGCTTTTGCAAGCTTTGAAATAAAACCTTGAGCATCAATATTTAGAGACATAGTTCAGAGCAGAAAGCATTCGGAGGCCTCAGAGCTCCTCTGGAATCAGCAGAGCCTGAAGCCTTTAAGGTGGTTAAATGTAGCATTTAAGGTGCTTAAAATAAGACTCCTGGAGAGTTTTAAGCAATTATACTGAGGAACAACAGTTATTTATTACATGCCCTGTAGAGGTCCCACTGTAGGAAAAACAGGACAATTAACAAAAGCCAAACGCAAAGCAAAGCCCATGTGGCTGGAAGCTGCAAGGGGGCTCCTGAGCACTGGGATGCTGTGCCTGGGGCCATTACTGACCCTTCCCACCTCACTGTGGGGTAGGCAGGGAACCCCTGGGTGCTGTTGCTGTCTCTGTGGGCTGGTCCTGCTGGCCACCCCAGCAGGAGTGCCTGATGCCACTGGATTATCAGGGCAGAGGCTCCCCTGGATTTCAACAACTACAAGGCACACACACAGAGTTCCCGAGCCCTGGGTGTACCTGAAACTGTCTGAACACCAAAGATTCTCCTGAAAAGATGGAGTGCATACTGGAGTTCTGCTAAAAAGGGCTTGGCCATAGTGGAGTGGCAGTGAAGGCCTGCTTTTCTCCAGGAAAATGGTGCAATGATGAATTATGGGCGGAAAATGGGAAGACAGTCTGCAAGGCACACGGGAGAAAGAGAAAAGCTGCAGGAAAGCCACTGTCCCTGGGAGGTGTCCCAGCACTGCAGCAGTGTCACCACAGCACAGAGGGCACGGGCCACCCAGCCCCTGGGATCACCCATAGTTATCCCCTGCTCTGGTTAGTGTTTCTGCCCCTCCACAAAGGAGAGAGATGTACACTGGAAAAGAACGTCAGGATAATGGTGGACTGAGTAAATCAGAAGAGGGTTAACGAGGCATTTGAAAGAAAATTGAAATGCAGTCTGCCTTTGGACAGCAAATGCCCCTTCACTGAACCAGAAACAGCTTAATGCAGTGCTTCCATTCTGACAAAAAGAATGGGCTGATGGGGAAGGAGAGGGTGAGAGGTTCCCCCTGATCTACACAGGCAGTGTGGAGCCAGAGCTGGGTGGGATGCAGTGCAGTGATGCTATGTGAAAGTAGGGGATGGATCTATGTGGCAGCAAAAACAAAAGGGTTATTGATGTGTTAAAAACAACAGAAGTGCCTCAGAATGGTCATGTAGAAATTAGAGCCTCTGCCCCTCCCCAAAAGGTGGTGGGATCAGCCCAACTGAAGTGCACTAATGCACACAGGATGGGAAACAGGAGGAGCCCAAGGCTATGGTGTGGAAGGAAAACTGGGATACAGCTGCCACCACAGCACCATGGTGGGATGATCCTCACAAACTGCAGGGCTGCAGTGGGTGCCCATAAATCCTTCAGCAGGAACAGCCGTGGAAGGAGAGGCAGAGAGGGAGCCCTGTATGTGAGGGAGTGTTTGGATGATGGTGGTGACAGGGTTGTGTTCCCCCTCTCCTGAGGGGCAGCAGAGGAGCAGGCACTGATCTCTGCCCTCTGTGACCAGTGACAGGAGCCACAGGAATGGCCTGAAGCCATGTCAGGGCAGGTTTAGGTTGAATATCAGGAAAAGGTTCTTTCCCCAGAGGGTGGTGGGGCATGAACAGGCTCCCCAGGATCAGGGCCCCAAGGCTGCCAGAGCTCAAGGAACATTTGGACAACACTATCAGACAGGGTGGAATTCTTGGGGTGTCTGTGCAGGGCCAGGAGTTGGACTTTGATGATCCTTGTGTGTCCCTTCTAACTCAGGAACTTCTATGATTCTTCAAATATATTTATCTGTGATAGGGATGGATGAGGGGATTGAGTGCACCCTCAGTAATTTAGAGGTTTAGTTTTTTACCATAAAGCAATGACAACTAGAGTAGGGAAGAGAGTGGATGTAGAGATGTATTTTCCCAGATTTGGCCATCATTCTTCAGCCCCAGTGGAGCAGCTGGGCTGTGCTGAGGGCAGGTGTAGCCACTGTCACACAGAGCTCTGCTGCTGCTTTGGGCAATGCTGCTGCACAGCCCAACCATTGCCTTTGGCAGTGCAGGGTCTGGTGCCTGTGCAGAGCAGCAGAGCCCAGCTCCTCCTGCTGCAGGGAGGGACAGCAGTGCCAGGGGCAGGGGGGCTGGAGCCCAGCACCCTGTGGAGGGGAGCTGATGAAATTCTCTGCTCTCACTCTCAGTGACTGCACTCAGGTGAGCCCCACACCAGGCCACAGCAGCTGAGTTTACACATCCCTGCAGGAAGGGATGGCTGCTGCTCAGGAAATGGGCAGGAGCTGCTAAACCTTGGGAAGAGTGGCATCCAGGAGGCTTTTTAACATCCAAACTGTGACCAGCACGTACAGCACACGGCCCTTTCTCAGACAAAACACCTTCTCTGTGTGCTGAAACATGCCAGCCTGGATCAGTGCTCCCAGGGGGATGTGCAGGCTGGTGCACACAGCGTGGCCATCACCAGACAGAGACCAAGGGGACTTCCTCTAGCACTGAGAAATCACACAAACAGAGCACTGGTGATGTGAAGGCATTAATAGCACACAGTGCCACGCTGTCACATTTGGGTAACGAGATGAGAAGACAAGAGACCAAGGCTGAGGTAGCATTAACAGCACACGGGGCTGAGGCACTCAGCTCACAGAGCCACATGGTTCTGCTCACGTCACTGAAAGCCACGGGGCTGAGCAGAGAATCCTCAGCTGCTATTTTAATCCAGCCATTTATATTAATACCTTACATTTTCTCTATTCAACAGCAGCCATACTCTGGATATGATTTGCAGAATACAGGAAGTCACAACTGTGGGATCAGCCTGGCCAAATAGGCAGGCAAAACACTGCCAGTTCTCATGAAAAGGAATAAATAAAATACACGTGAACAACCAGCCAGGATTTGTTTAACTGACCACAAACACCATGTTTCTGGAGGAATGATCTATGTGGAATAAAGCATGACAAAAAGAGCAAAAAAAAAAATTCATCTGTTCTTGGGATTATTTCAGTTAATGTACTAGAGCAGCACTCAAGACACCTTCAGGTGTTCAGGCTGACAGGCTCTGCCTGGTCCCTCCCTGCCCTGATTCCTCCTGTGAGGGGAGGGCAGGGCCAGTCCTGGATGCTGGGCAGTGCTCAGTGATCACCTGGGCAGGGCTCTGCTCTGCTCTGCTCCCAGTTCAGGCTATGTCTTATACTGGTGTTTCCCACTGTACCCAGTCCAACTCCTGGGCTGATACACAAATTCCCAGCACACCCAGCACAGCCAGCCCCTTTCCCTGGGCAGGTACTGCTGGGCAGCTCAGAGCCAGGACTGGCATTTCCATGGCACAGGAGCCACATGTCACTGCAGCAGGGAGAGCTGCCCCATCCTCCCCCAGGGGCAAGCTGCTGTGGGGAAAGAGGGGCAGGACTCTCCTACCCCAGGAAGGATAAAACACCAGCAGGTTAAAGGGTTTGGGCAAAATCTGTTGGAGGTGGCACTGTGAGCTGTGCTGATGGAGCTGCCTGGTTTCCAGAGGAGCAGGGATGGCAGGGAATGCTCACCCCTGCCAAACACCTCCTCGGCTCAAAAGGCTCAGCTCACCACACTTTGATCTTTGCAATTAAAGCAAGGTTTGAAAAACAGCTAGTAATTTCCATATGAAACAACATTTATGTGCTGGCTTTGTAATGTCAAGGACAGCTCAGCACATGTTCTTGAAAAGGCCCAAACAAGTGTACAGCACAGAAAAGTTAGAAGACAGAGAATGCAAACCAGCCACCCCACAGCTGCTCTAGCTCCTGCAGCTGGCAGTGAGGAAAACAATCAGAAATCAACTTTATTTCTTTGTTTATAAAAACATTTAACTTTGTAGACAGCAGCATTTGCAACCCAAAGGCAGCAGTAGCCCAGATGCTTTGAATTTGAAACTGGAGGGCAGCTCTG
This sequence comes from Pycnonotus jocosus, assembly GCA_013400435.1. NCBI lineage: Eukaryota > Metazoa > Chordata > Aves > Passeriformes > Pycnonotidae > Pycnonotus > Pycnonotus jocosus. The sequence goes on along the minus strand of VWYP01008580.1, from coordinate 55,143 downwards.
TTACTGCCCCAGCCTTTGTGTGTCCCCAGTGCAGCCCCAGGATCCTGTTCCAGCCCTCCCTGCTGTCAGGGGAAGGCTCTGGGGCTGTCTAGAACAGGGGCTGGACAAGATTAAGAGAATAAAAGCAGGTATTTATTAAAGGCCTTCAGTAGATCCACCTTGGGCAGTCAGAGCCTCCCAGAGGCCACACCCAAGGTGGAAAATGGTCATGAGTTTTTCAGACAATCATAAGTTTGGTCCATTTGCATATCAGGGGTGAATGCTCCAATTACAGCTTCAGGTAATTAAGTCATTTACCCCCACTTTGCTCCTCCCCAATTCACTTTTGTTTATACTTTTCACTTTTTATACTTTTTTTGTTTATACCCCTCAGGAGGGGCCTGAGGCACTGAGGCATCCCTTGGCTCTCAGGCCCATGGGAATTGTTTTGTCTGACCAAAATGTGAAGCCAGCAGCTAACACTCTATATGGAGCTTGGAGTTATGCTCTAATGCAGTGCAGGATTTGAAAAATATAAAAGCTAAAACCCCAAGGCATCAGGGCAGCTCCTCCTGGGGCACAGATGGAGGGGAAGATTGAGGCATGGCCCCTCTGAGCAGTGTCCACACAGAGGCTGCCAAGGAGGAGACACAGACAGAGCTGCCCCAAATTCAGTCCATTGCTGTGGGCAAACAGAGCTGGCGTGTCAAGGCTCATTCCAGGCTGGAATTGCAGCTCCTCAGTCCCTGTCTGTCTCAGGCTGGACACCTTGACATCATTACCTTACATGTCCTGGTCTTGTTTGGACAGGACCTCCAGGCAATATTAACAGAGATAAAAGATCTCAGCAATTTACAGGAGGAGGGATGAAGATGCCTTTAGGAAATGTTTATCTTTGAGCTACTCGTTTCTATTTGAATAAAATTTGAATAGTTTTCTCTTGACAATGCCAAGTACACTGGATCATGCCAAAAAATAAACCCAGGAGCATCAAAAGAACTGGGAAAAGGGAAGATCAGGGAGAAGGTGCCAATAGAATGGAATTTATTTTTCAGCCCTGTGACCCTAAAAGAGACATTTTCCACAAAGAGCACCTGAAGCCAGCCCTTCCTGGTGAGCTAAAGTGATTCCATGAAGCCTGTGCTCACTGCCTGACCCCCTGAGCTTGTGTGTAACAGCCTGAAGCTGAACTGGTCCAGCTCACCAAACATCCAAGCCCTGCAGCAGTGCTGACCCCAGAGGCAAAGCCCTCCCACTGCTCCAGTTCCTTCAGCACTTTGCTTCCAGAGCTTCCCCTCTGCCTCCGTCATGCAAGATGCAGCAGAACAGTGAAAAAAAAAATTACACACATGCCCAAAAGTCGTGCTTCATTCACACAAATCCTTATTTTCTCTGAACATGTGCAGAAGCCAAAACTGGCCTCTGAACCCACAGGATAGTTTGGAAATTGTCCTGACAGCTTGCTCTTGCTTCCTCTCAAAACTTTTAGCTTCACTGTCTAATGATGGACAACAGAGATGAAATTTATCCTGCAGATCTTCTGTCATCTGAGCAGCAGAATCACGGAATTGCAGAATCATTAGGTTGGAAGAGACCTCCAGGATCATCAAGTCCAACCCAGCCCCAACACCTCAACTAAACCATGGCACCAAGTGCCACATCCAGAGATGGTGAATCCACCACCTCCCCAGGTAGACCATTCCAGTACTTTATTACCCTTTCTGTAAAAAACATTTTTTTCCTGATATCCAACCTTTATTTCCCTTGGCCCAGCTTAGGAGGGCAGGCAGAATCTGTTATCTGGATTGGCTTTTGGGAGCATGGCCCCTCATGGGGACACAGGCACCCCAGGGAAAGCTCCGTCTCTCTCAGCACAATGATCCAACCAAGCCCCTGGGGTTCTCCCCTCAGTGCCAGGCAGGAATTTGGGCTGGCTCTGCTACAGACTGGATCTGCTGCTGCCTGGCTGAAGGGTGCCAGAGCCACCAACACAGCCCTGCAGCCACAGCAAACACTTGAGAGCTCCTTGCTGCTCCTGTGCCCACCCAGCCCAGGGTGGCACCAGCCCTCTGTGCCAGTGTGACAGGGGCCCGTGTCCCCACGTGGGCACTGCTGGTGGCACTGCTTCACTCACAGCCCACACACCCTGCCCAAGCCATGCCCCTGGCATTTGTTGCCCTTTTGCCTGCACTGTGAGCTGCATGTTCTTCAGCACAGATTTTTGAGGCTGATTAAGGATAGTGGAGGACTCTCAGGCATTTACCAAGCACTGCAGATCTCCATTCAAAATATTTTAATTTGACTGTGATTCTCCTTAACAAATCTAAAATGTCAGTCAACAAAGATCTTAATCCAGCTAAGTGTGCTACACTGATATTCCACATTTTTAATCAGTGCCTGTAGTTAAACTCCTCATGTGACATTTAGTACAGCTGCCTCCATTTACCAAACATTCAAAATTTGTCATCACATTTATTTGGTAAGAACTATTTTCCACTAAACCATTCTGACTGGCATTAATTACATTATTCCCTATTATTTATATCATCTGAGTCCTGATTGCCCCTCAGAAGTGATTTTGAACAGATGGGAAGAGGAGGAGGGTCCCCTGTGCAGCAGGAAGGAGAGGCTGGGCAATCTCCCTTTCTCCAGGGCTGCAGGAGGAGGGAAGCAGCCCTTGTGGGCAGTGGAGGAGGCAGAGCTGTGCATCATTTTGGGTGAGCCTCTGTGTGAAGAGAAAGCCTGCCAGGGGTGCATGTCCCCTGGGTGCCATCAAATGGGATCCTTCAAACCCCAAAGTGATGCAAGAGCCTCCCAGTCCCTCACCTAAAATGTGGGAGCTGATCACTACAATGCAAAAGGAAACTACTTGAAAATTGCTTTCAACCATTTTACTTTTGGCTGCAATAACTAAGGCAAGTTCTTGTGAAGGAGTGGGGACAGCCACCTGAAGCTGAGGACACCTAAATCACCTGGACCCTGCCAGTGCCCTCAGGACTCCAACCATCACTCTCCCACAGCCTGTCTGTCAAGGGAGGCTGCTAATTTGGGGACCTAAGATCCCTAAGTTTTGGCAGAAGGAATAACCAGGAGCAAAACCCTTCTCAAGCCTGTGGGTAACTCTGCAACAGGCTGTCCTTGTGGCACATTGCAGTTGCTGTGTACAGTAAGAAAAGCTGTAAAGCAGCTTCCATTTTTACCTGTCAAACAATGTTCCAGAGGACATCTGTTGAAACTTCTGTATATAACACACTTATTTTCTGCTAGGAGTGAAATGTATTTTCATTCTTTCTAAACGAGTCGCTGCCATGCTGAGTGAGAGGGTGAAAAAATGGCAACAGAAATTCTGTGCTGACAAATGCACCACAAACAATACCTAACCCCAGTGACTGCCTAAATGAGCTGCTCCTCAGGAAGGAAGGGCTCTCAGAGCCATTTAAGAAAACATCAGCCCTCTCCATCAGGGTCAGAAGCTCAAAAGACTCAGAAAGAGAGAGGAGAACGAGACAAGGCACAAAGAGCAGCAGGAATCAAATGTGGGAAGAGTTTCTAGGCCAGCACAAGCTGAACAGACCTTGAAGCTGTTTAGAGACAGGTGGATGGAGGGTGGCCATGAGCTGAAGGCTCACAAAAAGGTTGTTTCTAATCCAGGCTGCTGAGTGCCCAGTGAAACCACCAGGCAAGAGGCTTGGGACAAAAGCAGGACCTTTCCCTGTGGTGCATAATTAAGCTGTGCCACAGGAAGCCCCACAGCCAAGCACAGAGATGATTTTAAAAAAGATGAAGCAAATGTATGTCCTTCAAGGACATTTAAACACATCCTGTCTGGATACAGCCCTTCAAGGACCTTAAACACATCTGGGAAGGCAAAGAGCCAGGCCATACTTGCCTCTGCTCCTGAGCAGCTCCCCAAGTCACAGTGCTATAAATACATATTGTATGATTGGCTTTTTGCAACTGTTAAAATGAATACTATATGTTGTTATACATAAAGTTATGCTGTATTAATATAGCTTTTTTAAAATAATTGTGTGATAAATATTTTTAGGATATAGCATAATATTAAAATAGCAACTATGTGATGTAAGATGTTTTCTAGTAACATCTGAACCAGTTCAAGAAATGGGAAAGACAATTAAGAAATTCTTTACATCATCCTATCTGAATAAAAATAACACCAAGGACACCAAAGACTCAAAAAACCCCCCCAAAAACCTAACCCCCCCCTCAAAAAAACCCCAAACCAACAAAACCCGAACTTATTGCCTTCATTATCAAAAGATTTGCGACTTTGTAGAGCCACAAAAAAAAATTACGTTCAAGAAAGAATGGTGGGGGAGAAAAGTTGCAATTAAGCAGAAACACCTAAAGTCAAAAAGAAAGTTTAAATCACGTATGAAATTTATGAATACGTGATAACCTATGGTATTTAAAAGAAAGATCTTTTGTTAGCAAGCTGAGCCTTGGGCAGAAATGCCAGGCACCCAGACGTCTGTAATTTTGCTTCCTTATGTCCTTTGTTGTCTTATTTTTATTATTATTAAACTTTTAAAATTTTAACAAAAAGTGAACCGTGTTTTTCACAACAGGTAGAAGTGTCACTGGGCACCAGGGTGGTAGCATTTCTCTCACAGAGCATTAGGACATGAGGGTAGCAAAAAGCACAGAAGGAAAGAAAAGCTGACTATTTGTATTACTCACAGATACTTCTTAAAAACAGCAGCGAGCCCTGCAAATATTCACCTGGCAGGCACAGCTACATCCCATGAGGTGCAGCAACACTGTCACTCAGGTGGAAAATTAGCAGTAATTACAGGGCCATCAGGATGTCCCCTGGGGCAGGGCTGTTCCTGCCCTGCCTGGGACTCCTCTGCACTTCCACACATCCAAGAGAACAGATCCCACACGCTCCATCCCACACCAGCAACCCTCACCAGGAACACACCTGTGGGGCAGCCATTCCTCCCTACAATGCATGTCTAACTCCTGAGTTTCCTTCTCTCCAGAAAGGAGGATGGAAGTGTAGCCAGGGAAAGCTGGCTGTCCAGATAGTGCCTGGGAGAGAGAGTCCCTGAACACAGGAGCAGAAATGTGCCACATCCTCACTCAAAATGTCCAGACAACTCTTTGCAGTTAAGAGCTCGAAGGACCTCAAAACCTCCTTAAAGACAGAAAACTTAAGTCATTCCAAAGCTCTAAATCAGCTTAAACAGCTTAAAGTGCTCTAAGGCCCTACAGTGTTTTAAGCATTTTAAACCCATCTAAAGCCTTAAAGTGGCTTAAGGAGCTTGAAATACTCTAAGGCTTAAAAGTGGTTTAAGCATCTCTAACTTTTGGCTCAGGCAGTCCTCATTCTTCTCCCAGCTGTGGCAGCCCTCACTCCTCACCTGAGCCACACAGCCCCAGGTTCCCCAAACAGCCCCAGAACAGCACCTGGAAATTGCCCATACACCCTTCTCCTACTTCCTTTGGTTTCTGGAAAGGTGCAAGGCCTGGGCTTGAACTCTCAGGTTTGAACAAGACTCTGATCTAGGGCTCACACATCTACAAAGTTTTGTTTCTGGTTCCAGTTTGGCTGCAGATGAAAATTGTGTCAGGCTGCCTGACTCCCCACTTCACCTCACCAAGAGTTTTGAGGTCTACACTCACTGCAGAGGATGAAGTTACCACAATTTTTGCATTTTCTGATGCCCTGATTTTAACTGTGCAACCCAGGAATGGAAATGGCCCGGGATGTTTCTGTTTGGTTGTTCACAGGTTTAAAAGTGATTGCTGCTGCATCTTTTTTACACTGCCACTTCTCAAGACACCCAAGTACGAACTATTTTCAACAGAAAATTTTATTTGATGCTACATTAACACATTTCTGTGTCACGTATGCTTTCCCCATTCTCCTCTTGCTGCAGCTGCAGGACTATCCTTCCTCTGAGCACTGCCACCAGAATTTTCCCTTGGGATGTTTCCTCTCCTTTTTCCTCTCTGCAGGACAGTTCCTGCTTCCACTGCTTCTCTCATGACTTAATTCTGAGATTTTTCCTACCTACCTCCTCTTTTGCTTTCTCTTTCAGAATTATTTTTTTGCACAAAGGAGGAATATACTCTACAGACCCCTCAGGATGATGTATCCAAACCAGCTCAGCTGTAGCTATTCTGACACACAGATTTGGTGAGGATAAAAGATGCATCCTGGCTCCTTGAAGAAGCAAAGGAAAAGGAACCATGCCAGTCACAGGCTCTCTGCCTGCTGATGACTCTTCCCCCAAAAGATACAGCAAGTTATGGAATAGGTTATAACTTGAAGGCAAATTAATCTAAAATTGTTTTACAAATAAGGTTAAAGAAAACATTTTAAAGCAGATACAAATTGCATTGCTAACAAACCCTTCTGAATCATCCCAACTCAATATCAAGCCCAAAACACAGTTCACAACCATGCTGAAATCATTGTTATTGCTCCTATCTCCTGTGAAAACATCTCCCTTTCATTAAACTGTGCCAAAGCCTGTACAACACTGGCAGGTGCTGGCAGGCAACACAGAATGTTTATCAATTTCCATGATGTGGCTCAAAGATGTTCTCCCTGCCTCAAAAGAATCATGCACAGTTTAGGATCCATTTTCTTTCTTTACTTTTTCCTAAGAGAGGAACCCTGCAGGATTTTGGTGACATGAATTATGTATCTTCTACCACCACCACCACCCCCCATCCCTTTCTGGGGATCTCTTTCCCACTGTACACACACTGGGCCAGATCCTTTCCTCACAGAACTAAGAATTGCTGTTTGTCCTATTGTTTGAAAATGGGGCAAGGGAAAATCTGAATAACAGATAGAGGAGAAGAACAAAAAAAGACCTTGATAATGTCTCACTGTCAGGCAAAGGAGGCTGCCTCAGCCTTTGGTTTGGGTTAGTATCTGTAAATATAAAAATTAGTCATTTCTTTTGTAGTTCCTGCAGAATGTTCTTCAACTTACGTGCACCCTAGAAAAAACTCCACCTTTTCCACATCAGAAGTGTCCTGTGGTAGGTAAAGAAGATGTTCAGGAGGCAGCAGCTCCCTGGCATCCTCCAAGGCCTGTCCTGTTCTGCTTTTGAATATATCCATTTTCTTCATTTGCCTCACATCTACATCACTTGGATGATGAGATTTAATGGCCTAAACAAAGCTAAGGCCTCAAACCAGAACCACCTTCCTGTTTCCACATTGCAAACAAATCCTCTAAATACAGGACACCAAAGCAGCTGCTGCTCCTCCTGCAGCACAGGGCTTTGGAGCAGATGGGAAATCACACACCTCCTGTTGTGCACCAGTTCTGTCACCCTGACTCCCACAGTGGCCACAGCTCTCCAGCAGGACAGAGTAGATTTGCAGAGGCAGCTCAGTTCCAGCTGAGCACATTCTGGTAGGTCAGGAGGAGATGGCTCCTGCCACTCCCAGCACTGCTCTCTTGGCATCCAGTGCAAATCCTCTCACTCTGTAATTAGATTATGGTTATTATAACGAGGGCTGGCTCCTGGGCACTACAAGTGTGAACTGGGACGCTAAAAATATCAAGCCATGACTCCTTAGCAGCCTGTCTTCCCCTAATCTCCTGCTGGAACTATTTCATCTGGTGAGGTGAGGAAAGCTGTGTTGGGCTGCTGCTGAGAGATCCCAGTGTAGCAGCTTGGATTCACACAATGCCTAAACCCAGTGTTTGTATTTCCATACATTTTCCACAGCACTGCAGATACTCAACCTGCCAGGAACAGACCAGATCATGGCTCAGAACAAGCCCAGGCAGTGGAGCCCTGCTGTGCCTGTGCTGCTTGGAGCTGTAGCCCCACAAAGAACACTCATGTACTGCCCCTGCACCGTGGCCACTACAAACCAGCACAGCTCAGCAGGACACAACCCCTGATCCCATTGCTGAGCTGATATCTCAGACAGACACAGCACTGGACAAGCACAAGAGTTTCAGGTGCTGTTTCTCCATGCTCTGAGTCCCCCTGGCTTTGCCCAGCAGCCTGTTCTGGGCAGGAGCTGCTGCAGGAAGGACAGAGGGGGCTGAAGGCAGCTCCTGTTCCCCAGCTGGGGGAGGCTCTGCCTGCTCTGGCACCAAGGGACAGCAGGGATTCAGTGCCCAGTGTGAAACTGGTGCTCTCTGGAGGGAGCAGCACGCTGCAAGGGGCTGTGCCAGGGTCTCTCTGCAGGGAGGAAGAAGGGGGACACAGGACAAGACCTCTGTGCTGCAGGATGGGTGGGACCAGAGCCCAGCACCTTCTTCCAGAGGGGCCAGGTCTCCTGGGTGGTTCCAAGGGAGAGTGAACTCCCAAATTTCCCTCTCTGTGGTCCTTCACACTGGCTGACTCCTCTGCTGAAAGGCTGACCAACACCCTCTTGGTACTTTGGGAGACATTTTTCTTTCAGCACCTCCACCACAGGTGAGCCATCCCAGTTATCAGTACAAATGCAGACAGCTTGCATGCACACAACAGGACAGGGAAAGCCACTGTGGTGTGAGACAGGTCCACACCACCTCTTTGAGCTCTGATTCTGCCACTGCCAAATGCAGACACAGAGTGGGTGCACTGAATGTGACATCAAGAGACATGCCTGGAGTAATCCTGGCCAAAGAACACATACAAGGATTCATGTAAGACATCATTTTATTCCAGTTTGCAGCACACTCTGTAGTTACCAAGGCCAGTGACACAGCATCAATAACAAGTGCTATCCCTCTAGAAATCTTTTTAAACTTGTGTAATGTGGCTTCTTTTGTTGTGTGTTAATTTTTTAATTTGATTTTAAATCAAAACACTGGAAGGAGTAATTAAAAGTAATCATTGATGGTATCATCCTAAAGTGCTTACTGTGTTTCTTATCTGGCCAGCTCATGCCTTGGATTCCAAGAATAAATCACAAAGACAGCAGATACCACGTATCACCACAGAAATGAGTTTAGCCTGGGAGAACAAATTAAGCAAAGATAGAATCTAAAGCCCAGATCTCCCTTTGGAAATGATGTCTTGGTCTCCTGTTCACAGATGCTCTTTGCTCTCACAAGGCTCAGAGCAGAGCAGTAGCAGAGCTCTGGCCTGTTAAACGTTCTGGTGAACTTGCCCCACACAGGGGGCACAGCACCTCCCTGTCCCTGCAGGGCTCAGGGCACATCCCTGTGCCCATCTCTGCAGGGTTCAGGGCATGGCACATCCCTGTGCTCATCTCTGCAGGGTTCAGGGCATGGCACATCCCTGTGCCCATCTCTGCAAGGTTCAGGGCATGGCACACCCCTGTGCCCATCCCTGCAGGGCTCAGGGCATGGCATATCCCTGTCCCTGCAGGGCTCAGGGCATGGCACACCCCTGTGCTCATCCCTGCAGGGCTCAGGGCAGATCCCTGTCCTTGTAGTGTTCAGGGCTCATCCCTGTCCCTGCAGGCTCAGGGCACATCTCTCCCCTGTCTCACAGAGCACCTCAGGGCAGGGGAAGAGTGCAGGCACAGCCTGGTCCTGTCTGCAGGGATGAGGAGAAGGAGGAGGGGCTGCCCATGGCCACACCAGGGCTGGCTGCCATGCCCTGCTCTGTGCTCATCCCTGCAGCACAGGGAACAGGGGGGCACAGGGAGCAGGGGGGCACAGGTTCCCCAGCTGCCTTGCCCCCTGCCCTGCAGTGCTGCTCCCTCCCTGCAGTGCCAGGGCAGTGCCCACTGTCCGAGTTGCAGAGGGGAGGGCAATCACAGCCATTCTGCAGAGCCCCCAGCTCTCCTAGCAAATAAGTGCACTGAGAGCAAATTAAAAAACCCGACAGAAATGTCAGAGCCTCTTCCCTGCCCCCAGAGCTCTCCTTCCCCACTGTGTTTCCATCACCATCTACAGTTTCTGCACACTGTTCAGGGATCCTTCACCAGCTCTGTTATCCCTGGCCTTTATTGGCTGTTGCAGCTCCTTCAGCCAAGATGTGAGGCAGGATTGAATGAGTCACAGCTAATACCAGACTGGATAACACTTCCTTGTCAACTGCAGCTTCCAGCGGAATGGATACAGCTGGAGGGGCAGCTGAGGAAGGAGACAAACACTGACTCCCCCATAACACAGTTAGACACAGGTACTTCAGCATTAGTCAATTATCAAGAATCTAGACAAGCATTGGAAAGAGGAAATTAAAATTCACCAAACATTAAATAGTAAGTGGGAAAGAGTTCCCAGGCTCACAGCAACAAGCTGACACCTGTGGCAGGCAGTGTGGGAACATGTTTTTCCAAGGGGTTCTCTGTAATATTGATATTTTTTCTGATCAGAATTTTTGAATGCAAGAACAATTCTACTTTTTTTGCTCCCAACTGTTCTGGTACAAAACTGTGCTAAGCAGGAGCAATGCAAATTGCCCCAAGTGGGGAAGGGGAAGGCAATTTCACCAGAAGGCACATTACCCTTTATATCCTGTATTAAACTTTTCTTCCTCACTGTCCTGCACTCCCCATAGCCCTTGAAAGAAACAATTCTTTCCTTTAGTTCTCCTGCTGAGGAAAGCTTGAGCCCTTTCCATCAGCAACTGCAGTGCTTCCCAAAGGAGTGCAGCATGGCAGCCAGAGGCACAAACTGCCCAAACTCACAGCATTCCTAGGCCTTCCCAGGTTTGATATTCCCAACCTAGCAGAGCCCTCCAGCAGGAGTGAGGCATCCCCAAACTGAACATGCAGCAGCTCAGAGGGTGAATTACAGCATCACCACAAGACCAGCTCCATGCTAACCAATTTTACAGGACACTTGATAAAAAGAAGTTCCTGGAAAAACTTCCCTGAAGTCTCTTCCTAGGCAGAGTGGAACAGGAAGCTGCAGTCTCCAATCCAGTGACAAAAGCCACCCAAGGAACATTTCAGGGGCATGGCACTGAGCATGAGTCTCTTGGTGAACCCAGGCTCACTCAAGGCCGGCAGATGCTTGTGCTCAGCTCCCAGCTGCCCCAAATTGGTTCCTGCATGCTGAGCCAAACTCTGGGATTGTGAATGGAGCCCATCTCCAGCTCTCACACGTGCCTGCAGGCCCTGTGAATGACTGCTCTTCTCATCTAACATCAGGGGGGTTTTGCAGTATTTCAAGATACAGAGCAGGCACAACAGCAATAACTGACAGTGCAAACTTGGTGCAAGGGCTGCCACGGTGCTAAGGCCTCTCACTGCTCCCACTGACAAGAGGTGGGAGATTCTGAACCTTGAGCACTCTCAGAACCTGCTCAAACCTTGAACAGGGTTTGCCCTCATAGGCAGCCACCAAAAGCTTTTTGTCACTGACATCTATGACCCCAAAGCTGTACTTTGGTCCCTCATGTGTCATTTGAAGACTGAGGTGTCCATTCCCATCATTCACTTATCCTTTCTAAGACACAATCATTTTTTCACCTTATGCCATTTGGTTCTGGTTCCTGCTGAAATTAAGACCTCAGGTAAAGTTCAGAGGCAAGAGAAAACAGATTTGTTTGAAAGCCAAGTTGTGAGCTGTGGTTAGTTGTTTGTTTTGGTTTTTTTTTTTAATAGTAGCTTCAGAAAACAACATAGACTGGATGGTTTTGGTGGCTGTTTATCACAATGGCTAGATAATAGAATTTACAGCCTAGTTTGTGATTTTTAATAACTCAAAACTGTTCATCTGCATAAGAGATTCCCAGAGAATTGCAGGGAGCTGGGGCCTGCTGCTGCCCCACACCCAGAAGTGCAAGAGAGAGTTCTCTATCAGGGAAAAGATGTTCTGCACCCCGTGGTGCTCCGAAGAAGCTCCATGGGTACAAACTCCGTTCTTTTTGTGCTAAAGTGGCATTGTTTTGTACGACACCAATGTATTACACAATCACATAAACAACTGATACAGAGTACATCACTCATGATGACAGAGACAACACCACAACCCAGCCTTTCTCAACACCAGACCAGACTCCAGGAGCCATAAATATTCAGGTCTGAAAGAGCTGCAGTAGCCTCAACCATCAGCGCCAGCAGACACACTGCCCTTGTGAAAGCTGTACTTAAATTGCAGATTACCTAACACACAAAATGAAGGATCCTGCTGAATTTTAAGGGCTTGCACCTTTTGCAGTCTTCTGCACGAAAGCAAGCAGTGTCATTGAGAACAGAGCACTGTGGCTTCCTTTGCAGTCTGTCCTCCTGCAGGGATGGGTCTCCTCCGATGCCATCCAGCCGAGGGTCGCTCCACTGGGGTGCAATGCCGAGTGTGGGGGTGCTGTGAGGTGCAGGGCTGCTGAGAGCATCAGGGAGATGAGCAGGGGTGCTGCATGGGGCACGCTGCCTGGCTGCCCTGCCCTCCTGCCCTTCCCCAGGGGCTCTCCTGGAGCTGCTGGCCCGCTGGGATGGGCGGCCTGCAGTCCGTGTGCTGGGCTGGGCCTCTGCCAGCCATTTTGATACAGACAGCTGATAAGCACTGAGGTATCAGAAAGGAAACGGCATTAAAGCCAACGAAGCGCTCCGTCCACACTGCTGCAGCGTTTATTCAGCCTGAATTCCTGATGGACTCTGGTGATCAGTCTCTTTGGCTAATTGGGCATCACTCACAGCACAGCACAGCGCTGGCAGTGACAGAGCAGCGGAGGCGTTCCAGGCTTCAGCTCTTCCAGCAGGTGTTTACACGTAGCTGCTCCTTGTGTGGGGCTCCTGACAGCACGGCCGTCCCTCTGCACACAGAGCAGCAGCACCAGGGGCTTCTCCAGGGCTGGGCAGTGCTGCGTGCAGGCACGGAATCCTCACGGCTGGGAATCGGGGCTGATTAGTGCGGTCACCACTGAGCTCCTTACCTCTCCCCCTTTCTCTTGTTTACCTGGGATCCAAAGCAAGGCACGAGTGATGACAGGAGGAGAGCGAGGGGAGCGGGGTGGGGAAGGAGCTGATGATTAAAGAGCACGGGGGGGATACTCTGAGACACACAGCCACCGTAACAGCAGACAAGCAGACCAGAGGCACACAACGACAAGCTGACCTGCTGATTTGTTGGCCAGTCCTGGAAAGCCCCATGCACCACACCACTAGCGGCGGTCCTCCTTCAGTGAAATGCCAAAAGAAACATCAGCACCACGTTGACGATGATGAGGAAGAGCAGGATGACAAAGACCACCACCCGCTGGGTCTCTGGGTTCATGTTGCAGCGGAGGAAAGTGTGAAGAGCACTCCATTTGTGCTTGCTTCTCTCGGGGACCTTTGCCATGGCTTCAGCCCCCCCAGAAAAAAAAAAAAAAAAAGGGAACAAAAAAGCTTAAGTGCCTGCTGCCAGGGCAGGATGGGGCAGAGGGCTGAGAGCAAAAGCTGTTTGCAGCTCTCCAGAGCAGAAGCGTGTCTCGGCACAGCCACAGCACGTGTGCCGAACGCCCCCTCAGCTCAGGGCGAGCCTGGCAGCAGATCCCCGGGGTTCCACGCCTGCTGTGCCCGAGGAGCCGTCGCCATCGCTCCGGCAGCAGGAGGAGAAGGAGGAGGACATGGGTTCCTTGTGGCGGAGCTCTGCAATCCGGCTGCGATGTCGGCTTCCCAGAGAGCGGCGCCGCGATTTGCTGCGCTCCGTCTCCAGGATACACCGGGCCTTAGCAACGCCGAGCGCAGCCCGCCCGTGCCGGAGCCTCTTAAGGAGGGTCAGCACGGGATTAGGCGCCTGCTTTTCCCAATCCTTCCACCCGCACTGACAGCGTGCCAGCAACACAGGCGAGTCCTGCCAGAAGGGAATCCCTGCTCGGGTGGGGCCGGCCCTGCGCAGGTGAGGCACGGGCACCCCGCACACCTGAGCTGCAACAGGTGCGGGTGTTGGCAGAGGGACGGAGATGCAGCCCCGGCTCTGCCTGGGAGCCCAGGAGCAGCAGCTTCTCTTGGACTCTGCCGTTCTCTTCCCGGCAGCATCCTGGAGCCAGAAAGTCTAAAGGACTTGGCTCCCTCTGCCAACGCCTCCGTGGGCCTGAGTCACTGCAAATCTCCAAATCTCTGCAATCAGAAAACCTCTATTCAGCTCTGCAGAGCCCTAACCGTGCTTTTATGAGCTGAACTTTTGCTGCAAAGTTCACCGAGCACCAGGCTGCCTTGGATACACCCACAGATGCCCCAGCTATGCACAGCTCCCACCCGTGCTGGGTCAGGAACAGAGGGAAAAGGGAAAATCCTCTTTGGAAGGATTAGGGAGAGATCTTGGAGAGCACTCAGCACAGGCTCTTCCACTGCAGCCCTATTGTCTCCTCCAGCCAGCAAAGCAGAGCCCACCTCATACCCAAGAGCCAGCAGCAATTGCTTCCCAGGAGAGGAGGAGGATTCAGTACTCAAACCCTTCCCTGACAGGACACAGCTTCACATCTTCCAGTTCTCACTTACGCCACACATTCCCCCTCGTGAAACCGAGGGATACAAATCCTGAAATCCTGACGCCAAAATGGGCTCAGTCCAGACCCTGGGTTTAGGGCTAGGTGACACTGGAGCTGTGTGTGGAGCTGCAGATGGAGGATGGAGTTATCCAAGAGGATGACTCTGCACTTTACACACGGCTTTCCAACATGGCCACACACATTCCTAGGAGCAGGAACCAGGACACAAGGTTCCCCTCCTTAAACCCCAAAGTGCTAAACAGCTCTGGTAGCCTCCATCTCTGGGAAGGGCCATGTGAGAGCAGCCACACCATGTGGGTGCAAATAGAACACTCTGGGCTTCTCTCACAACTGAGAAACCAACTAACAAAAAAGCTGGGTTTTTTTCAGGTGTTAGCATATCAACCCCGCCAATGTTTCTTGGGGATCTGTACAGCTCCTTTATGTATCCTGGAAAATAGCAGGTAGGATATTTAAATGGGGAAAAGTTTAAGAGTTATGGGTACTGGTATTTTCCTTAAATTCTTGAGGTTTTTTTCCCCCAAATTGCACCAATCTTAGCAGGGGCTACACAGTAAGGACAGCCAAAATTTCCATTGTCTCCTTGTGCTTCTGCAATTTTTAAGATAGCTATCTTTCTTAGTCACAATAAAATGAATTCAAGAATTATTTCAGTTTCTTGTTTCTGAACACAATGATCCTGCAAATCTCCTTGTCTCTAGCCTAAATATAGAACAAGGAGAAGGATGTGTAGGATGAGGTGTAGTGCTCTCAATGCAGCTTCCAGACCCGTAGGAAGAACCTCACAAACTGAGCAAACTGCTGGGATCTGCAGGCTGCACAAGCTCACTGGTGTTTGAGATTTTGGCCTGCAATGAGTTAATGGCTTTAAAAAACTCTTTCTCCCTGCCATGTGCAGCACAGCAGAACACTTCATAGCTTGCAGACTTTCAATTTACTGAAAGTTCTTCAATCCACAGTTGACTGGCATCATTGCATTGTTCAATCCTGGGCATTCTGCAAATCTGGTCTAGCTTTGAAGGCTTTTTATGCCTGATTGAGTTTGGACATAAGCCACCAAGCAGGATTTGGGTGGGATGTAAATCTTCAGGAGGAGCTAATTATGGTGAATGAAAAAAGCATGATCACACTCACTTCTCTGAAACCTGCACAGCAACTACTATCTTCTCTGAGCACAGAGTTACACTGAAAAGAAATGGCTGAACTCCAGTGATTCAACAAGGCTGGCAGAGCCACACTGTTGGTATTGCAGGATATGAAGCAGTTTCTAAATCCATGATATAATTCTCCACTGGTCTCCTGAAGTCTTTGCCACTTATGAAGATGCTAAAACATTTGAAGGTGAAAGCACAGGAAGTTTGTCTGAAGACATCTGAAAGGGGAAAGCAGTTCACTTCTTCAACACTGCTCTGAGCCCCCCTGGAAAAAGAAGTCCGGGGGAAACTGATGCCAGAAAGAAATTGCAGGGGGAAAAAAAGGTACAAAATCATAGTGGAAGGTAATATTCCTTTACCTCCGTGGTGTCTAAGAAACACCCTCAGCCCCAGCTACGTTCCTTTGCTCTTCTGATTGCAGACCCAAGTGCCCCCTGCACTACACAGCCTGGGCACAAATAACATATTTGCCTGGTGTACATCTTGGAGCATTGCACAATTAATGTTAAGTGGCATTCACCCTTGTGACCCCTCAGTGAAAAGGAGAGGTCCTTGTCCAGGACAAGGACAAAAGCTGCAGGGTGACTCTAGCTGTGACCTGGCTTTTGTTTGCACCCCCACACAGTGAATCCCCTCACGAGGTCTGTGCCAGAGACCCTGCATGGGGGAGTCACTTCCATGGAAAGATGAAATGGCTGCAAGTTTTACCTCGTGGCCTGTAATACAGTGGGGCTCACTTTGTATAACTATCACTGAGGGAGCATATTTCAAATAATTGCTGCACAATCTCCAGTGGAATCTGATTTGCAATTGTAATAATTTCCTTTCAACCCTTCCTCTAAGAGCCATCCTCAGCCAGGGCTGCACCATGGGAATAATGCTGCCACTCAAAGAGAGCAGGCAGGGAGCACAGCACAGCCTCAAAGGCCTGGGCATGCACAGAGCCCCTCTGCAGCCCCAGGAGCTGCTCAGTGACCAAGGGGGAAGGAGTTAATCAAGAACCCCCAGTCTAATATTAGATAAATATTAGAAAAAGAAAGACATGCCTTTGTTTTTCATCAAAATGATACGAAATATTGCCCAGTCCTTACTCATCACCATGCAGCACATGAGGCCTAAGCTTCTGGAGACTGCTTTAGGTGTCATTTTTAGAGGGCCAGGAGTACACAGACAAACCCACTGTCTACCAGTGAAAAGGGTGCTTCAATACTGCAGCAGCTGACCTGGGAACTGAAAGGCACACACAGAGAAATGTGAAGAAATAGCTGTCAATAAGCAGCACAGGTGTGCCAGTAGAAGAGGCAGACAACTGAGGAGACAAGCAGTGAAGCAGGATCCATCACTGTGGGAAAGCAAAGAGCTCCTGTCCCACAGCAAGGCCACCAAGAGCAGCTGTGTGGGGGACCAGCCCCACCTTCAGCACCTTTCTCCTGTCTCCTGCTGAGCAGGGAAAAGCAAAGCTCCAAGAAGAACACTACACACCATGCTGGAGCACATTTCCAGGAGTTCCTATTCTTGACTACTCACAAATAGGAATGTGCTTGCTACAAGTACAAGAAACAACACAATTCAACTCCTCTCAAAGGCAAAGATCCATCAGTACTGTAGGCACAAATAAACCCTGCTCTGAACATCCCTAGACAGAAGAAGAGCTCTTACTGGGTCATTTATCAACAGTCTCCCTCCAACAAGGTGGAAAGTATATTATCTAAATATTAACAAAGCCAGAAATGCTAGAACTGAGCCTGGATTGGACACACAGACACCTCCTGCCCCAGCTGCCTGCTCAGGGCAGAGCTCATGGACACACCAGGCAGACAGCTCCAGGCTCTGCTGGCTCTGTGAGTGCAAACACAGCCTGGAGCACACAAATGTGAACTCCTTTACAAGTTTCCCATAGGTATCCCTAAAGAAGATGCCTTCTGAGGCAGCTTTTCTCTCTGTTGTTGCACCAATGAAGCCACAGACACAAAAATGATTTCCCCTGTCCCTCTGGCAGCACAGGCTGTTGGAATGCTGGGCATAAAGAACTGCAGAGGAGGAGAACACATTCAGCACACCCAGAAACCTTTAATGTTGCAACAGCCAGATTCACCTGCGTCCACATGACTGGATTTTTTCCTCCTTCAACTTCTCTTTGGCATAAAAATCACCTAATTATTACTGCCCTTTCCATTACACAGAGTTGTTGAAGAACTTCTTAGAGAAGAAGTGTCTGTGGATTCTGATTTTTTTACTTGGGTGATAAAAATACTTCTATCTATAACGCTGGTCTGATGAACCATCTCAAATGCATTTTTTAAAAAAGAACCCAGGCTGAGTGGATGTTCAGTGGATGACAGCTCAGCAGCTGAAAAGGGTGAGGGGGGCAAGCATTTGTACCTGCAAATCATTCCATGGAAACCAAGCTTCCTTAACTCCCAATTATCCCACAATTACACTTTTCCCAGCATCCAAACTAAGCAACTATCAACCCTGCTATGCAGAGAGTTAACTCTCAGTGCCACTACAGACACCCCCTCCCAAAAGGACAGCATTCCTTCTGAGCCACGGCCAGAAAACATCAGAACAAGCACAGCTTTTTCAGCTGCATATGATCATGTACTTCTAAAATGGAAAACAGTCTGTCAGAGTTTGCTTTGAATTTTTACAGTGTGTAACACTGTGTTACTAGAGCACAGTTACTCCCACTGCCTCTTTCTCTAGCTCGTACTGCATGGTTTGAGCCCACTCAGCTTTTCCAGCCAGTGCTTCCCTGGGCAGATTATTCAAGCAGTGCTGCCAAAACTTTACAAGCTGTTCTTGTGCTCCAGTACCAAGGCTCACGAGATAACTCTCAATGGAAAGAAAATGGGCCTGACCATTCCCTTATGGAGGGAATAGATTAGGGATGGCCTCTCTGGGAGGCTGCAAGAAAAGACTGGCCACCCCTGACTACAATTAATTAACAAGGGAAAAAAAAGGAAAGAAAAAGAGACAATCTGCTTAGCAACCAGTCTTTTGCTTTCAGGCTCCACTAAATCTAGAAAATCTTCCAAATTCTCCTAAAGCAAGTTTTATTTTCAAGAGCAGCAACAGCAACTGTTAACTTGAAGCATCTGGGAATTGCCAGCATGGCCTGGAGCTCCAGGGCCAAAGGAAGGTGTTGGTGCCATGAGCCACGTGCTGACACAACACATCCCACACACCCTGGGAGCTGAGGAGAGCTCCAGGCTGGGCTGGGCTGGGGCTGGGCATGCTTTGGGGATTTTGGGATGGCAGGAGAATGATACAGACAGTAATGGCCTGGGAAATAAAACTGAGCATGTCAGGGTAGATGTGGCAGAGCAAGGAACAAGCAAGGAGAGGCAAATACAGGCTGGCACAGCCCATGCAGTGGATATTTCCAGGAAGGTGGATGTTTTCAGTACTAATTGGACACAGCCAGAACAAAGGACATTGCAATAACCATGCTCTGAAAGAAACACAGGCTGAATGGGGTTTATAGTAGGACAGATGGAAAGAAAGGAAATGCTGCATCTTGGAGAGCAGGAAGATGAAGAGCCTGAATGCAACATCTAGAAAGGGGTCAGAATAGAAAATTACCATTCTATTACAGGGCTGAGGAACAGACATGCTGGCAATGACAGCCTTAGTGACTGAGAGAGGAGGTGTTTGGGCTCCTGAAATTATTTGAATGCTTTTTGTGGTATCCTGGTTTTGAGCTGAAAATTTGACAGCCACAGGTAATATAGAATAATAAGGAATAGTAATTTTTGCACTATGTGGGCTGGAACAGAGAAATAAGGGGAAAACAGGCAGAGAAATACTCCTAGAAAAGTCAAAGAAAGAGTAGAAGAAACAGGCACAGGTAGAGCTGGGGGACTTGAAGCAGGTGAGGTCAGAGGAAGCTGCAATGAAGCCAGTGAAACAGATAAAGTGGGTGAGAAGGGGATGAGTAACAGTACAAGGTGAGTGACAAGGTGAATATGGGAACATGGAGCAGAGGAAGATGCCATGTACAAAGCAAAAATTCCCATTTATAGGTAATCCCTGTAAGAGTTTCTACAAGAGGGGGCTGGAGAGGGGAAACAAGGTCAAGCTTTATTTTTCTGGTTGTTTCTAGACCACTAGACCCCCTTCCTTCTGACTGTGTGGGTGTTTACAAGAAAGCAATGTCATTTTGGGCTGCCTCAGATATTTTGTTGAGCCCACACATTATAAAGTTACAAGTACAACATTCCTTAACCTGTCATAAAATAATGCATCTAGCTGCACAGCAGTGTTCTGGCCCTTCTCTTACTGCTCAGCATCCTTACCTCCTACAAAATATACCAGTCTTGTGGAGGCAGAAGAAAGGAAAATGCTTACAAGTGATAGGTCTCTAAAGTTCAAAGCCAGAAAAACTGCTTACAAGTAACAGATCTCTAAAGTTTAAAACCAGAAAAACTGCTTACAAGTGACAGATCTCTAAAGTTCTTCCAGGCTGGTCTGTAGTAATATTAATTTGAGAGTCCCCCTTCATTGACTTCTGATGTAACTGAACGAGCCACAGAGGGGCTGGAGCGAAGAATAAGCTCCATGGATGAGAACAACTTCCATGAGAATGAGAAAAGCCATAAGAGGATAAAAGACATCCATAAGCTGTGTATAAGAATCAGTCTAGGCACTCCTATGTCCTATATGACATTAAAAAAAAAAGCAGGGCAGAAATTTTAAAACTGGAGTTGAAATTGGTCAAGCAGCCTTCCAAGGTGACATTTCCCCCATACTTCTGTTTTAGCCAAAAAACTGCAGCAGAACAAAGATCAAACCTTGATGGACTGTTCTCCAAAAGCAAGTAAGAATCTAAGATATAGCTCAGAAGCAAACTTGGTGAATGGTTGTTGAGATAATCAGGAAGGTGAGCATGGGTTATCAAGCCCCAGCAGTAAATGAAGAAGGTTCCCCTCTGCTTTACCAGCAAAGCATCCCTTAGGGACAGAGGAATGTGAAGGAACCAGGACATTCAGCCTGCATTGGACAGCTCACACAGCCTGCTTTCATTCCATAAAACCTGTGGACATGCAGACTTGCCAGCAGCGAGGCAGTGGAACAGGCAGAAACAGGATCTGCTCTAAAGATCACAGATAACATCAGCCAGAAGGAGAACTGCAAAAAAAGAACCCCCACAGCACCTTTCTAGGTCAGTGTTCCCTGTAATCCAAAACTTGAAGGAAGAAGATGAACTCGATGTCCCCTGAGGTGTTGAGGACAGCCTGACAAGCCCGAGGCACAGGAGGTGTGGGGCAGCCCCACTGCTGGGGACAAAGGCTGCTCTGTCCCTGCCCGTGGAGTGTTCCCAGTGGGAGCAATGGGCTCAGGGCAGGAACATTTCCTGATTTTGCTGCGAGGAGAGACTGAGTGACCTGGCTGAGCAGTGGCTGTCCCAGGGCACTGAGCAGGGCTGGCCCCGGGTGCCCCAGAGGGAGGGGGAGCCTTCCCTTGAGCCTCGGGAGGAGCAGGGCTGGCACTGCAGCAGCTCGGTTATTGCTGTTGATCCTTCTGCTTCCACCAGAGTGGGAATATAAAACTGCAAGGAACATGCCAGTGCCTTCACTCTGTCAAACCACGGCCAAACTTGTTGCTAACTCAGCCCCCAACCCACCAAGTGTAGGACAGGGGGCCTTGGGCCCCTGCTTCATGGGGAAGATCTCTTGGGGGATTAACAGTGCTCTTCAAAGGGTCAAAAGAGTCAGGAGGATTTTATTTTTCCACCACTGGGATCAATTGTCTTCAGAGAATTAGGAAAATTCTTTGCAGAGAAAAGCTGCTCCAAATCAGGGTTTGGAGAGGAGAACAAATCCAAGAAATGTTCTGATATCAAAACCATGCTGAGAGGAACCTGAGACACAGTTGTGGTATAAAATGAGAGATATTCACCTCCCTCTGCAAACACTTAAGCCTGGAATAACCTCTGCAATAACCTCTACACTACCCAGCATTCCTGCTCGCTCACATTCCTTCTTTATCCCCTTCTCTCAGTAAAGCTTTGTACTCCAATATCCACTTGGTTATTGCACTGTTATCCATCCCAAGTGTTTCTTGAACATGGACATCGCCAAACCTATTTTTAAAATAAAGACATTGGCAGAGCAAATTGTAACAGCAAGATTTCTGCAAAACAGACTTGTCTTTGCACACCATCAGGCTCCCATTTCAAGCAGTGGAAACAGCAATTTATTACACTTCTGAACTAAAATCTTTGTAGGGCTGCAAATATCACAGTGCTTCTAATGCTCTTCCTGCCATAAAACAGCACTGGAGAGTTAGGTACCAAACCAAGGATCCCTGAAAGCCAAACAAGGAGCTCCTGAGGACAGGCTAAATTCCTTCTGTTATCAGAGGGCAGGTTTGAAAGGTTTCCACTTTACACATGGATGGGGAAACCATTCCCCTTCACCTGCACATTTCCTTGGCTTCTTTGCACAGACCCTGATTAGTGCATGGTGCAGGTGAGAGCCCTCAGCAGGCAGAACCATGAGGACCTGGAGGGGTCAGAGCCTGCCTTGCCCCATGGGAGGATTTGAAGTTCTCAGCAGCAGGAGGGAAGCCAAGACCTTCTGCAACACAGCCCTCATCCCTACAGGACACAGTGCCACAGGTTAAAGGAGCCTTTTTAATGGGATGCCAAAGCGTTTCTCTCCAGGATAGAGAGACCTCTTGTAAACACACCATGGGGTCTTTAAGCAGTGGGGAGCATCAGGCAGAGTTCTGGGAACCCATGGACACGCTGGATAAAATGCAGGCAGGCTTTGAGGTGAGTTGGCACAAGCAACTCCAGGAGTTAAAACATTCTTGGATCATTTTTTTCTCCTAAGGGAATACAATTTGTGGAGCCAAGCCCCTCTTCACACCCCAGTAACTGGGAATACATTTAATGCCAACAAACCCAGACACTTTATTGAGTGCCCTAACACTCACAGGAGATCATTAACAAGCGTTAACAGAAGCTGTTAGTCTGTACAATCCAACAGCTGGCAGGGCTGATGTAAGAACTCCAAAGCCATCCTGCTGTCTCAGTTATCTCCTTTGAGTGACGTATTTAGCTCTGGTTTACAGCCAGGGGTGAAAGTTTGGGCAGCACCTCCCACTCTCCAAACAATTGGTGTGCATGTGGGGGCACACCCGTGCCCACAGAGAGGTGAGAGCCAGAGGCTCCCTCTCGTGCTCTGCTGCTCCAGCTTGGCCCCTGGAAGGAGGAGTTACATTCCTGGAGAGATTGAGCTCAGAACCCACTCACCCTCTGATGCACCTGCAGCACTGTCACACCACAGAGTTTTGGGTTTAACAGCTCCTCATTATTCTTACCCCAAAACCCAAGCTAAGCCTGGAGGATTTTTATTTGTTCCTAATGATAACAGATTAATCAGATTAACCTATTTTATAGAAATGCTTCTACATGGACTGAAACCCTGGTGGAGTGTGTGCTACAGCCCCATGGTAAGGGAGCTCCCTGCCCTCATCTCCCCTGCTTGAGAACAAGCATTTGGATGGATCAGGACTCACTGCAGGTGTGAAAGCTCATCCCATTTCTCCCACCTTTCCAAAAAGCCCCGACATTCACTCACAAGGCAGCCTTTCCTCAGTGCTGAGTGAGCTACCCTGGCTTCCATCACATTCTCTGCACCTTCAGCCTGCTGAGGGAGGCTCCCTTGCTCAGGGGATGTCCAGGTCCCAGTGCTAAGGAGGACGTGAGAAAACAGCTCAGAGCAGCCCCATCTGCCCTGGTAGAAGGCAGAAATATGGCTCTGGAAACCCCTGGGGGCACTTAGCTACTGATCCTGATGTTTGATGAGACATAATTGCCATAGAGCATTTGAATATACTGATTGGCCTTATAGCCATTGCAAAAAGCCCTCTGAAACAACCTTGACATCTGCAGACCAGAAAACTCTAAAAAGCTGAATCCACCAGGCAGTAAAAGTTGTTACAATTCTGACTCCATACTCTGAACACTCACATTTAAGCCCTACACAAACTTACACAAGCACTTGGGACTAAAACCAGGTCCAGTAAAGATTTATGTCCACAGGGGAACATTATTTCTTGTCCTTGACAGCACTGAGCTTTACACTGTATTCTGCAAATAAATCATATCTGCTGCTTCTGGAGCACACTTGTCAACCTGGGCTGCAGGAATACGTGGGACACAAAAGCAGGAATCAAGCCCTCCAGATGGGAAAAAAACCCCCAAAAACCAAAACTAAAACAACTCAATGGGTGCTGGCAGGTGTTTGCTAACTGGTTTCTGTTTGCTTTAGCAATATCCTCACATTAAGGTACAAAAGTGATAATAAATCCCTTCTCCCAGATTACACAAGAATGGTATATATCGCTTCTATATGATCAATAATTCTAATTCTGTTTTCAGTCTGGAGATATGTTGTGACCACAGATTTTGCAATCTATTCCATACTATTCCATAGAAAAGGAATGCCAATATTTTGTGGCTCTATTTTAAAATGCTTCTGTCTTATGAAATTTGCCCTCATATAGTACACAAGAGATTTCTATTAATTAGGATGAAGATAAATGAAGTGAAAAAGGCTATGAAAGAGATTATTCATGTTTAACAAAATTAAAATCAGTTGTTCTGATTTCATCTGTATTCACATTTCATGAGTTTGGGGGTTTGATTTGGGTTTGCTGTTTTGGGTTTGTTTGGATTTTTGTTTGTTTGTTTTTTGTTTGTTTGTTTGTTGTTGTTGTTGTTGTTGTTGTTTTCTTTTAAAACCCCCAACAGTTTAGAAGTCTGTCTTGTTTAATATTGACTGGTCTGGGGGAAGCCCTGGGTGAGCACAGGATCAAAGAACTTAGCACCAGAGTAATGTTTCAGAGACTCAGAAGATGGAGAGAGTTGCCCTGGGTATGTGGCAGATGCATTGTTTGTGCCCCTTTGAACATTTTTCTGGATTAATTACTTTGTTAAATCAGAAACATATATGTTGGAACCAATTAGCTTAATTGCAGCTTGTCAACAGCCACGGGTTAGCTCAAACATCTGTATGACACCATGATATTGTCAATTTAAAACACAAGGCAGCAGTGGTTACATGTCTCAGATAAAATCCTGGCCTGCTGAAGCCAATGATTTGTGCTTTTCCTCAGGAATGAGACTTCACATACCAAATTCCAAACTTATCAGGCATGGAGACATAAGAGATAAGGAAAAAATTGGGAGTTATTGCTGTTATTTTCTGAACACTTAGAGATTTGCTTTCACAAGATGGGCATGGTGCTGTTGATGGAGGGCTGCAAGGGCTGTGCTGAGCTGCAATTGCATTTCTTGCACAGCATGGAGCTGCACAGGACACAGCAAACCCTCAGCACACCTCAGATATTTCCAAGCAAAGAGGTCTAAGCTTCCTCACCCAGGCCAGGTACTTAGTGGGGAGAACTAGACAGCTTCTCATCACCCCAGAGCCAGGCAGGCAGGTTTTTATACCCCTAATCCCTTGTGTTCTCCACTTCAGGCTGCACATAACACATTTAATGAAGCTGGAAGCTGGATATGTCCCATACACAACATTTATGGAGAATTGGAAGGACTGAATCACAATGCATTTGCAGAACAGATTTTTCTCTTGCTGCATTTTCACCCAATGATACTCTGAAGACAATAAAATAGAAGGAGAGGGTCTTTATCTGGAACCAACACAAAGTAAACTCTACCAAGTACAATCTAAACACAAAAGTCTATTTTTCTGAGTATTGAGAAAGCATTTGAAAGAATGGCAAACAGATGCCCCAAGAAAATTACTTTCTCTACCTCTTTTCTCATCCCAAACCCTTATTATTACTTTTTGATTGATTTTTCTTGGCTCTTACACACTCTCATGCTGATCTTCTTAGGTGGGCTCTACACAACCTTCCCAGCTTTCTTTTATCCCTCTGGTGTTCTTGCCAATAAATTATTCTAGTTTTATGAAAGGTTTCTTTTTTATTCCATAATCATTTTCTCTTGATCCAAAATGAACTAAAACTCAGTGGCTGGGTGTTTTGTTCTTTAATGCAACACTTGGTCTGCCAACTGCCTTAAAAATGTATTTCAGCCTTCTCTGTTTATTTGAAAGCTGTTTCTTCCATGAAGGCTAAGAATAATGTGGTTACCATAGTTTCCTTATCCACAACCAATAAAATGCAACTTGGAATACAATAAAACAAAGCTGAGACTACTCACAGAATGTGATGAACACTGAAATCCTCGCCCCACATCACTCCTAGCACTGTGGAAAATACTCAGGATCAATAGCCGCCTTTTGGTGCAGCAGGGAAGATGAGGATAAGCCTGTCCAGCTAGCAGCTATTGGAGATACTTCAATTCCAACCCTTCAGCTGTCTGTTGTTGTGGAATTCCCCTCTCACAGATTTAGTGTTTCACTGCAGAGATTTTGCACTTTCTGTAATCTCTTGTTCCGGGCAGCGATGGTGCAGGCAGCGCCTTGCTAAGGCTCACTGGAACCAAGTGATGGATTAATTACCCCTAGGAACCAGTTGACAAAGTAAATAATGAACTGTTTGTTCTTACAGTTCTGTTGGCTCCTGAACAGGCAAGATTCTAGGGAACAAGCCAAAAATAATCTTTTTTCCTTTCAAGTCCACCGGCCAACAAAACCCCACATACGTTTCACAGATTATACAAATTACACCTGCTTTGGACACAGCCATTTGCTTTCCTGATTACAAGGGATTTTACTCTAATAAAATGAACTTTGAAGAAATGAAAGAAAAGCAATTGTTCCCCATAATAATGAATAAAAGAAGAAAACACCACCACATGCCCGATGGGGAGACCTGCTGGCAAGTTTATNAGCAGGCTCAGGATCCCCGGACACCCAACGAAACACGACATGGCCTCTTTTAACGAGGGAAGGGAAGGGAAGGGAAGGGACAGAGGATATTCTGTTTGATGCAAGCATGTGACTGGGAGGGAAGCAGAATCCTCGTCCCACAGACTCAGTGCATGCTTTGGGACTGACTCCTCTGATGCCTGGGACTCTCATAAACACACCATGTACACGTGGAAGAACACAACTCAAGATTTTCTGGTGTTCTGCTCATGTTTTCTTACCAGTGACGACAGCCCAAGACCACTGGGTTTAAATTAAAGAGCTCTGACCATGGTTTGATAACCCCTGGATGTAAGCAATAGGGGAGGAAAATAAAGCAACTCCCTTTCTCAGCCCAGGCACCCAGGGCTGTAGGTGGGGAGCAGAAGAACTGCTGGAAGAGCATTTGCTGTTGTTGTTTTTGAAGAAAAGCTGTTATCCTCACTGGGCAGCTTTCTGGAGCTTTTTCAGAGCCCAGAAGCACCATCACTGGGTGTATCAAACACACACACTGAGAGCCACGCAGTTGCAGTTATAGCTTAGCAAAAGAAAATATAATGCTGCTTTCATCCCTGCCTTCTCATCTTGGGAAGGTCATGTACACGTAACAGAGTAGAGAAAACAGAGAAAGAAGGTGTAGGAGTTCAGGAGATCACTCATGTGGTGAACATGCTCCACTCTTTCAAGTTCACCTCACAGAAAAAGCATTCTGTGTGTAACAGGATGCCAGATCTAATGCACAAGATACAAAATGGTACTTTTACAGGAAAAATGTCTTAGACCTGTTAGTGCTCATTGCATTGCTTAAAGCAAGTAGTACCTTTTTAAACTGCTGATATCAACTGAATCAGGACAAGCCCTATAAAAGAAGATAGTTAAAAACAGTGACTAAAAAAGACAGGTCTTTCACAGCCCTAGAGTATTGGGGAACAGGAAGAAACAGTGAAGACCAAACCTGTATTAAACTTTGCACTCTTCTTACCTGTGAATAAAGAAACAGGTAGACCAGGGATTTTTTTCAATATTTTCATTATGCCTTCAGTACAACACACTCCAAGTCTGAACTTGTTTTTAACAGGTTCATTAATTTTTTTAACAAGTTCATTAATTTTTTAACAAGTTCATGAATGTTTTTAAACTTCTCAATCAAAACCAGCCAAGAGGAGAGTGACCTGCTCAGGCCCTGTGGCTCTGCATTGCCCTGATGGACAGCCCAGCCCCTGTAAATGACATTTAAAGCCCCCTCCACTGTACCATTATCAGCCTGGCTGTGATCAACCAGAACCACCAGCATGGTTCTTCCTGCTGGCTGTGAGATGGTGTGTGAGATGGGGTGCAGCAGTGTGGAATGGATGCTGAGATGCTGCTACCCTCCCAAAAGTGTCTCTTCTCAAGAAGCTGCTTGGGTGGGCACACAAGCAGTCACTAAATCCACACAAGCACACACCACTCACTGAGAGCTCAGTGAAGGAAAGGCAGGAAGGGCCTTCTGTAGAGAGTTGCAGCAGGGTTTACTGCAGCCTCACGCCAAAGCAGTCCAGGGACAGAAGACCTGATTCAATGGAGTGTCCAGGGTTGAATATGGGGTCAGGGAGCAATGGTCTGTGGGCACGGGGGGGTACAAGGGCAGTGACCTACAGGGAATATGGGGACAGACAATCAGATACCACAACCAATGGGGAAACTGGGAAAGGAGAACCCTCTAGAACCGGGACAAATATGAACAATAGAGGCCAGGCCAAGGGGCCAATGAGAAAAGCAAAACTGAGGTAGATTAACATTGATGNAGAAGGATGGGACCTCACAACCTGAAGCTGTAATTGAACAATTAAACCCCAATATGCAAATGAACCAAAACTTATAAAAGTGTGAGACCCCGTGACCTGTGGTCCATTTTGTGACCAATTTGGGTCCACCTTGGGTGTAGCCCTGGCCAGGCTCTTGTCCTGCCCAAGGTGTATCCTGGAGGCCTTTCAATAAATATCTGCTTTATTCTCCAGCTCTGTTCCAGCTCAGCCTTCCCAGATCTCCCAGGGGGAAGCCTTTTCCTCTCACCCTGAGTTCTGAGGCACGCTGGAAGCCTGTGTAGATTCCTGCAGGGCCTTGCCCTGGCATTTCCCCTCCCAGTCCCCAGGGCTCCATGAGGAGCAGCAGCACGTACCTCGTTGATGGCCAGCTGCTCGCCGCCGCCGCCGGGGTGGCCGTAGCGGTGGTTGGAGCTGCGGAAATCCTCGTACAGATCCTCCTCGCTGCCCACATCGTCCGTCAGCGCCGTCTTGTCCAGCGCCCCGTCCGTGATCACTGCAACAGCAAAGGGCACTAATGGGCACGGGAGCCTCAGCAGCCTGAGCAGGAGAGGAGCTCACCGGGGCAAGGGGCACCAGAATGCAGCATCAAGGGAAAAAAGGGAATTACAGAGGAAATTCTGGGTCACTCTCCCGTGACACAATTCTGGTGGAATTCTGGAAGCTGAGAATTTCAGGCTTTCTGTGCTAAAAGGCACTGATCCTCAAGCAAGCACCACATTTGACCTGAGGCTGTGGAACAGGCTCCCAAAATTGAGTGACTGCACTGGGGTTGTGGGTGTGTGGTTTGAATAGAAGTGTGTGATATCACAGGGTGGAAAACTTAGAATTTAAGGTCTTAGTACATAGCAGCATGGGGCAATATGGAAGGTTTAAGGCATTGCCTATATCCTCCTTCTTCATCTTCTTGGTTTCAGGTGGTTTTTTTTCAATGGGGTTAAAAGGTTCACATTGCAAACCTTGGTCAGTTATTGAGTTAAAAGTATAAATAACATAGCTGTCATCTCATTATTGGGTGATTAGCGCTTAAAAGGCCTTGGAAGGAGTTAGAGGTGCTGCATTTTCTACCTTGCTAGTTAGAGCTCATGACTGGTGAGACTGTGCTATAGATAAGAATTAATAAACACCGAGTCTGAACATGAAACTGTGACTCCTGTGCATTAATCCCAGCTCTAACACAAAGAAAAGGAGATAAAAACCTCACACAGTTCCACTCTCATGCATACCTGTTTTTCAGAGAATTTTTCTCACTCATGTTTTACCCCCATAAATGGTTGTGTCTTTTTCTAGACTGGAAAACACAATTTTAAAAAAGTTTTGACAACTGCCGCACGTTGAAAAGAAAAGATCAAGTAAGAACAGGAAAAGATGGTCTGAAAAAAGGCACAGGGCAGTGATGGCACAAATGTGATTTTATTAGGACCTTGCTGTGTTGACAGGAAACTGGAGTAGGTAAAAAGCAGCTCATGTCTGCCAGTTCACACCTGGAGGAATATGATTTACCAAATCCTATCAGACCAAAGGAAGCCTCAGCCTTTGGGAAAAACATTCACCTTCCTCTTTGTCCACACACTTATATGAGAATCCTTTTTGTTGTCTCAAAGGGTGTTTGCTCCAGAATTATCCATTATTACCACAGGAAGGCCATTCTGCTCAGGGCAGCCCTAAACAAGCTACAGATAATGAAGGGTTCACAGTCTGCAGCTGCAACAAACACTGAAGTCTCAAGCCTGAGAGAAATAAAAATGTGGCATTTACACTCCTTGCACAGAAGAAAGTGTCACTTCATCTGTTTCATGGGCAGGATCTTTTCCCTAAAGTCTCCTCAAGGTATTAGCAAATACCCTTCAGTGGCATGGAGTGTCATTCATCCCATCCCTGTACTGGTTACTGAACATGAACCTTCTGTTCTCAAATCTGTGAAAAATGACAGTGATTAAAGAAAACACTTGCTGACACATTCATCTGGATTAGCAACTGCTAGGGCAACAGTTTCCATGACAAAGGAGTGGGCTTTATGAAGATTTCTGTGCATAAAGCAAGTACCTACACAGACATGATGTAGAGAACAGCTGATACAAATAATGATTTTAATTCAATGGACTTGACATGGCTACAGGAGTAGAACTGAATGAAAACACAGACATTACTATCAGCACCCCTGGCAACAGCCTTGGCTGTGCCAGTTACCTGATGTTACTCTCCAAATTTTTGCAGAACAGGTGAAAAAAATCTTTTGAACTTGACCTTGCAGAACTTTAATAGTGAGCAGTTCCCAAACCTGGTCTTGAGCTCTCATTTCCCTTCATAATTCAAGTGCATCTTTTTCATCCAATTGTTCCACTGGGTGAAAAAAAGCACCCCATGATTGATCAGCTTATTATTATTACCTGAAACCAAAGCTGCACCCCATTAGCACTGAACAAAGTGCTGGCAGAGGCTACAGCCAGACCTGCA
Source organism: Pycnonotus jocosus (assembly GCA_013400435.1). NCBI lineage: Eukaryota > Metazoa > Chordata > Aves > Passeriformes > Pycnonotidae > Pycnonotus > Pycnonotus jocosus. Next base: position 24,556 of record VWYP01008580.1, on the reverse strand, counting down.
GAGCACATCCTCATCAACACTCTCAGTACATGGGCTGGCTTTTGTTAAGGCTGCACCCCCTGATCACTCCTATCACCAGTGAGGTGTAAATTCAGTGTAGCAGCTATCAGTTCCATGCAGTGACCTGACAGCAAAATGACGACTGTGAGCTATTTTTAAACCAAATTCTTGCTTGTTTGTGCTTTGAACTCAATAAATAGGCTCAACACAGTGAAGATTGTCTGAAGCTGGAACTCCACTTGGTAGTGATGGCAATTCAGGACACAGAGGTGCATATGAGCTTATGATTAAAGCAGAATTTTCTCTACGAGTGTGGAACTACCCAACCATTCAACTTCAAGTGACATTTCACTAAAAAATCAAGAATTCCCCTCGCTTTGCTCTGACACCTCACATCGTTCATTATACAGAAATTCTGCACTGAATATGTGCCAGCAGTATAAATTGCATATAAAGCATTTCTGGGGTTAAGATCTAGTCCACTAATATTAAACTCAAAACCAGCTGGAATACCACTGATATGATAATTTCATGCAGAGTTACCATGGCTGGAACTTTTAAAACTAAATTTAGGGCATTAAAGGTACCATCTTTTTGCTCACACACTGTCTGAAAACCCTCTATCTGATAGTAATGAACAACTTTCAGTGTGTTAGTGTAGCACAGAAACAAATTAAAAAGGTTTTTCATGAACAAATAAAAATAAATCATTTATAAGGATCAAGTCAGCAGCCACTTAATCCAAAACTCTTCTGCAGCCCTCTGATCTCCTTCTTTTCCCTTATTTTACACATGGCTTCATTGCTTTTCCCTTTTGCATCTTCTGCTGTTTTCAATGCTAAAGGTAACCTTCAACTTGAAAAATATTCATTGGCATCTTTAACGCTTTTGGGTTTTGCCCCCACATTTTCCTGTTTGTTCTCTGATCTGTGCTTAGATGAAAAAGCAAAAGCTCCAGGGAGGTATTTATCTGTGTTACTTAAAATGCTCTATACCTCTGCTAAGTGCAGGGTGTGCTTGCTTTTACCAGAGATCTGTTTTTCCTCTCTGATCTTACCAAGCTCATCAATTCTCTGCTGTCTCAAGACCTGCTGCTGCATTTGGGATTAGTTTTCCTGGCCAAAAAAAAAAAAAAAAAAAAAAATTCTTTTAGAAATATTGCACCAAAACTACANTCTCTCAGCCTCCCCAAGAGCACAGCACTGGCTGGACAGGCCACTGGTGCAGTGCACAGTGCCTAATTCAGGTGCTTCACTCCTGCCACCTCCAAGTGCTCATCTGTGTCTAACACTGAAATTCAGTGGCACAGCCATGCCTGGCCTCTCTGAAACACTGACCTGACCTGCCCCTCCCTGCCAGTCTGGCCACACCAAGGAGCAATGTTCTGTCAAAAAGTAAGGCCCAGCATTAATTAACTCAAGCAGATTTCTTCATATTTTATACTTCTGTCCTGCTAAATTTCACTAAATATGGCAACAAATCCCAGACACAGGAACAGAGGGAGGAAGAGTCACCAACATTTTGTGCTGCAGCCAATATGTGCAAGAATTAAACTCTGTTTCATGCTGCTGTTAGTCCTAGCCCGAGCTTGGGATTTGTGCCATCACAATAAAAAAGCAGAGAGGTAATTCTAGCAAGAGCAGCTCACAAAAGAATGCCACACAAACTCTTTTTAAAGGCATCCATATAGATAAAGTGTCAAAAACCTGCCTCCATGAGGAATTATGCTGAGGATATGAAGCTTTCTAACTCATACAAAACTCATCACTGGAACCAGTGAGGGGCACAGGTGGTCCAAGTGCCTGAGCAGGCAGCACTCGGGCTGCACTCACAGACACAAGGGAAGGGTTCTGTGCAAATCAAGGGAAGCTTGATCAGGATGGTCCAGGGAAGGGTTCACCCTGCTTACACCTCCCTGCAGAGCTTGGAATGCAGCTACAAGAAGGCAGCAGCAGTGGGAAGGGTCCTGGCTGGGCTCTGCTTGTGCCCCTGCCTTGCTGAAAGATGATGCCAAGCAACTCTAAGAGGGGCTTGTACACAGTTCCAGAGATCTCCATGTCACCAAAAAGCCTCTGGAGCTGTTACCAGCTCTGTGGCTTCACAGAGAAGAGCACTCTGTCCCCTGAGGGAGAGAAAAGCCATGGCTGAACAACTCATTGCCACCCTGCCAGTGCAACTGCATCCTGCTTCCAGGGAAATTGGGATCACTGGAAGGCAGCTGCTGCATGGTGGGATTTGCACAATCAAGCCTAGGTGACACTGGAGAACAAACCAGCAGAGCTGCACTGGAACAGCCTTGATCTTCAGCACCAACAGAGATGAAAGGGAGGGCAAAACACAGAGAAAAGGTTTAGTGTTGTTCATCAAACTGGAGGGAAGATGAAGCTGGAATTAGAAGATCCATTGGAGGTCTCAGAAAACAAATGTTAACTGTATTCCAGAGTTCAGTTAAGAGTAATGTCACCTAGTGCAAGCCATGCAGTTCCACCCATCTGTGCTCTGCTCCTCTCTCAAAGGATGTTCCTGCCTCATACATTCCAAGTGTCAGGAATTAGTGAACACAAGTTGCTGTTAAACAATCAAACTAATGAAAAGCTCAAACAAAAACCCAAACCAAAACAACACCCCCAAACCCCCCATACACCTACCACCATTAAAAAAAAAAAATTAAAGGAATATAATCCCACCCTCTACTGGAAAATTATTCTCAAATAATAAACTTCTCACACAGTTTCCTCAGAAGATCTGGACACTCAGCCCCAAATTTAGCACAGCCTCTTAACAGAGCTCTCTCAAACTCACAGAGGTTTATATCTCAGCTGGAATGAGCCCCAGCAGCTCCCCAGTGGTGAGGAGCTCCAGACGTGTGTCTGGGTCACAAGCCTGAACAATGACCCAGGACTGAAGGAAAATGGGCTGGAGGCATTTTCCCAAAATGTTGGTTATCTGTTTTCACTTGACTTACAGTCTACAGCTTTTAGGGGTAAGGCTGGGACAGGAATCCATGATGATTACAGACAGCTTGGAAAGCCAAGAGCATCCAGAGTTTATTAAAAGCACATTATATTGACAAAGGGAACATTCTTTTTTCTGTATTTGAGTTTTCTCTTTCAAGTGTGCCTTTTTCCACGTCCACACATTTCATTTGTCTCTGTAGCATTTACATTTCAAATAACTCACCAAAACAACAGTAGGAGGCTGATTTACACTCACAGAGCAAATTAATTCAGAGCTAACAACATCATCCCCTCTGCCTCAGTGAGCAGAGACTGCTGTGGTTGTGTGCAGCCCACAGGAAAGCAGAGTGCAGCTGCTGCAGGAAGCCCTTCAAGAGATTTAAGATGATAAACAAGTGAATGATGTGCATGGGGTTGGGAACCCCACCCAGACTGCAGTGCCCAGGTGGGAAGAGCCCCTCTACCTTCCCTTCACCCATGTGGGATTGCTGAACCCTTGGAAATAGTGCTGCAGCCCCCATCTCCATCAGTGCTGCTCTCAATTACGTGCCTCATTTATCAGCTGCTCGGTACAGGGAGGTCCCTGTGCAGCTGCCACGGTGGAATCCATCAGAGTGATGTCATCCCCCTCCTGCCCCAGCAGGGCCATTCTCCAGCTCTTCCTGTGCTGATGGACCCTCTCTCACCATCCTGCCTATGGTAGGGGGCCAGGGTAACAGGAAGAGGGAAGCCAGGCAGGGAATTGGCAAAAAGGGAACAGTGACCGGTTAGGATGAGCTTTGTGAGGAGAAAAAAACAAACCAAAATACCAAAAGAAAGAGAAAATCACCAGGAACATGGTCCTTCAAAACCAAGCCTAGAGAGCTGAGGCCCTATGATGACATTCCTGAGGAGGTAATGAAACCATGGTAGCCAATCTTTGAAGGAGAAATCACAGACTGGGAGGAAAAGACAGAAAATATTTATATGGAGAAAGCAAGTTTCATCCCCTCCATTTTGAAGAAATATTAAGAAGGGAAAGGATTCAACATAACAAAATTGAATTAACATTTTGGTATAGTGCCACAAATAGAATTTCTTTTGTGAATGAAGCCAGGTCCTAATTAGCTGAGGTAAAGAGCAAATCTGTGCTTGAAAACAAAAAGGACAGCTCTTCACTGGAAAACCAAGCACAGATCCTCTGTGGGTCTGCTGGGCACATCACCCAGGGTACCATTCATCAGCAATAATGCACTGAGCCACCCACTCAGGTTTCAGGAGTTTTTAAATCCCAATTAGAATCCAAATGACTTGAAGGGCGGCTTAAGGGAGTTCTCAGCTCTCTCGGGTAGCAGAGATAATTATGGGGAAGAGAGATGTGGATTATGAATGGCTCTGCAGCTCTGCCTCCCCCGTCACCACTTGCTCTGCACTTGCAGCTTGGCCCACTCTGCCCTGGCACACTCAGGGCACAGAGCTGCCCCCAGCCCCCTCCTGGCTCGGTGGGTGATGGCACAACTGGGAGAGGGGTTTTGAAGGAGTGGACACAGTGGGAAAAACAGATAGGCAAGCAGATAAATACACTTTCTTCATCCAAAGCCTGATCCTTTGTTGGAAAGTCCTTCTGCTGTACTGCACATAAACTATTAATTCACTGGCCTTGTTCCCATCACAGCTACTGGCTTGGAAAAAAGCAGGCATGTCCTCCTCCTCCGTGGATTTGTTGTTTATTTGCTCAGGTCTGATTACTCATCCACAGTGACTGTTTGCTCTCGTTTTGCAGATGAACGTCTCTGGAAACGCTATTTACTTTATGTCTGGACAACTCTGAGCACAAGGGGGGCCAATTTGAGTTTAGTCCTTTCATCCCTGTCACAATCTAAGCATGGAGTCAATGGCAGCAATCAAAGCCAGCAGACAAAACCTTTCTAATACCCAGGCACATTCTTTACCACATCCTTGCTAGGGTGTGCAGGTTGGAATACCTGGCATGTCATTTACTGCCCCAAAAAGCAGTTTTACTCTTTGAAGTGGAAGCAATTTAAAGGAGTTTGGATGTGTGTGTGCATCAAGGTGGAACAATTTACCATCATTTTTTGAATGCTTCCTCTGTGAAAGGCTAAAATGATTGCTTTTCTCATTCCTAACAGGCAACAAGCACTGACATTCCAAACTCATGTGGAATTCTCACCTGTTCATTTCGCTCTGCTGCTCAGCTCTGTGCCTGCTACAGCCTGAGTAAAAATCAACCCCAGACCAGACTGCTCTCCCTTGATGGGAAAACCACCAGCAGCACCACAGCTGCCCTTTCATCAGAGCACTGCATCCCCAAATCCTGCTGGAGCACTGCATCCCCAAATCCTGCTGGGGCACTGCATCCCCAAATCCTGCCAGGGCACTGCATCCCCAAATCCTGCCACAGCACTGCATCCCCAAATCC
>VWYP01008580.1:0-18914 GCA_013400435.1 Pycnonotus jocosus | reverse complement strand
CCCAAATCCTGCCAGGGCACTGCATCCCAAATCCTGCCAGGGCACTGCATCCCAAATCCTGTCAGTCTGGGCAACATCTGACACTGCCTGGTGGAGTGTGACCAGAGTCCCTCCAGACCAGCAGTGTCCTCAGTGAGCCATCAGCTCACCTGTAAAGTTGAAAATGTAACAAAAACTGAGGAAATTCAAGCAGATGGGCCAGGAAATCAGAACAATACATATTTATAGTGGGCAACACCTACTTCAGCAACCATAGGAGGTAAAAGCAGCATCAAAGTGTGTTAGTACAGCTGACAAGCCTGACAAAAATGGACTGGAAGAGATTTTGTCAATAAGATTCCAGGAATTCATTTGTTTTTATCTGTTTTTATCTGTTTATTTTTAGAAGAGCATCAGCTCCAGATTTTCAAAACCATATAGGCACATCCCACAGGTTGGAAGATCAGCAATGTGGCAAAAAGAGATTTAAACTGTTTATTTAAAAGATTATTCCCACAGACTCCCCTGTACAATCCCAACGCTTGCCATTGCTTCAGTGCATGGTTACATGTGGCACCATTCCTAAATTCACCTTTGGGCTTCTCTCAGCTTTTGTTTGCATAAATATATGAAATTTGCCCGTGAGGATGTGCAAACAAAGGAGCCACACTTATCTTACTGCTGCTGAGTCTCATTGCTCTGCCTTCTCTTAATCTGTGTTCATCTGAACCAAAGCCCTGGTGCATACTCGAGCATGCCCAAAATCTGTGTTTGAATCCTTTTTTTCTCTTTCAGAATGCAAATGAAAGACCCTTAAACAATTCAGACAGAACCAATATTTCCAGTCATCACCAGCCCTCAAATAAAGACCTTCAATAGGAAATGTTCCCCCATTCTCTCAGGAATTGTTTCTCCTTCCTCTGCAGCTACTTCCCAAAGGCTTAATTGGTGATTTCTTCACACAAGTGCTGTTATGTCCCAAATCTCACACTTGTCTGTTTTAATTCTATTGATTTAGCAATGATTTGCTTCACCTCTAAAAGAACTTCCTCAGAGCCCTCCCAGGAGAGTGGAAGGAACCCAAGCCACTGTGGGCTCTTACAGAGCCTCCTTCTTGTACCTGTTACTTTATTAAACAAAGGGGAGAATGCAAACCTGCTGTAGAAAATGCTGCTTGACTTATATTTCCAAAGATTCTGCATTTTTATTCTGTCTGTTTATTCAAGCACATCCTCAAAAGCCCAAGAGCTTGGAAGCTAAGTCTTTGCTAAAGATTTTGTTGCCAAAAAAGCAAAAAAATTTTCTTCAGTCTTAAGTCACAGAAACAAGAAAATTCTACTACACATGAAGGCTTAGCTACTGGCCTGAAAAAAACAAAACCCACTGCTGATTAAGGTAATTTTTATGAAGAATTGCCACTAGGATGTAAAACAATTCATATCACAATAATCTCTAAAATGTTCCACTTGGTCATGCCAACGTTGCATGGAAACAAAACAGACACAGGCCTTTCTTATAATGGCATCATCCACGTTATAACTTGAAGGATTAAAAATGAAAAATTCTTTTCATAATAATTTAAAGCCTTGACAATATGGCCACTTTGGTTAAAACTAACAGCAGAGCCTGGAGGAGGCCTGCAAGCCCCAAACTGGGCTGGTGGGTGCCACAGGCACTGGGCAAGGGCTGCCTGCAGCACAGCCAGCACAAAGAGCTCTGCTGGCACTTGGCAAAGGCAGCCTGTTTATCCAAGGGGCTGAGGAGGGCTTGAGGAGGCTAACTTTGAACGCTTCAACTTGAAAAATGTGACCTTTGCTTTTTCCCAGAATTCTGCATGAGTGCCATAAATCTAGCCTTTATCTGGGTGAAGCTATCCAGGCTGACAAGTGGCTTATATCGATGACCTTGGACCACAGAAGTAATTAAAAATGAATGCCATGAGAAGACTTTCAATTGCTCTTGTGCATTATCAAGTATAAGTCTCAAGGGGCAGCAGGATTGTTTTGTTGGCATTATTTTGCATGGCCAGTCTTGATGTAACACACAACCCATCTGATTTCATGCTGGGGATACATTATTTTCATTAAAAAATACTGTCAAAACTGCTTTACCTATGGGAAATCCCTCTGTCCCAGTTTATATTTTAATCTGAGTTCTAAGAAAATCCCTGAGATCAGCCTACCAAATATTTCTGAGGGGAAAACAGAAAAGCAAGGATTAATATTATTTAGCTACAGCTGCCACAATAGCTGAGGGATCAGGCTTTTTGCAGCAGACATTTGAATCACACGATGCTACACAAAGGAGTCAAAGCCAGGCTCTGAATTAGTCAGGGGAATTCTTTGGTGTTATTTAGAACAGATTTGGGAGATCAGCTCTGAGCAAGCTGCAGGACAGATGCTGAATGTGGCCAAATGTAATCCAGGTTTTATATTTGAGTAGAAGAAGACACAAGAGCATTGCCACCAGAAGATGGGTGCAGAAGAGCAGGGCACCACATCAGCCCATGGACAGAGACAAGGTGGGAATTTAAACCCACTCAGATATGGAATATTTACAATTTTGTTAGCACAAACTCTGCTGCCAGAGCACAGGACTGGCTGGTTTTAATAATCAATGCCTGTGCTGGTGACCAGGAGTACAAACCAAGGAGAGAAGGTTGGAGCCTCTGGATGAGTCTCCTGCCCTCAGGGCTTGGCTGGAGTGAAACTGGGGACTTTCCACACCAGATCCAGCTGCACCCCACACCAGTCAGCCCCCAGCACCTCCCCAGGGACTCCAAACCTCCCTGCAGGCCAGTGATACATGTGAAAGGGAAAGACTCTGCTCCTTTCAAACTGTACCTGGACAGTGATATTCTTATTAAATCCATTGAACACAAGGACAGGCCTTAGAGCCTGGTGCATTTGACACTGTTCTTACTGAGCTGCCCACTGTGAAGTGTTTGTTCCCTGGGAGTCTGGGGATGTGGATATGATAGATTACTGCAGATCAGATTTAAGGAATTATCCTCAAGATACTGAACCTACTGATTGATGCATTTTAATAAACATTCAAATATCATAGGAACAAAAGGAGGTTTTACTTTCAATAAAATTAAGTTTCCTAGGAAACCGGTGTGAGAAGGTGCCTCATTTCAGAATTCTTCCACAACACTCAGCTCCAGGTCTGAGCTGTGGCTGGATGCCTCAGATGCAATCTCACTCTGCAGCAAGAAAGCTCTTCCAAGGAAAACATTATTCCTCTTGAAATATTTTAAGTATTCCATTCAAAGCCATTATTAATCACCCCTTTAAAAGGAAAAAAATCCCATTCTGTCAAGGTCACATTGGCCAGCGTGCCTTTCATAGTTAAATTCATCACTTAGGCTGTTTGCTGTGGGCTTTGAGAAGGAAATCAGAACAGCAGAATTGGCCAGATCAGCATTTCAGCAAACCGTGAGCCTGAGATGCTAAGCCTGCATTTTGAACTGTGAATTCCAAACGACACATTTCCACTCCCAGATCATTGCATGCAGCACAGAGTATCTTGGAAGCTTTGGAAACTAATTTAGCAGTTGAAGCCATCCCCAGCTGGAGAGGGTAAAAATGAAGTCCAGTCAAAGGCAGCTGTGTCTAAGGCACTGGTCAGCAAAGGGACATTCAGCAGTCAAAGTCAAATCTGTCACCAGAGTGGAACTTGCTTGCAAAACACACCCAGGCTAAAACAAAGACATCCTTTCCAGAAAACCATTCTGTATGTTCTGCTGCACTGCCCTGGTGAGCAAACCAGCAGTTCTTTATCAGTTGTTTGGATTTATGAAACAAGCACAATAATCCTTTCACTCAAGGGCAGGTATGTCAAACGTGATCTTTCCTGTGTTTAGCCAAATTTGAAGACATTGAATTCCACAGTGCCACTGCTATTGGATGCTATCTGTGCATTTTAAACTGGCTGAGGACATGGCCTGGATGAAGTGTAAACACACAATCTGTCAGTTTAGATCATATTTCTGTAAGACCAAGCTCCTGGCTAATTTTCATATTCATCATGAATTTCTCTGTGCAGAAACATCTTCCTTTAAGTTAAGGTACAGCTGTCTCTGTCTCATAAATTCAAATAACTATTTTTATTTTCAGCTTTGGTGGTATTCCCCTGCACCAAAAGCCCAATTTCATCATTTCTGAGTGACAGCCTATGTAATGCAGGATTATTACATCAAAGGACAACACTGAAGTATCAATAAAGGAAAGAGGCCCTCAAGAGACTACTGTCAAAAGATATAAATTTCTTCCTCTGATATGAAAAAAACCCTACCTCAACCTCTAAAACAAATTCCCAGATGGTGTCCATCCATCCTGGAAAGCCATCCATCTTTGCTGTGACAGTGACCAGGGCTCTCAGCACCAAAAACATTTGTTCTACTTGACAAGTAAAGGGTGTGGAGAGTGAGCTGGAGAGGGGAGAGCAGCAGGGCAAGGCTCACCCTGCACACCCCTTAGCTATGGGAGATATTGGTCTGCTGGAATTTTTGGTTTTGTTTTTTTTTTTCTCTAAGATGAGGTGAATAAAATTTAGGAGACGTTGTTTTTGAAGTTTTACTGTGAAATTTATTCTCTTTATTTATTACGAACTTGTGAGATGTGAGCGCTTTTCAATAAGTTGAGAAAGTGAGTCTAAGTGGTGTTTATTCAAGGTTTTTTAAGTTTTAATTATTTAATAAACACTTGACATTTATATTATTTATGCTTCTAATCCAATTATGATTATCTAATTATGTGGACATCTTTTAATCAATTAGAGAAAAACACCCAGATTTGTGAAGAAAAAGAAAGAAGAAGGTGAAGAAGGACAAAGACAACACCTAAAATCTTCTATCTTCTCTTATCTGTGTTACTATACACTAAAACCCTTAAATTCTAAATTTCAGGACTCCAACACTGCTCTGCTGCTCCTCAGTTTCTGAAATATCCAGAATTTTCAGGGACAGGCAAGAACAGTGAGTGTTGCTAATTTATTCTAAAGGAGCTTTAAAAGAGACTTATTCTAGTGATTAAAATCAGTCAGTGAGGCACATAGCCTGTACTGGGGACCATGGAAGCTTAGTTTAGCAAGGTGTTGAGTGTTGTAAAATCCATGAAAAACTGACGATGCTTGTCACCCTTGGTTTTTCTTGATTTTCTTTTGCCTTCTGATGTTTGCATATCTTGGAGACTGTTCTCACGCTTTCTCATGTAAATAAAGAATGTTTTCATATTTTCTCTTCTAGGAGGAGTTTCATGAGTGATGTTGATGCAAACCAACGAGATTGAAGAGGTGGCAACACCTTTGGCCAATCTCTTGCCTTCTGTACAATTGTATATAAGTTGGAGTCAAAATTAAAAAAATAGAGCATTCCTGCCTGACCTCTGAGCTGGCCTCTGCCTCGTCCTTTCGTGTCCTATTGTGACAGATGCTTTCTTGGTGCAGGAGGCCATTTGGGTGCAGCAGTGCCAGATATTGCACAGACATGCCCGTGGTGTTGGGCTTGCTGCATTGTGAGTGTGTGGCTGAAGTGCAGCTCTGCTGTCAGCCTGGCTTGGGGGTGATGCTGCAATGCAGCCCTTTGTGATCACAGGAGCTCACAGTGATTAACAGACCTGTCCCTCATCCTGCCTGGGGAGAGCCAGCACTGCCACCAACTGCACAGGACCCTGGCACAGGAGTGCAGAGGACACTCTGCAGCCATTCAGGTGTGACCCTTCTACTCACAAGCAAAGCAAACTCACAAATCTTTACAAATTAGCTTTTTGCTCATATCAACAAACTGTGTTGACCATCTCCTCTCCCTGTTTTTCTTCTGGAAAGATGGGTAATGGGGGCCTGTCTCACCCTGTAGCACCCTCAGCTGTCTCAGCATTGCAGATCTCTAATCCCACCCCATTAGGGAGCAGCCCCTCCAAGAGCCCATCATGCAGCTGACAGAGCCATTATATAAATAGATGAGGGGCATAAATCTCTTCACAATCCCGCTTCCTCAAACCTTGATTAATTACTCCTCTGTCTGCCTTCTTTCCTTTCCAACACAACTGCAAAGGCCAGGCTCCCGAGCGGGCCATTCCTCCCCTCCAGCCCGTGTCTGAACTCAGCAGGTGCAGTTCCACCGAGGGCAGGAAGCTGCCATCTCTACACCGTGTTCCTGGCAGCTGCTTATCTCCCCTGCTGCAAACGGAGCAAATGTCATCAAAGAAGTTCAACAATGCCCTTGACTCCAGCATCCCTCTGCTGTAAATACAGTCTGAGCTCGTTTGAACTGGAAATTGGGGTTCTTGGGAATAATTGTTCTGAACACAGCACTGTCTCCAATCAATTCCAAGGCACATTTTCTGAGCTGTATGACTTTTCATTAGCAGCCTCAGAGTAACCTTAAAGGTTTGGGTTCATTCTTTTCACCACACTGCACAGATCCTTCTTTGCATAATCTCAAAAATGTCAACAGCAAAACAATCAGAACAGGCACAACGGCGCTTGCCTGATTTCAGTGCAGAATTGCATTTCCAGTCTGATAAAGGCTAAAGAGCTCTCTCAGGGGTGAGAGAAGAATGTTCTCCATGTGCACATATCCCTTTTAATGGGGAACAGGTTGATCCTAGATGGGAGGGACAAAAAGAACAGGTGAATTCACAACTAAACAGAATCACAGAATCGTTAGGTTGGAAGACATCTCCAGGATCATCAAGTCCAACCCAACCCTAACACCTCAACTAAACCATGGCACCAAGTGCCACATCCAGTCTTTTCTTAAATACATGGAGGGATGGTGACTCCACCACCATCTTCCTAAACAAGGTAGTAGCAGAGAGATGATAAAAACTATAATTTATACCCCCATTCTAATTAGTATTCCCAGTCTAAAGCAATGAAATAGCATCCTCTGATGTTGGCCCTCCTCAATACTATAGGCACAACACAAGTTTTCACTTGTAACCATCATTTTATCTCTTGTTCTGCAGTGGTTGGGATCACCAAAGGTTTGAACTGTCACTTTGGAGAGGGTTTGGGCACTGACAGCTGGAATGGTGGGCACTCAGATACCACAGTTATGGATCTTCCAATATGGAGCTCCAATGACTCCACCACTAAATCCACAGCTTCACATTTCAGCCAGCTCCAGTTTGACCCAGCCTTTGGGGAGGCAGTGTGAGAGAAGCACGTTGGGAAGGTGTTACTCTTCTGAGCAGTGGGGTCTGGGACTCATAAATGAGGCTGGGGCTGATGAAGAAATCAGTAGGTTTTCTCAGTTCCAGAATGATGACAGCTGAAGAACTGATCTGGAAATCATGAGGAGAAGGCTTCTACGCTCCTGGTGACAGCACTGCAGCATCACTGTGTACAGAACACATTTGATTCCTGTGGCCTTGGCTACTGCCAGAACCACTGGCATCTGTCAAACCCAAAGGAGAGCTGAGTTTGGTCTGTGTGAAGACAGCTTCTGGACTTGACAAGTACTTTCCTCTCCCTTTTGGGGAATAGAAATAGTGAGAACTCAACCTCACCACAATTGGTGCTACTCCCTCAACTAAGCATGCACTTTGTTCCTTGGAATAATCTCAGTCAGATCTCCCTTTCAGAAACAACTGCAGGAAGGGGAGAAATGTGCACTTAATTCAGTCTCCTGGCAGTATTTTGCTGGGCACAAAAATCAGTATCTTCATCATGCTCACAGAAATGGCTATGTGGAAATAGGAGTCTTAGGCCAAAAAAATTCTCACATTAAAATTCCAGATATTTCCACAGACAAAAAGACAACAAATCCCCAAATTATACAGTGTGCAAAGAGAGTCCAGAGCAGACACTATTGCTGAGGTACCACAAAGGTGAGATCACACCAGGAGTCAGCAAGAGAAGAAAGCCTGAGCTCAGTGGGCTCAGCTGAGCACCTCATCTTCCAGTAGAACATGAGCAGCAGCAGCTTTATATAACATCAGCAAAGGGCAAGGACAGTGCAGGCTGCTTCTTCTCATGATCAGATCTTGCCCAAAAAAGATCCATGATGCACAACATCTTTCCCCTCAGTTATTAATTTACACTTCTGCCATCAGTGGCTGAAGCTGTTATTACCCATACACTCATAAATCTCACTTTTCTGTGTGATGTGGAAAAAACTGAGCAAGACCAAGATGGACAGGAGGACAAGCAAAGCAAACAGAGAGCTCTGTACAAGGTGATGCCAGCAAGACACTCTGCTTGTTTTCCTACCCTCATTCCAGGAAGGGAACACATCCCCAACCCCAGAGCTACAATTAGGATTGTGCAGAAGGGGCAGATCCTCTCTTGCTGCCACTCCATCTCACAGATATTCCTCCCAACTGCAGCAATAAGAGAGGATGTGGACTTTAAAAACAACATATGAAACCACATAAATATATCTCAGAAACAGGTTGAAACAATTCAACCAGTGGAAAAAGCCTCTTCAGCCTCTAATGGATTGCATTTATCCAGCAAGGAGTGGTAGGCAAATTTGGACTTGAGAGAACAACTTGTAAATTGTATTCCCATGGCCCACAAACATCTTATGCTGGGTTCTAATGAGAAAGATGTTGAGGGACTGCTTCAATTTTCACTTGGTCCAGCATTTGATTTACATCTCCTTCAATCCCTCCCCAGTTATCTCTGCTCTAAGATGTGCAAGGGTGAAGGCAAATGCAGCTCCTTAGCGCTAACAAGGACATGGAGCTGGCCCTGGAGGCATCACAGCAGAATCTGGAATTCTCATCCCCAGTGGGTATACAATACCATTTTTAGTAGTTGCTGACCTGTGTTAGCAAAAGAATGGGGTCAGAAAGGCAAGAAAACACAGATGAAGCACAGCACTGCAGAACACAGAGTGTGAGACAACCCCCCAAAAACTGCACGTACCATGAAGTGCTGAGCCTGGATTCAGCACATGGCTGCTGAAAGCACTCCCTGATAACGTCTGGCATCTGGATTCTGTGTCCACATCCATGGACTGACAGTGTCAGGAAAACAGTTAAACACCATCATATCTAAATTCTTCTTGGGTGATTTTTTTTGTTCATTTTTGGAACAGAATGGAGAGCCAGCACAGATAAGTTCTCCAAGATGGGGGTACTGAGCTGCCCAGAACACCAAACTCCATCTAATACTGCCTACATGACTCACACAGCTTGAATTACCTGTGGGACCTGCCAGGTACCCTACTGAGTCTACAAAAATCATAACTCAAACACCTACACAACATGGCACTGAAAGTGGAAAGAGGGGGCCTGTGAAGCCATCTTCATTCTATGCAAATACACAGGAGGCTTTTAAATTCATAAATTAGTAGGGTACAAATATCTTGGAAACATAAGTGTGCTCCTAACTCTACAGAAAGGATTTCATCCAAATTTTACTAGAGTGAAAGAATTTTGGAATGGAGCCAAAGTGATTTACTGTGCAGTAAAGAAATAAAAAGATCAATGAAGCCAATTACTTGAATTGCAGCTCAAAGCATAGCTGGTAGCCCAGTGTTCATTCTGATCTTGTCTATACAAGGCACGACTGCAAAGGACCCTCACAAAATCTTCTTGCCAGTTCACCTGCTCCAAAGCTGAATCAACAGCAATAGTAATTTCTGAGAAAGCTTCCCCCAACCTCCTCCTCAAGACCTTTGCTGACTGAGACTTCACAGACTCTCCAGGTAATCTTTTTCCAGGGCTTCTCCAAGCATCCAGTCAGAAACATGTTTGCCACTTCTCCCACCTCACCATCCCCAACACGTAGTTACCTTCAGGACAGCCTTTCCAGGCATTTCAAGATTCATGTCTTCCTCCATTCTCCCCTACTGCACACCCCTAAAATCATCCAAATTTCTGTAGATCATGTGCCCCAGATTACTCTCATTACTTTCTTCTGGATCCTCTCCAACTCATCCCACAGCACTCTTATTGTGGTGCCCAAAAATATGCTCTGTATCTCCTTTAAACAACTACACACACACTTAACAAGTCAGCCTACACACTGTTTCATGCTCCAAGCTAAGAATATTCAAATGACGTTGTTTGGAGTTCAGAACAGCTTTATTTTAAATTAGAGAGAAGATTGACCTAGTGCATTTTAGACTAGACTGGGCAACAAGAATGCATGAACTCCCTGAAAGCCAGGTAAATCGAGGGCACTGTGTTTCTGGGCCCCAGGAGCTGTTGCTGCCTTCACCCGAGTTCAGTGCTGTGCTGGAGAAGGTGCCAGACACTTCCCTGCTCTGCAAAGCCAGCACAACGTGTCCTGACACGACCACACTGATTTGGAACTCCTCTTACTCACTGTGCCTCTCTGGTGCCCATTTTGCTCTGAACTCTGAACACCCCTCCCCAGAGCTCTGCTGAACCTGGATGTCTCTCATTTTCTTTTATTTGCTGCAGCTCAGGAAGATCCTGGAAAGAGATCTGTCAGTTCTGGTTGTGTGCAGCTCAGTGACCTTCAGGAGACAGTCCTGCTGCTGAGCATTCTGTTCAGCAGAGAACTGAGGAAAAATGCACAGAGCCAGGTCCCTGTCTTGCTGGAGTCACACCACTGGATGATCTGCTCTCCCTAATGCAAAAGGGCAGAATATTCCCTTCCCTTTTTTCTGCCCCGTTAGCCTGACTATAAATGTGATTGCACTGATAAACATCCACAGCAAGAGATCATTTGCCCAAACTAATTAACTGCTGCCACCAAATCACCATGTAATATTTTCACTAGGAAAGTGCAGCCTACACTGCTGTGTGACATTTAGCTTTTGATTGCCCTCAGTCACCAGCAACAAAATTTCAGATGTTATTATTTGTGGTGGTGAAGGTTCCCCCTCTAGATCAAACGTGAGGACTGTCAAATGCCATCAGGAGCACCAATGCTGTGAATTAAGCTGCAGCAGAGGCTGCCAGGGAGCTGCCCAGCCCCCAGAGGGAAGAGGACATGGGAAGAAGGGGATTTGGACAATCTGAAGCCTCACAGGATCACTGGGGCACAGCAGGGAGGGAGGAATGCTCAGGGCAGGAATTCATGCTGAGCACAATCCTCCCACTCAGCCTGGCTCCAGCCAAGGGGAACAGGAGCAGAACACCACACTCCCAAGCCTGCTGCTCTCACTGCATCTGGAGAGACTTTGGCCAGCAAGGTTTGCTCGGAGTGGAGTTCATCTGTGCAAACAAGGGCAGAACAGCTGCACTGGGAAATGCTGCCTTGCTCCAAGTAGCTGGTGGCTGCTCACCAGCCAGCTGTCCCCAGAGCTGCCCTGTGCACTCTGAGCGTGACTGCCAGCCTCACTTCAAGCACCATTAGGAAATTGCCCCTAAAAATTTGCAATTTCTATTTTAATCTCTCAGCAAACCTGCCTGTTGATTTTTCTCTGACAGCACCGTGTCTGTAGAGACCAGAGAATTCAAGTGCCTGAAGCCACTTCTATCCAAGCCACTCAGTGATGCTGATAATTGGGACCAGTGAAGAGTTCAGTTGGGCATGCACACATTTTAATGCTCTCCTCAATCCCAGGATGGGCAGAGCACCCAGGCAGCAAACAGAATGTGTTTTGGGGTTGTATCACACCAAATATCTTGTGGCCAGCAGAACAGGAAGGCTGTGCCAGGGCCAGGAACAAAGCCATTAATTCAGGAGAGTAGCTCACCTTACAGTCACAGAATATGCATCAGGAAGCACAAGGTGATTTTGAAACTTTAATTCAAGGCTGGAAGGATCAATATCCAAATTAGCCCACAATGACCTAGCTCCAGAAGGAGCAAGGATACATCAGTTCAGTGCTCCAGCCAGGTTGATTAGCCAGGCTGTGACAGGTCCCTGTTACAACCTGGCTGAGAAGATCTAACCCACACAGACATCTCTGCTCATGTGTAACTACCTTGGAAGTCTTTCACAGTGCTCAGTTTTGACAGGTAGGAGCTAACTTTTGAGCTTTCCACCCACTGATTTTTCCAGGAAAGAAATGCCCAATTCCATTTAAAGTTCTTGTAGATCAGGGCCCAGAACAACCCAAAATCCAGTGTCAAAAACTGTGAATCCTTTGCTTGGTATATAAAACCTGTCTGCAGTTGTGTTGTAAAGCAGTGACATGTCACAAGTGAGTCTGAGTGCAGCAGCCCAAGCAAGGGGATCCCAGTTCTTGCCACAGCACAGTCCAGGACAAAGTCCAGCCTGCCTGGAAGCACCACCTCAGCTGCCCTCTTTTCTATATGTCCTGAACTTTACTCCCATTTTCACTATGGCCATGTAACCAAGCAAGTGGGGACTGAGAGCTTGGAAGATGTGGTATTTTACAGTTTTGTGCTCCTGCTCAAGCAAGCTGTGTTTTGAAAGAACAGGAGCTATGTGCCAGGAAAGGCTGCAGACTAATTTTAAAAATAATTGAAGAAGATATTTTTCTACTTGTTCATATGATTTATGCCATTACTGCAGCTTTTCTCTCTTCCAGGTAGTCTTTAATGAGGAGTAAGACAAGTGATCAGCAGCACAAGAACTCAGATGCTTCCTGGAATTGTTGGGGTTTAATGTAAATGCATAAAATCCAGGCATCACAGAGCTTTTTGCAATATAATCCCAAAGCTGCTTACAGGCCAACTCAAGATAAAAATTTTTGTGCCTGTCTGGTTACACTGAACATGCAATAACCTCTCAGAGGCCAGTGCCAGAGGCTGTGAATTTACCTCAAGGTATGTGTTTTATATACAGCAATATGTTGTCATTAGAACAAAGCTCCACAGGAGTCACATCTTAGTCATTGCCTATAATCTCCCCTTTGGAAACAATTTTACTGTCTGCTTATTGCAGGAACACAATTACTTTTTGCTGCACAAGGTGCTCAGTATGAGCATGTTCCAAAACTGTAACAGGAATTTTATGGGATTTTTTTTTTCCTAAAAAAAAAAAGCTCTGAATGGTTTCTAGTGTTACTAGCATGCAAAGAGACTGATCACACTCTGCCAGGCAGTTTAAGGCCACAGACCCTCTGCTATGTGGGAGCACAGGAGGGAACAAGCTGCTGCACAAGGCTGACAGCAGAAAGCAGAGACAGGCAAAGCCATTTGCTGGTAATGTCCCTGGAAATGAAGGAAGATCTCCTCAATCTCACTTTTGCCGTTTTTGCTGCACCACCAACTCACCCGTGTCATTACCTGCAATCACACCCAAATAGGACTAAATATTAATTTCTGCCAATTCCCTTGCTGTGCTCCACAGTGAAATAACTGCTGGAGCTCTTGGGAGGAAGACACAATAACACAGCTTTTGTAAACAGGCCTGAAAGCTCCCTTGGTTTTGTAATCATCTTACACAACTGCTATCAGCCATGACAGCATCCTTTCAGATTATAATGTCCTGAGACATGCAGATAGCAAAGACTTGCCTAAGGCTACTCTTCTTCTGCTTGTAAAACTATTAATAAAAATACCTAGGCAAAGACTTGACTTTATTGCTATAGATTAAATGAAAAGGCAACTGTGCAAGAAGTCTGGCCAGAAGGATTACATTATTATTGATCTGGTTATTGTCTGATCAGGTCAGCAGCAGTTCAGCAGCAGGACTCACATTCCTGCTGTACAGCCCAACTATTTAGAGAGGATTTGTGCTCTCAGGGCAGACTTTCCTCTGCATAGGCTGGAATGGAGCTGTGGATTGGCAGGACTCCACTGCTACTGCACTACAACAATTGCAGTGAAGTAAATTTGCTATTTCGGCTGCACTTTTTCAAGCTGCAGAAGGAAGCCCACGTGGGGGACTATCCCTCTACGTGGTTTGCCCAAATGAAAGAGTGCAGCAAACCCCTGAACTTAAGCTTTGCAAAAAGGAAGCAAAATCTGTGCTTGCAGCGTTTAGTGGTCCTTCCACTGTTTTGCTGTCTTGTTCATCACCATCAGCCACCCAGAATGGCTGCCTGCACCACCATTTGCACAGGAAGTGGGCATGGCACCAAAGGCAGCAAGCTGGGTCACATTCCCAGCAGTAATTACAATGGACAGAGAAAATCGCAGGGGAAAAAGACAATACCCAAAATCAAGTGGTGGGATGACAGAAGAACACACATTTGTGCTTCAAAACATCCACGGAATCAACTCTCTGTAATTCAGTCTGCACATTATTCCTTCAGCCCGTGCTCATGGCAGGTTTTGCTGGGGAGTGCCTTGCCAGCAGCCACGTTCAGGACGTGCATCAGCAGCTTCCTACTGCACACCAGGCTCACTGCTGCACCAGCAGCAGGCCAGGATGTTATTGTTCTCATGGACTCACGCTGGCAAGAAGTCCTCCTTCCACCCAAAGCCACAGAAAGCTCTCCAAGTTGGAATCTCTCACTTCCCAGTTTTCAAATCCTTCCATCCTGGAGGCCTCACAGATGTTGGACATCAGACCATGGCACTGCCCTCTGTGGCAGTGATCCCATGTGATCCCATGTGTGTGTCCCATTGTGATCCCATGCTCAGCTATGGATTGATTGTGGGGGACTCCAAATGCTTTCAGCATCTCTGAGTTTGTGCTGTCCACATTCCCAACTATTTAGGCAACTTTGGATGAATCAGAAAACAAAACATAAAAGAGAGAAAATAATTCTGGATAATCCTTTTCTAGATTTAGTAAATGCATCAATAGACTGTAGAAACATTCAAGTTCAGAGTAACAAAAAAGCGTGGAAATTTTACTTTAAAGGACTTTATTATCCTCAGCTGGAACAAATAGTTTAAATTATATTTTAAATCTCACCTATGGGTTTTTGGGAAGGGGAAGCAATGAAAGAAACTCAAAATTTATCTTAGAAAGTCTGGTCTTAAAGCTGCTTCACTCTAGATGTGCAAAGATCTGGGCTCACAGCAGAAGTCTCCAAGCCAATTTAACAGACTGTGTTTCCTGTGGCAGTCCTTGGTGTATGGAAAACAGAAACCTTAGACCTGTTGTGGATCCATAACTTCATTGCACACATGAGGAGGAGACAGCACCTGTGCTTGCTGCTGAAAAGAGCAGGGCCTCTCCTGCAAACCAAGGGTGGGGAAAGAGCCTGAAAACCAGAAACAGAGTGAGCACTTGAGAGCAGGAGCAGCAGAGAGCTCCAGGCTGAGGCCATCACTGAGGTTAAGATGATTTTTTAGCCTGTGATTTCTGTTTTTCTGACATTGCTTCAGATCTTCAGAATCCCGGCTATGAAAACATTCCTCTGAGGAGGAACATGGGAGCGAGAACAAAGAGAGAGGTTTCCTTCAATAGCACACACACACACACTGAGGAAATTCAAAACAAAGGAGCTCAAAGCCTGTTATTTTATAGAGCCTATAACACTCATGTCACAGTTAATGTCATGTTACCTTGGGAGGCAAAAAAGCCTTGCTTTACATTTCAGCAGAACCTCAAGTTTTTTTGTAAAATGCAAGTCAGTTTGTCTCAAGAGAGGAATCTGTCCACAAAAGCTAGGACCCTGTAAATCTAGCTGTTATCTGACAGGAATGCAAACATATCAGCCAACAATTAGTTCAATGCCCCACTCTTTCTAAGGGGGATTTATTGTCTCAACCATGATACACATATCAATTATATTTTTTTCAAAATCAAAGCAAAAATTATATCCAAGTGTTCAAATAAATGACCTAAAGATGATGGCTGAAACAATAATAAGCAAAATCTTGATCACTGGGTGAGAATTACTCGTTCTAAATTGATTTCCTAGGCAAGGTTAGTCCCATGCTGATCTCAGCACAAGTAACCAAAGACTTGCTTTGGAAGGGTGGAATTCAGCTTCCTCCTTGTACAGCTGAAGCTACAATATAGTCTCTTTAATCATCAACTCTGTTTAGCCTCCACAGACATAAACAAATTTCAAGGAATGCAAAGAATTAGACAGGGCCATTAATCCAGGGCCCAGAAGCTTCAAATCTTCAATTTGACATAAACTGTCCAAAACCCAGGCAAGATAGAGGATGGCAGATATTTTAACACAAATATCTCATTTGTGCACAGTGTTCCTGAAATAAATTTATGCTTATGCTATAAATGCAAGGGTCTTTTCAGGGCAAAAGGATCACTAAATGGTGGCAGTTCTAATTCTTGCTTGACTCTGACATCCCCAACCCTCTGGCACTCAAGCATTATTTTTGCTTAGAAACATCTGGCTAGTGTGTTACCTGAGGATTCTCTCTGCTACACAAACACTCACAGGAGTCTGGGAATTCCCACATGGAGGATTTTTACTTAAGAAGGACATCTGCTGTGAGGAGAACTCCCACGGGTCAGAGGGAGCTGAGGTTCTTTTCAACTGTAGGAATAAAATTCACAAAGCACAGGTATCCATGCTTGAGGAAATAACCTTTAAGGACAAAGCCCAGCTCTTCTGGCACATAGAAGCCTCCCCATGATGGGCAGAGCAATAGAGGTGTCTTGAAGAGAAACACCTACACAACTGGGGCACAGGGAGGGAAAAGCCTTTCAACTGGAAGGACAACTCTGGCACAAGGACAAACACGTACAAACTTGCTGTAAGGGAATTTAAGACTGGGGAGACATTTTTATTGCAGAAGGTTTGTAACTCTCAGAGCAGTAAGCTCCTGGAACAGCCTCCTAAACAGGAGTGATAAAAACAGGACAATCTAGTTAATTTAGAGACAGTGCTGGAAAATAAGTTATAGACGTGCCCCAGAACAGAACCAGCTATAAGAGAAAAAGAACTGTTCTTATTGGAGACTCTGAGACAGTGACTCAGCAAACCCCTGATGGTCCTTTATTTTATTTTAAAATTAAGTAAAGATGGCAAATTAGTGATCAGTCAGCATTGAAAAAAAACTAAACAAGAAAAACCCTTCATAAGCAGAGAACTAAACAAGAAGAACCCTTCATAAACAGAGGCCCTCTGTGCTGAGCACTGCTGCCTGTGAGGAGATGAGCTCTGCCCTGCTGCATGCCCCAAACCATTCCATAGGGCTGTCAGGATGGTAACTCCACATGCACAGGGAGAAGTGTTGAGGAGCCAAGGGCACAGGCAGGGGGTTCCAAGAAGATTCTGTGCTCAGCTGTGCCTGGGCTGCCTTTCTGACTGTGTGTGAGATGTTCAAATGCCTGTCTTGGCACCCCCAAATCACAGGCACATAAACTCCCTAATCAGTCAGGGGTTATTGGACACTGTAGGGGAATGAGGATACTTCCAAATGCAGGCCTTCAGCTTCTTTAAAAGTACTATTTTTAACTACTTTGCATACAATGCAATAAAAAGTTACAATCATGTAAGCCTTGTAAGGAAATATACTCTAGAATTTAACAAAGATGAAAGAAGTAAGAGCTTCTCGCCATTTTATTTCTCTAGTCTGAACTGAATTGATGAAATTTCCTTTCTGCAAACCCTTCACCCACCCAGGAGGAAGTTACAGGAAGGGCTGTAACTCCTGCCTGCACAGCTCTATCCTTTAACACACCCCAGGATACAATATTTCTGGCTGACTAAGGGAGGCAAGACTGGAATCTTTCTCAGCTTTTTGTGAGGCATTGCCTGCACTGCAACATTTTGTTCGAAATGCTTTTGCTGCAGCCATTTTGTGGTTTGATTCAAACCCAGAAGTTCTGTCTTGCTTCCTTCAAAGAAACTGGATGAGCTCCACCTTGTAAAGGATAGGAGGGGGAGAATGTCCCAATCATCTGTTGTCACAGAATAACCTGAGTTGGAGGGGAGCCACAAGAAGTCCATCTCCCAGCCACACACAGGAGTCACTGCCCATGTGATGAGCGATGTCCAAGCACTCCTGGAGCTGTGTGAGGCCTGGTGCTGTGAGCACTGCCCTGGGGAGCCTGTTCAGTGCCCAGCCACCCTCGGGCTCTTTCTGACATCCTAAATCTGCCCTGACAGCTCCATGCTGTGCACTCAGGTGCTGTTGCTGGTCACCAGAGAGAAGAAATCAGTGTCTGCCTCTCCTTTTCCCCTCAGGAAAGCTGTAGATTGCAATGAGGTTTCCCCTCACTCTTCTCCTGGCTGAACCAGCCAAGTGACCTCAGCTGCTCCTTGTATGGCTTCTGCTCCAGGCCCTTGAGCATCTTTGTAGCCTTCTCTGGACATTCTCCAGCAGCTCCAGATCCTCCTTGTGGCACCCACAGGTGCACAGAGCACTCAAGGTGAGGCTGCAGCAGCACAGAGTGGGACAATCAATCTTTCTGTCCCACTCCCATTGCCTGTCCCTCATGCAAGGCTTTCCCAGCTCTGCCTGAAGGCTCTTTTGGGGTTGGTGGCCTTTTGCTGGGAGGCTCCTGACTGAGGGTCACAGCTCACGCCAGGAGACTTCTCCTAAACTCTACAAGAGGGGTGAGTTTCTTGCCTCCAAACCCCGCGTGGGAGGCTCTGGCGAACAGAAGCACACTTGGGCTGCTGTGGCCTCCCACTTGTGGGCTGGGAAACAATGGAGCCTTAATCACTGCAGCTGGGCAGCCAAACAAGGGCTGGAGTCTGAGAGCAGCTGATAATCATCTGGAGAACAGAGTGATGAACAGAGTCTGCAGCCTGCCCCAGAGCTAACCAAGGGCTGAACCAAACCCCACCACCTACTGCAGCCTGCCAAGTGCCCAAACACGGTGCTCAAACACGTACAGCACAAACACAACGTGCAGCTAAGGACGGGAACTTCACCTCAGAGGAGCACAGCAGGTGATTGATTGCAGTGGGAAATAGGAAGAGACCCCAGATAAGAACTGCCAAGATGAATATTAAAGGAAAGGCAAAGCTTTGCTTTAGACTCTTAGCTGAAGAGTTTTGCTCTGCATCATTTGGTCAAGAGCACAGCATCGTCTTTCTGCCCACCATGCTACCCTGAATAGCAAAGCCATGCAATGCTGGGGTTTGGAGGTGCACAAAGTAATCCCCAGAACTTTGGAGCAGCCAACTACAGCCAGCAGGCAACAGACAGCACTCTGCAATTTCAGCAATGGACAGGAGGACAGGAGGAAGCAGGAGTGCCAGACTCACAAAG
>VWYP01008575.1:0-10420 GCA_013400435.1 Pycnonotus jocosus | reverse complement strand
CCAGACCCATCTCAGCACTACTGAGTTTTTCAGAGGAAAACTCCACCCTTCTATAGGGTCATCTCTGCTCCAACAGAACCACATCTGTCACTCCAGGAAGACTTTGGACTGCTACCAATCCCCTGACCAACAGGGTGTCAGGTCATATTCTGACTCTGTCAGTGTTTTTAGGATTTTTTGTTTGTTTGCTTGCTTGGGGTTTTTTTGTACTACTACATTTGTGTTTTTAATATTCCTAGTAAAGAACTGTTATTCCTGTTCCCAAATCTTTGCCTTAAAGCCCCTTAATTTCAAAATTATAATAATTTGGAGGGAGGGGTTTACATTCTCCATTCCAAGGGAAGCTCCAGCTTTCCCTGGCAGACACCTGTCTTTCTAAACCAAGACACTTGACTTGTGGAAGAATCCTGAAAATAACTGCAGCAGTGATGAGCAAATGATGTTAATACAAATTTGAGTTTCCTATTTCAGTCTGGGGAGGGTGAAGGCACTCAGGAGAGCTTCAAGGGGCTGGATGCTGCTGAGTAGAAATTTAGAAAGTGCCTTTTCTAGCTCATCCCTTGGCATAATTAACATAATTAATAATTTCTAGGAGTTGTCTGCTCTGCCCATGCCGGGAGTAGCAATTTCCTGGGTAGTTGCAGGTTCCTTGTACCAAAGTTACATGTAATGCTGGGAGGAGGATGGAGAGCATGAGGATGGAAAGTGAGGAATGTGCAGTCTCCTTTCAATAATGTATTGTATTCATTATACAATTCTTTCCCCAGTCCTTTTCCTGGCTAAATCCAGGAAAACTGAATTCTACCCCATCCCTGCACATTCAGTCTGTTCCTGTGGTCAAATAAGGTTTCAGACATATGAAAGCACCAATATTGACTATATTGTACCAAAGCCAACCAGGAGTCAAAATTACAGAACATCCTGAACTGGAAGGGACCAACAAAAATCATCCAACTCCTGGCCCAGTACAGGATCATGCCAAGAATCCCATCCTGTGCAGATAATATTGTGCCACCACAAAACAGCTGCTTTGCCAGTGAACTGGCTGGTTTGGCAGGACCCAAACACCTCAGGTTTTACTTTTTGCTTTGCAGGGTGGCCTTGGGCAGTTACTTTCCACTTGCCCAAATTCCCCTTTCCCCCTGTGCAAAGGATGTGCAAGTGACCTGTTCCTACCAAGTGCTGCAAGAGATTAAGATATTCTTTAACTTTAGGGGCCATGTACTCACTTAATTGACTCTTATCTCTCCAGGCAAATATTCTTTTGCTGTTAAGAAAAACAATAACCTGGAAAGGCACCAGCAAAGAGCCTTCATTAGTGTGGAATAAAGATTGCCCTTATGTTCTACCAAGGCTGTTGGAAGTAGTACTCTGCCAGCCAAAGAACACAAATTATATGGCAATAATATCTTGCCTGTATTTTCTGAGGAGATCAAACACTTTGTGACTGCAGATTATGCACTTTTTATGGAGAATCAGTTTGGGATGGAAGAGGGCTTAAAAACCATCCAGTCCAACCCAGCTGGAAAAAGCAAGGAAAGAAGTGAGGTGTCCTAGAGAAGAGGGTCTACAATAATTATTGCTTGCTATTTAAATGCCATTTTCCTTGGGAAGGGACAGCTGTCCATCTGAACCCTGCTGGAGAAGGCACCTGCCACAGGCTGAGTCCCTGGCTTTCTCCTGGGATCACCTCCACACCTCTTGGATAACTCACTGCCTATTATTCCATGCTGTGCTCTCCTGCCCAACCCTGCAGCTCTGGACTGTAAAAGTGCCACATTTTACAGCTGACAGTGAAGATGGCAGCACCCAGGAAATAAATTCTGAGCCCTCTGATATCAACAGGTACCTTCAATCATGTGGGGAGAGCAGAGCATCCCCTGGCACAGCTCTCCTGACCTCACATTCCCCCAGCTCCCAATGGCCTCAAACAAGGCAGGAGCAGTTTAGTGACATCAGGAATAATTACTAGTTTGGGTGGAAAAAAAATCTGCATTGCATTATTATTTATCAGTTGGGTATTTCCTCTCTTTTAAACCTGTGAGTGTCACTGCTGATGTTCTGGGAAGGCAGCAGAGCAATCTGAACTCCACCTAATGAACTTGTGTTAATGAATAAAAGAAATGGTCTGTGCTGTGGTCTTTTAAATTTAAGTTTTTAATTTTTTTTTTCTGATAACAGCAATGGTATTAAAATGGTTTCTTTGTAGTAAGAAAATGGAATTCATAGCTATAATCAGAATTTTATTCTTATTGGTGAGCTAGAAAGAGAACACAGTCTGTAATATCATATTGTTGGTGCACTTCCACATTCACTGCTTATTTATTTCCCAAGAGCCTGAAACATTTTTACTTTCATCAGTAAAAAAGCAGCAATTTCCCATAATATCTCTCAGGTCATACAATGACTATATTGAGGCTATCACGTGTTGTTTTTTCATCTGTGGTGGTTTTGTTTCTTTTGGAGGGGTGGAGGGTGTGAAGAGGGAGAGGGAATAGCATTTAAGAATTGTATAACTGAGACTACATCCTCCAGCTCTCAGTCAGAAACTCCCAGGCAACAGGTTCTGTATCCAAGCCACTCAATTTTAAATGAAGAGTAAATTCTGGGTTTATTTTAAATACAGGAAAAAAAGAAAGGGGCAGGAATATATATATATATATATATACACACATATATATATATATAAAAGAGGAAGGGCAGTTATTCCAACTTCAGTACTTAAATATTGAACCATACTATGATTTAATGTATCCTATTCCTGCTTCAGTCTGCTCATGTGCTCCTGAAGGGATTTTGGTGAAAACTGGTAGATAATCACCAGCAATTCATCTTCATCTGCTAAAAACCATACAAGTCTCATCCATGAGTGCTCTTCCTGTGGCTCTGTCTGTGTAGCAGCTGACAATTGTCACATTCTGGGGCTTTAGGCAGCATAAAGGCTTCCCTGATGCTGTGTCTAATGGATTCACACACTTCTGCATTCACATTAATATTTACTGCTAATTATTGTTGCAAATACAGAGCAAACAAATAAAGTGTGAGGATTTGTTTGGGTTTCTGAGTGAGGCTAACATTTCACAGCAGTATTGTAAATCTGCAACCCATCCCATGAAGTTTTATCAGACTTGTGCCACACAGCATAAGGGAAATAAATGCCAAAGGCATTAAAAATATAGGTCCTTACTGTTCTTCGAAAAAAAAGGGCTCTGTGATCACATTGCAGCATAGAATGTAACTTTGTATTTCAAATACTTTTGTTCCTGTCTGTGTATGAGTGCACTGATAAGATAATGAAACATAGAAAAAAGATATTACTGAACAGCTTTCCTGCATGCATCTATGCCAGTTGGAAAAAAACACTATCAGCAGCAGGAATAAAGCAGTCAAAAATCAAAGTTTAGGAAGTCTCAGGAAGATTATTGCATTACCTCCAGCGTAAAGGAGATATAGATCTTAAACATAGTCCAAATCTATTCAGGCTTCAGAATAGTTTGGATTGATCTGCTTTTGTCAATTGTATTGAGAGCTCATGTTTAAACACATATCCTAAATAACAGGGATTCTGAGAAGCATAAAATTCCAGCCTGCTGTCATTTCCCTGGCCTGAATCAGCCCTACCTGACTCAGGTTTGGTTACAGCCACCTGCCAGGGGAAACAAGAAAAACAGGAGATGTAAACTGTGCAGCAACATGCAACCCAGAAAACGGGATGGAAGATGTGCAGCAACCTCCTACAAATCCCTGTCATGCCTGGTTGTCGGGGACCACAGCAGTACACCACAAATCCTGATGTTAGTTTGGGATTGTGGTGACCCCTGAGCTAAGTAATAATACGACTGCTCTCCTATGGAAAACAGATGGATCTTACACAGTTTCAGACCATGCTGGGTCTCCCCATGGGAAGCCTCTCTTGGAGACCTCTCTAGAGTTGTGGGGACCAAAGCTGAACAGCCCCATGAGCCTTCATTGTAGTATGTTAATCCCTTGTACCCCCTTCCCAACTGGTGCATTTTGGATCCCTTTCCTGATTGGCCCATCCTTCAATTCCTTTCCCTATGGATCCATGTTTGTAACCCCACCCCCTTGAGCCCTCTATAAAATCCTTCTCCCCTGAGCTCTGCAGTTTCTTCAGTCCCTCAGTGCTCCTGGGATAAAGAAACTCCCTGAAGACCTGAAGATCCTGTCCCATGTCTTCTGTCCTGTGTCACCTGCTGTGGCTCTGCCATCCAGCTGCTCTGGCAGCTTTCAGAACTGAGCTGAATCACCACCAACCTGAGAGTGCCTGTGCTCCTGCCAGTAGGAATGGCTTTTTAAAGACACTTTGGTCAGGGAAGGTCGTGGCACCTCCAGGGCAGCTGGCCAGCTGTGACATTGGATCACGGCCACTCCATCAGACACAGAGCACACTGTCTGCCACAAGATGCTCTGCTGGGCTAGAGGAGGATGTGGACATTTCCAGGAGCTGATAGGGATCAAAGATACAGCCAATCACTTAGAGCAAGCTCAAGGGAAGTTAAACAAGTCAAACCAATTTCAAAGAACAAACAAAGCAAGGTACGACTAGGGGGATTTGCTTTAAACTGAAAGAGGGAGGATTTAGATTGGATATTAGAAGTAAATTATTTATTTTGAAAGTAGTGCTGCCCTGGCAGAAGTTGCCCAGAGAAACTGTGGCTGCCTCATCTCTAGAAGTGTCCAAGGCCAGATTGGATGGGGCTTGGAGCAATCTGGGATAGTGGAAGGGGTCCCTGCCCATGGCAGAGGGGGGGGTCTTTAAGGTCCCTCCAAAGCTCAGCCATTCTAAGACTCTAGGATGTTATCATCTTAAAGCTTCTTGAATCGTTCATATTATCAAATATTTCCTGCCAGATTCAATGAAGTTTCATTACTAGCTTTCAGTCAATTATCTTTTCCCTTCATATCTCATTTTGCCCCACTTCAGCCCCCAAATCCTGCAGAAATCATCATGTGGTTAAAGGCTGACATGCCTCCAGCTGGAGGTTGTGATGCCAAGTATGTGTTATGGATCCACCTACCAGCTCACCTCAGAAACACTTCAAGAGGAAATTTCACCTGCATTAGGTTTATGGATGTAAGATTGGCTGTTGAATGCATTACTGCAGTAGAAAAACAAATNCACAAATTTTTGGAGACAAGAGACAAGAAAAGGATCAGACAACTTCCTTTGTGCCAAGGAAAAGATTGCACTGACTGGTTGCTTTATTTAGATGTAGTGCAGACAGCTTGCAGTGGGTCCATTAGAACTGCCTGGCTCTTAATTACATTGACTTTTAAAAGCTTTGATTAATTATGACAGAGAGCAAAGATTTCCAGCAGAGAGATGACTGTATCAGAAAACTGTGCCTGATGCTGACCAGATCAGGTCAGTGTTTGAAGTATTTTATGTACCATAATAAACTGGACACAAAGTTGTCACTAGCAGGATTGTAGATGTTAAGAAACATTTATATCGTTCAAAGAGATCTATGACTGCAGAAGACTAGGAATTCTTTGTTTAAATTGGTGGAACCAGATGAAAGGAAGGAGAAAAATAACAGTTTGGGAGTTTTTTGAAAACAAATCAGAATATGTATTTATTGTTAAGATGGATTTTTTTTCCCTAATTGAACTAAAAAATGCTTCTTTTCTTTTCTTTTTTTTTTTACTTTTGTAAAATTCATTCACCATGTGAGCTACAAGGTTTTGAGAGCCTGTGTAAACAGAGTCAGATGCTTTGCATCTCTCCTCCATATTTCCATCCAAACCCTCAGTGGCTTTCACAGGTTGGAGTAGGAAGTTTCTGATATCTGTGGCACTATTATGAAAAATGATGTGCTTGCCTGAGTTGCATAAGGAACAAATTTGCATTCAATTCCCCAAAGAGCCATCAAAGGTTTATATGTCCTTGAAAACATCACTTAAAGTGGGATTCATTGAAAACCATCTGATAGTGGAGCTTTTCAATGGCTCTGGGAAGCCAGCAGAGGAAAATTGAATTGCCCTCTGCTCGTGCTGCTGTCTCACCAGGAGCTCTGGATGGAAGTTGGATGACAAGGTTAGAGAAGATGCACAAAGTTACAGGACACAGGTCTCTCTGCCTCATTTTCTACACCTTTAATTTAGTAATGGCAGCAATTCCCAAGGCTACTGTATCAGGGCATGTTCATTAACATTTCAAGTCCTGCTGCTAAAGACAAAAGTAGGTGATAGATTTAAGAGAGTGAGATTCTGCTTCTGGACTGATTTTGCAGTGCTGGTATTTGTGGCTTCTTAAATCTTACTGTTGCAGACATTCCCACCTTCCCTGAGTTTAAAGGTTTTTTTAAACCCCTGACAATTTCTGGCATTGTTTTTCTCCTTTATGTTTATATCTCCCCTCCTCTTTCTTTTTTTTTTTTTTTTCTTTTTTTTTCAATCTCACTACAGTGATTATTTTCCTTTTAAAAGCCCCCTGAAAATATATATACAGCTTTTTTTTTCCTGAGAATCAAATTATGAGTATTTTGTATTATATTTAGTTTTTAGCATTACTATTTGAGTTAGAACCTACTGCAACCTGCAGAATTGGTTTCAATATTGAAATTTAAGTCTATTTGAATGTGCTTTATATAATATATTTCTTTGTCACTATTCTGTTGCCCCATCAACCTTCAGACTAAAGCTTAGAGGGAATAGATTGTAGTACTGATAACAAGCTTGTAGATAATTCTGCTTGAATTTCAAAATCTGATTAAACCTGAACTACTCCCCACATTTGAAAATACTGGTGGGAAGTGTGTAAAAAACACTCAGGAAAGAAGATATGATTAAATTAAATGAAATTGGAAAAAAAAAAAAGAAAATTTTCAAATGAAGTGACTACAACCAAATGTACTGAGATGAAATGAGGTGCACTGAAAAGAACCAAAACTTGACAAAATGATTCACATTGAAATCCTGAAATCAGAAAAGAAAGGTGAACAAAGAGACAGGAGAAGGAATTGAAGGAATAAAATGCAACAAAAGACAGAGAAGAAATTATGGAACAAAGTGAAAACAATAACAGTCAATGGGATGACATGAAATGCACAGAAACAGACCAAACCTCACCCAATTTACGTTCATTGAAATCACAGGATTTCAATTTGAAATCAGAGAATAAAGTGGAACAAACACTCTGGAAAAGATACACAACAAAATCATGTGCAATTGAAACAAAAAAAAATTCTAAATGGAGTGACTACGCCAAAATGTACTAAGAGGAAATGAGGTGCAGTGAAAAGAGGTCAGCTGGGGATGAAAGCAGCATCTCAGGAGAGCAAACATCAGCAGTCTTGGGGGTCAGGCAATATAACACAGGAGACACAGAGAAAATTCAAGAGTCACCTCATGATGTATTGCTTTCCTTCCTGCCCTCAGAATGGGGCTGTGCCACAAGCAGTGCAGTGATCTATTGATGCTGCAGCTCCCCCATCCACCCCACCAACTCCCCTTTTCACATCTGACACGACTCTCAGTACAAAACACACTTTTTCCTAAACTAATCCTGGTCACTGGGATGTCCCTCCTCACTTTACTGTAAGATGAGGTTACCACTAAGAGTTCAGGCTCAGAAATTCAGGTGATTGCCCTCACTGGATTTTAAGGCCAAACAGTCATGGGGAATTTCAGAAAAATTTCTGAAGTTTCATTTCAGAAAAATGCAATGTAAATGGTTCCTTGGTGGGAACCACATCTTCAGGACATTTTAAGCTGTTGCACTCAGAGGAGGCATCCAAACAGCAATTTCCCACTTGTACTGGGGCAGCAAAGTACAAAAATAAAACTTAGAGGAGCACCATGAGCATATATATGCACATCCCGTGTGTTTTCCAAAGGCTGATCACAGGGAATTTAGGACCCCTGGCAGTGACAGTTTGGGAAGCACCAAATAAAAAACTCATTCTAATAATTATCACTTGGAAAGCCATATTCCCTACTTCAAGTCATGGTCCCACACAAAGCATGAAACAGAAACCTGATGTTGTATTTACTGTACAGAAACCCCTGTACAGAGAGTGAATGTCAGGGAAGTGCACACAGCAAGTTAGATGTAACTTGAGCATGTGCAAGGACAGCTGAGTGAAAGAAGATCTCAAACTCCTCTGCAATTTCACCTTCTCCTCACTGCATATATTTTTTATCCCTGACAATAAAGCCTTTTCTGAAAATTAAGAGGTCCAACCTCTCACTTACAGACTTAAATACAAGAAAAAAAATACAGCTTAACTGCAAACATCAAAATTCATTTCATTAAATTGAACAAGTTCAATTTGTTTTAAAAAAATTAAAGTTTAATTACGTATATTTGATTTAATAGTTGAATAAGAAAATCTTCCTCACTCCTGTTTTTCCTTGTATTGACCTTTGCCAGCATAACACCCACCACCTCCTCTTCTCCTTCCTTTTACCAGGGGACAGAATTTTTAATTTTTAATTTTTTTTACAGGCCTGTCCATGCTGATTGCCCCAGTACTTATTTTCTCCTGGCTATAACACGGTTGTTACATACTGCAGTTATGTGCAATAGATTAAACCTGTTGTAATAAACAATCCAACTTTCCATCCTTTGGGTAAATTTGTACAATCTCTCCTTTCTCCCCACTGGGTGATAGGTTCACACCAGAAAATAAAATCAAAGCACTGAAGGATGTCAAGACCTCAGAAGCAACTGAGTGGGAAATTCTCCAGTGATTTTGGAAAGGGCAGACAGTTAGCTTTTCCTGATGGCAATAATCCTTAAATTACTGTCTTGATTAAACATTCAGAGTTCTTACTCAGAGATGTATGTATTTCATACACAGCTGTGCTGCAATTTTAGCAGAGCATCCTCCTGGCTGCCTTTGTTTGTGGGCACCTTCATTCCCTGTCTCTTCCTCATGGTTAGGGTTTGATCTGTGTCTCTGTCCCCAAAAACTGTCCCCCCTCACTGAAGCAAGTCCAGAGGAACCTGTTGTACTGCACCAAGCAGATGATTCTATATATGGAAAAGAGTTTTGGTTCGCTTTTGAACATATAAGGAAGACAAATTAAAAGTTCTGTGCCCTTTCACTGGCATTGGCCCAGTGCCAACACAGGAGCACTGGCTGGGCTTTGGAAATGCTTCTCAAAATTCACACCTGTTTCCATTGGCAGCAAGGCAAATTGTCCCTCCTAAAACATTAAGTATTTAAGAAGGAACACAAAGGTGCTCAGGGCTTAGTCAGGTTCTAGATGCTTCTCTGGCACCTACACACAGCTTTGTTGATTTGTTTCTGTATTGTTTGTTATTTTCTCTTTTATTAAAACCTTTGCTTTGCAAAACACACCCAAGGAGCCCTCCTGCAATATTATTAAGCCACTCTGGGAGGTTGCAGGTCAACCCTCAGATTTGGTACATCTTCACGGGGCTCATTACACTGTGGTCACCCGTGAGACTGTATCAGGAACACACCGAGGCCATCAGAGGGATGGAACAGCTCTACTGTGAGGAAAGGCTGAGAGGATTGGGGTTGTTCAGCCTGGAGAAGATCCAAGGTGACCTAATTGTGACCTCTCAGTGCCTGAAGCGGGGCCAGAGGAAAGATGGGGAGAGACTTTACTGAGGCCCGGAATTACAGAACAGGAGGGAATAGATTCAAACTGACAGAGAGTAGAGTTAAATGGGATATTAGGAAAAAATTCTTGCCTCTTAGGGTGGTGAGACACTGGCACTGTTTGGCCAGAGCAGCTGTGGCTGCCCCTGTTTCCCTGGAAGTGTCCAAGGCCAAGTTGGACAGGGTTTAGCGCAACCTGGGATAGTGGAAGGTGTCCCTGCCCATGGCAGGAGGTTGGAAATGGTTCACTCTGAAGATCTCTTCCAACCCAAGCCATTCCATGATTCTATGATCCTTTAAACCTGCTTTTCTCCATTTCTAGAGTAAATCAAACTGTAACACTTTGGAATTCTTTTTCCTTTTCTATGAAGTTTCTTTGGTGACTTTTTGTCCTCATCTCATCTGTCTTGAGCCTCTCTCTTGCTAACTTCTATGACAGTTCTTTAAAAACTTATTATGTCCCCATCAATACCTCCCTTCACTGTGACACTCTGGAGCCACTGTAATAAAGACTGAAAAAATGACCAGGGTGCAGAGGACAAACTCACACCAGCAGCTCCTGGTGGTTTATTGGAAGGACATAAATAAACCAAAAATAAGATGGAGTCTTCTTGGCTGAGATAGTGAAAATCTACCTTGTCCTCTGAGATTCAAACATTTGGTAACATGGGCTTTATTTTGATATATTCCCATAATTAATAATCAAATCAAGCAAAAGGAACATCTTTTTTGCTTTGGATTTGCACAGGCATTAGTCCAGTGAAGTCTGGAATTGATCTCTCTGTACAACAAATGCTGACTACAGTCTCTCCTCTCTAGATGTA
>VWYP01008574.1:19393-42313 GCA_013400435.1 Pycnonotus jocosus | reverse complement strand
TTAATATATAATTATATATTAATGTGTCAATATTCAGGATTAGCCAGCTAATTGGCTCAGTTAGGTCTGGAGGAAGCTGTCAGTAGTCCACACAGAGAATCACTTCTGTAATGGGTAGATTTTTCTCTTTGACTAAAAACCAAGCTATGTTAAACCATGACACTAATATACACAGCCACCCCTCCACTTCTTCATTGCCTGTCTCTCCGAAGAGCTTGTAGCCATCCACTGGAGCACCTCAGTCATGAGAGTTGTCCCACCATGTTTCTATGATGGAGACTACATCATAGCTTTCCTGCTGTACAGTGGCTTCCAGCTCCTCTTGTTTGTTACTCATGCTGCATGTGTTAGTGTACATGCACTCCAGCTTGGGCCGCTGATTTCACCTGACTGTGGCTTACCATACTTGTTTCTGGAGAGCCTCATTTCATCCCCTTACCCCTTTAAACCTTGTTTAAAGCCCTCTCAATCAGCCCCACCAATTCATGGGCTAGAGTTTTTTTGCCCTTGAGATAAAGAGTGGATAAAAATGAAAATTATGTCAGCTTAAAGGTAAAAAAAAAGGAGCTGAAAAATACCCTGAAAGATTTTTCTTTCAGGGAGAAATGCAATTCCTTCTACTTCTTCCAGGGGAAATGGGGAGACAGGGTGCCATACAGCAGGAGACAAGGAAGGGCTTCCCAAGAGTGAGCATGAGAATCCTACAAATAAAAAAAACATGGAGAATAAAATGTCTTAACCTAATCCAAGTGCCAAGTCAGTGTTGGAACCAGGATTAATGTTCTGGATTTAAAATGAAACCATGCTCCCACAGTTCATGTATGTAGCAAGTAAGAAAAATCTTACAGAAAAAGGGCCTTATAGGCCTGTTTTCACTTCTGTTCACTTCTGCCACTCCTGCTCACCAGGAAGCACTCTGGGGAAGCTTCAGCTAATAGGATAGCAAAACCCAAGTTATGTAACCAGTAAACAAGTTATGTAACTGTGTGGATGCTGTGTGATTGAAAATCATGATTCGTTAAAAATAAGAGTGAACAGCAACACAAGTAGTGGCAAGCAGCCAATGAATGTTTGTCTTAGTTTGCAAAAATGCTAACAAATACAATTTTATCTGGAGTATTCTTAACACAGTATAAAAGCTTGGTATTGTAGTACAATATATAAGGTCTTGCATTATGGCAATAAAGTTCATTCTCTTCAGAACAAGAACCAAAGGGTCTGTGTCTCATTGCTGCACATGTCCAAACTCCAAAGATTTAGTAGCTGTTAATAAGGTAATTCCTTTCCTTGGCTCATTACATGATACCCTGCATTTTTTAAAGTCCTGGCAGGCACTAAGCCCATAAGTTCTCAAGGAACAGGGGGTAAAAAAACAAGTTGAAGGTCATATTTTTCCTGTTACAAAAAAATGGGGTGTGTCTTTGGGTACTTGCATCCTAAAGCCTTGTGAGTGCCTAAAGATATCTACAAAAATACACCTTCATAGCATTTTGTTTCCAGTTACTGGTTACAGCTTCATCTGACTGTGTTTCAAAACCCTCTGTATTATTTTTTCTGTAATGCCCCATGAGTATCTGATAAATATTAGCAAAATATAGTTTAGAGTTAGGAAAGATTGCTATTTACTCTGTTTTGTGATGGTCTTTCCTCCTTGAAATATTTTGTGTCACAAACTGATTTTTGCCTGATGCAGAGAGTTAACAGAAGAGAAGCACACCTTTTGTTTTAAGACATTTACTACACTTCCCAATTGAGCTGGCACTATAAATGCTTTTAGAGGTATTTTTCTTCTTTTAAACTTATGGGCTAAGTTAAGCAATGCAGACACTATTTATTCTGAATATTAATTATGTGTTCTTTGGGTAGGGCTTCATTTCACTCCTTTTGTGTGAAAAACAGCAAGCTGCTGGTATTGCAATCTAGACATAAAGGAGAACCTAAAATAACATTTCTTAATGTGCCTTTCTATGCCAGGTTCTTCTCGGGGAAAAGGTTGGTGAAGAACAAACTTGTCTTTCTGAAAATTTTAAGGAATATAAAAACATCATTTGATTGAATATATATCACCAGTGTGTAACTGGTTTTCAAGTACTGATCTTCTTAAGAAATAAAAACTTTCTCTGTTTTTTTTTTGTTTTGTTGGTTTTTTTTTTTCCAGTGGAAATGAAAGTTTAAAGGAAAATTTAAAGTACAGGTGGCATTTAAGGTTTTGTGTTAATTTAACTGCTTTAAGCCATTGTTGAGTTTTCCCTAGACCTGTTGACAGCTAGGTGAGTGTCTGAGGTAAACACATAAATTATCTCCACTCTGCAATGAATCTTAAGCAAGAAAAATACACAAATCTTATGTAGAGAATATAGTATATTACATTTATCAGTATACAGTTAGACCCAATCTGGGGAAGAGGAGGAAAATGTAGTTTAACAGCCTATTTTTATTAATCCTAAATTCAACAATATATTTTTATTCATCTAAAGTCAGTGTGTGGTGTTTGAAGGCAGAGCTATAAATCCTGAACTTTCCCAGGGTAAAACTATGTCTAGCTGTGACATAATATCCTAAAATATCCTGATCCTTAGCGAAGGCCTAAAACTCACTCAACCCTAAAATAGCTGTGGTATTTCATCACTTTCTAGATTATAATGATTTTTTAAAATATATTGCTAAAAGGTATCTATGTCACTATAAAAGTCTGACTAAAGAAAATATATGAATAGCTGTTCAGCCTTAAAAGTGGTTTATTATTGTTTAGTTTAAGATGGATTTTACTTGATTTCATTACTTTGTTGCTGTCCAAATCCAAAAGGTGTAGATGTCCAAATCTCATTAGGTGTAGCCCACTGCTGCTTCCAAGGGAAACATTGCAAATAAAATGAATTAGCAGAAATTGCTGACTAGTTTTGCTGAGCAAACAGAGTTAATATCTTCATGTTTATTAGTAAAAGAACCAAAACAATTGAACAAAAAACAAACAAACCCCCCAAAAATTGATATACATTTAATTCAAAAATGTGCAGCATCATTCAGCAAATCTTTTTCAAAATTCCATGGATGAACTGTATATCTGAAGGTACTATAAAGCGGAGAAAGCCTCTTTCCACATCATGTGATCACACAGAGATAATAATTTGCTTTACTACTACATTTCCTCACTATAATTTCATTACATTTAGGGCTTTTTTAATAACACTTATCTGTCTGATGTTAAACTGGGCACGACAGAGCTTGTGCTGCTGGAGTGCAATCTGCCATCAAGGCTTGGAAAACTCCAAACAGTAGGAGCAGGACCCCTTTCCTGTGAATTCGCTGAGCATCAGAAGTGCTTTTACTAAAAATACCAAGGCAAAGAAAAAGGGATTGTCTAACACTTGTTATCTGTAAAAAGATGGGAGAATCCTTACATCCTAGAGAATAGTTGTTCTCAGTTTTTTACAGCTAATGGGGTGAATGTTTATGTAGGCCTTCTGCCAGAGTTGTGAAGTGTCTTCTCCATTATAGCTGGGAAACCATAAAAGAGAAAATTCATTATTTCATAAAAATTGAATAATTTACCCAGCTTAGGAAACAGCTGAGCAAAGAACCATTCTTGAGCTCCTAAATTTTATGGCAAAAAGACACTTGATTTTGGCTTGATTTTGGCATTAACATCACTAACACTACAAATATTTAAAGCAATTGGGTTGGATTTTGAGCCAGCATTAATTAATATAATTTCATAGGTCACACTGGATATGTAGATTTTGGCAATACCCACTTCCCTGTGTAAGTTTGGGTGCTACTAGAACTTGCTGCAATATTAAAGGTTTGTAGATCCATGCTCCATTGGGCAGACTCCTGCTAAAGCTAATAACTTACTTCCACTTAAGAAAACATGCATAAATTAGGTTGCACCATATGTTTTGAGGCCGACGTGCTCTGGTTGCATCAGATGTTGTGTAGAACACCACTGTACTCTGCAAACACTGAAGCCAAATTGTATGTGCAGAAAAAAATCAGATCTGTGGTAGCAGAATTTGAGTCTATCCAATTATAATTGCAGATTTATTTAAAAATCTGGGGACCAGGGAGTCATTTTTACGAAAAAAATATTTTTACAAAGACATTTGGGCCATAACTCTGCATTAGGATGTGAATTGGTGAAGCCTGGGATGATTTGACTCACAGGATTTCACCCATTCCACACTCTTAATGGATCCAGTGGGGTTTTTTAATAATGCAAAATAAATACAGGTTTAGTGTTGTAAAACATGGCACCTTTTGGAACTGATCTTTATAATATTTATTCTAGTTATTTCATGTTGATTACCTTTTTGCTAATGCGTGTATTACCTTACTAATTATGGTGGTACCAGATCAACTAAGTTGGATGAATCGTTGAAGTCCACTTGTTGTGTTTTGCACAGTTAACCTCAAGGGGTGACTAGTTCTACAGCTTTACTGAGAACTATTGGGGCTGGGATGTGCACCCATCTAAAAAAATACAAATGGACTTTTTTAAAGTTCTGAAAACTTCAAGGGTTGAGTTTGCCAAAGGATACACAGAATCCCTTTTCTCCAGTGTGGTTCCCCTGACCCCAACTGTTTACCCAAGAGTATCTGTTGAAATATGAAAGTTAAACATCATCAAAGTGTTTTTCTTTATAAGGTTTTGCAGTTGAGATGGACAAGTTACTCCAAAGTTCATGCAGCAATAGCAAACTTTATTGAGTGCAGCTTCCTTTTATAAGGTTTTCAAAAAACCCACAGTTGATCTCAATTGGCTAAATTTGGTTACCACCCAGCTCACTGCCCAATAGCTGCCCACATCCATGCTTGTCAGGGATTGGTTGGTGTTCTTTGAGATTAAACCTCCTAGCTTCTCAATGCCTTCTTCCT
The DNA here is from genome assembly GCA_013400435.1 of Pycnonotus jocosus. Classification (NCBI taxonomy): domain Eukaryota; kingdom Metazoa; phylum Chordata; class Aves; order Passeriformes; family Pycnonotidae; genus Pycnonotus; species Pycnonotus jocosus. The sequence continues at coordinate 37,438 of VWYP01008574.1, read as the reverse complement.
AGAGATCTTTACTTCTTTTCCCTAATGGCATAGACTGGTCAAGTTATAATTAGGGTTATCTATGATGGTGAGGCTTCCAGGCCAGTTGTTAACTGCCACAATATGGTCTTTTGGACTATTATTAATTAATAGATCAGTTTCTCCTCTGAACCTACAACTTACGGGACATAGCAGCATTGTAACAGTCTGGTCTATTTGCATGGGATAGTTGGATCCTTGAAATTCTCAGTCTAGAGTTGTTCCTCACTGTTCTCATCTCCCAGTTTGATGTGGAATTGCCTACATCTCCTTCCTTCGTCAAGCTTTTCTTCTTCTTCCCTCCCTTGGAAAGCATCCTTCCTTCAATGAGGGCAGGAAGGCAGCTGCTCCCTGCTTTTAGTGAGCTGCCTTCCCTGCAGGTCTCCTTAAGCACAGTCAAGGGTGGAATTTAAGGGCTGAAAGTAAAAAAAAATATATATATATTTCCAAATACAAATTTGGAATATATAAATTCGTCCAGGACTGGAAGAGTCCTTGCTCTTCCCCTTTCCATCCTTTTTAACCAGTCCTGTGGAAAAGAAGATCTGAATGCCTGGGGACAAAGTGATGCCTCAGCAGCTCCACAGAACAGGTGTTATCACATGCAGGATCCCATCCCCACCTGTACCATGGGGAGGTGTAGGGGAAGAGGGATAAAAGTAGATGCTGCCTGGAAATGACCAGTTTTTCCACTTAAATTACTGTGTTTAATAATGGGTTTGCATCCTCATTTTTGATTAGGAACAATGGAGACACTTCCCAAGCTCTGTAAATAATGTCATTTCTCTGAGGGGTGCACTACATGACTGGTATGTGTGTATTTTCTTATAATTGAATCTTGGCTATATGCAGAAATATGCAGATAAATAATTTAAAGTTTCTTTTGTTTTCCTCCTTTTCTTCTCACTAATGAGAGAAGTTGTATAGAAGGGAAGAGTTCCCTCAGTTAATTGATAATTTTCTAGCTGACAGTCGCACCAAAGTCCCTGGAGTGAAATGCAGGGACAAAAGAATTCTGAGTGAAAAGCAGAGAAAATATAATAGTAAAATTTAACTGTATTTTGCTGGAAAACCTGGCACTAGGATTTAGGGTCTCCAGTTTGTGTATTTGAAAAAAAGAAAAATCAAGTAATTATGGAGTATCTTGAATAAAAAAACAGAAAGAAGAAATGGTGCCATAAGACTACTTCTGCCAGTTTTCCCAGGGAAAGGAAAATAAACCTGAATCTTTTAGACAAGTCCAGAACTAAATCATCAGATCATACTGCTTTAAGTAAGCAGTTTAACCTCCAGGCATCTCTAGTGGGGTAAATATTTTGCCTTTTTGCTCTGTGAGCTGTTGAATTTTCAGATTTTTCCTTTTCCCTGAAACATCATCAGTTTGGAATTCACCCAGTAAACCAAGAAACATATTTCTGAGTGAGTTTGGAGGTGTTCCCAGTTCACACTTAAATTATGGCAAATGGTGTAAAGAAAAAAGGATCAGACACAGCAAGTTTCATGTGCACTGTATGGTTGTGGAGATGTTTTTATTTTCACTGCTAAAAATCCCACTTCTTCTTCTGAGCTCTATTAAGTATTTTTCTCTCACTATTTGTAGCTAACTTTGGTATGCTGATATGACTTTGGATGATGGAGGTTAAAGACAACATAATACAGCTTGTACTTGTAGGACAGCTGTTATTATTGAGGTATAAAATGTCCTGACTCCACAGTCTTGAAACTGGTACTTTAAACTTAATAACCAGGGGCTGAAATTTCTTTCTTTAGCTGAAATGTCACCTCCATACCTTTACACAATGGCTTATTGCTATCCTTAAAATTCTAGAATCTAATATTACCCTTGCTTTTCCACTACCTTCCCTTTAAATTCACACATGGATTAAAGTGTTTGAAATTCACTGCAAATTTTCCCCCCTGGGATTGCACTGAGTGGTGATATTCAGTTACTGTACCTTGATGTCAGCCTGACTTTGGGGGAATCTGCTCCCTCTCCATGCTCTGAATGCCCAACTCAGCTGTTTCCATGAGGATCTGAGGAGGAAATCTCGCCTCCCATGCCTGGTTGCCACTGGGATTTCTCAGGAGATCTATAATACATGATGCAAGTTGCTGCAGTTTTCCTCCCTCCTTTCAGTTAATAGCTTTAATCCTTCTGGCCAGAGTTCTGCGGCACAAATACCCACAAAAAACCCTGTGTATCAGCACTTGGCAATTGCTAATGAATGAGGGGTTTTTTAATTTTGTGGTGAAGGGGATATGATGGAAACACAATTTACATTTCTGTATATAAATGACCAGGTATAATGGGATTTTGACCATTGGACAAATGTAGTCACAGAGATTCAGCCTGCTGTGAGCAGCTAATTAAAGTCCAGAAATCATTAAAAAAAGTATTTATTGAGTATTCTTTGAGCAAATCACAGCACTTAAACTGCAGTTCATGCTTGGAAAGGACACTGCATAATTTCATTCATTTAATGAATAAAATCCAGATTATGCCTTGGAAAAGATAGCTCAAATTTTTCAGAATATAAATCAAATTTTTGTACGCCTGAAGATAGCAAAATTAAATCTCTTTCAACAAAAGATTAATTGCCATCTTTATGCAGTCACAGACCTGATGAATGTCATGCTTTAGGTATGAGATTTCCAGAACTGGGCTTCTACTCTGCTGCATGGCTGAATAAACTAAAGCCCAGCTGAGTTTATTTGAGAAATTTTTGTGAATTTCAGAGTAAAGGCTCCAGAAAAGAAACTGTCTGTGTGTTCTACACTGTCTCTGTAGCATTGGAGAGCTTGTTCTGGTATTTCTGTGGAAGTCTACATTGCAGTTCCTTGCTCCTGGATAGAGAGGTGACAGAATAAAAGATGGTTTTTAACATGTTTCTGTCCTGACTTGGAGCAAAAACTGGTAGTCACTTAAAAACTTCAAGAAATTAGCATCACAAACGATGAGTCAGATTTTTGTAAAATTCAAAGTCTGAACATATTTTAGGATAAAATGCTACTTAAGGAAGAATTGTCTGGAAAGTAACATCAAGGTTTCCAGTCTATAAATGTGATACCTGTAGGGAATAATCTCATTCCTGTCTAGAAAGAAGAAAGAAAAGCCTTTAGGCTTTTTTGAGTACATCTTACTCAATAAAGTAAATAAGACTACTTAATATCCAGCTGCCTTAACTGTGGTCCATTTTTCAATGGTGAAATCAATCCCATTTCAGCTATTGAGACTACTCCTGGTGCATTTTCAAGCACATGGTGATGCATCTGTGAAGGCAGGACATGAATGAGGGAACTGCTCTGCGTGCTCAAATGCTGCTGAGCTGGGCATCTGACTTGACAAAGCTTTAACTTATTTAAAATTTATTTAAACAAATTATTCCCTTGTGAAACTTAATATTTTTCAGAATCCCAGGGTGGACTTGAGTGCAAAGGTGGTAGTAAGGTAAATTAAATTGTGATATTTAAGCATAAGATTAAGTATTCCCAGCATGACTTAAATAATGTAGACCTGGGAATATTGTTGAGAACTGATGCTGAAACACATTGATTTTAGTCTGAAATATTTTTTGGTTGTTGATATGCCCTGGGATTTGTGGTGTTCTGGTTAGGTTTTTATTGTGAACACCAGGCAGCCATGCAGTTTCTGGGGTTTTATTTAAATATTAGTAAATATAACAGAGGGATTTGCCAAACCTGCTGTAAGGCAGCTGGATGGACAGGAGATTCCCCAGCATTTGCTTCAGTCAAGTCTGGTATCTGCAAACCAAGGTTTCCCCTGTTGAGTATGATTTGGAAGATCTGCTGGGTATAGAAGGAGGTGTGGAGGTAATAGGCAGGATATTGATAAACTGAAAGACATCTTTAAGGTCCCTTTCAGCCCAAATCATTCTGTAGAGTCAGGGATTTTTTTCTTTTACTATCAAATGTGCTGGAAAACCAACAAGCTGCTAATCATGAGCTGTGTGGGATAGCCATATATATCAGTGCTGTAGGGATATTAATTATGGCTTGTGAATCCTGCTCAACAAAAAGCAGTATCATTCTTAGAATTATGAATTTTAGACAGGAGATGTCTCAGGTAAAGGCTTGCAAAGGTTATGCTGAGCTTCTTGGGGAAAAAAGCATCTTGGAGTGAAGCTGAATAGAGTGAGTCTTGAATTTGCCTCGAAGCTTTTTGTAGAACTCTGAATAGATTTGAGTAAATGTTTGGCAGTATACTTATTTTTAAAGGATATTTAAATATTTGGTTTTCGTGCTGACAGGTGCTAATTTTTGCACTTCAAATTTGTCAAAGAAGCCCAAAATGAGGAACTGTTTTTCAAAGCACTGACTAATAATGTTTTCCTTGCGTAAAATCTGAAGAGCTAAATGTTGCTATTAAGTGCCTACAAGCTGACAACTTCAGTAGCTGAAACCAGGGGCTTGTAAAATAAAACAGACATTTAATACTGAGAGGGAGGAGGAGAGGCCTATTTGAAAAATGCCAAGTCATGTTGCTTCACATTCTGGCCAAATAAATAAACATCATCAAAATTGGGTGTGAGCACTCAGCAGGTGTCTGATGGAGTGAGTGTGATGCCTATTTTAGGCTTACTTAGAAACAGAGGCCAGCCAAAATTAAGAGACTAAAAAGCATTTATACTTATTAAAGGGCCTTCAGGTACATTTAGGGCAGAAAAAGCACCCCCAGGGGCTACACCCAAAAATGGATGATGGGTCATGGGTTTTCATAGTTTCGTAAAAATGGCCATTTGCATATTGGGGGTTAATGTTCCAATTACAGCTTCAGGTAATGAAGTCATTTACCCCAAGTTTACTCTCCCCCAACTCACTTTTGTTTACATTTTTTGGGGCCTGAGACAGTGAGGTGTCCTTGATTCCCAGGCCTAGAGAGAATTGTTGTGTCTGACTGAAATGGGAAGACAGTAGCTAACACTGTATACGGAGCTTAGAGTTACACACTAAAGAATTACAGCATTACAAACACATGAAAAATACCTAAGCTAAAATCCTGAGACATCAGTTGCTGCTTTCAACAGATATTTACCTGGACTGACGGGGTGTTCCTTGGCTGCTGCCTCTGGTGATGGGAGTGTGACAGCAGCAGGGTCCCAGGAAGGGTCACACTGGGAAGTTTCCTGATCATAACTACAAATATAGTTCACCTTCAGTGAATCCAGGTGAGCCAGCTCTGGTCTGGAGTGATGAATTATTATTATTTCATTTCACAGCTTTCAGAAATTTGCTTGAGTAGCAGGGGTGTGGAAGGGAAGAATTCCCCGGCCTGGCCCACAGAAAACGAGTTCTGCAGTGTCCAGCTGCCTCCTTAGGAGCTCAAGTAACTGAAAATTTTTCAACTCTTCAGGTATCTCATTCAACCTCAAGTTGCTGGCCAGCTGTGCACATAAGAGGAGTTCTTGGGTTTAGTTTGAACTGATTCTATTGCTATTTTGCAAGAGTTCTGGTGCCTGTGTGTCTTCCTCATCCTTCCCACACCCTCTTGAGAGAGAAAGGAGAGAAGGACCTGAAAGCCAAAGCAAATATGGTGAATGACTCTGACTGGAACCTTCAGACTGGGATTTGATGCATGAAACCAATTCACAAGTGAATATTCTTCTCTGTGATGGAAGAGGCAACCAAGTGTTGCACTTGTTCTTTCACACCTACAGCTCCTGTTTCTGCCAAGATAACTTTCCTTCATTTGTGCCCTTATTTAGCATGCTGTCCACCTACTATCTGCATTTTCATTATGTATTTTAAATGAGCAATAAAATAATCATTTACATAATGAATACACTTATATTGATATTATGTTATATAATTTAGAGATGGTGCTTAATTATGACTTGTTTATAATTAGGTCTCTTGCTATGCCAGCTAGCTTTTCTGTTATTTATAAAGCTTCAGGAACATAGAAAAACATGAATATTTGAATGTGAAAATAATCTTTGATATTACTTAACCATTTTTTTGCCCATTTCCATTTATCTTGGGGCTCCTCTTTTGTTAGGGAGAGTTTTCATGGCAAACAGAGTATTTTTTTTGTGAGGATATAATGGCAAGAAACTGCTGCTGTTATAAATTTTAGTTTGGATTTAATTGTTTAGTTGTTTCAGAGCAGGAGGTTGGAAGGATAGGAGAAGGGCAGTGAAGCTGAGGAAGAGTCTGGAAAATGAATCCTATGAGGATTGGTTTGGGGAGCTAGAGAGGGCTCAGCCTGGAGAAAAGGAGGATCAGGGGGGACCTTGTGGCTCTGCACAACTCCCTGACAGGAGGGGACAGCCGGGGGGGTCGGGCTCTGGTCCCAGGGAACAGGGACAGAAGGAGAGGGAACGGCCTCCGGCTGGGCCAGGGGAGACTCAGAGTGGACATCAGGAGGAATTTCTCCTTGGAAAGGATGGTCAGGTCTTGGCAGGGACTGCCCAATGGGGTTTGGAGTGCCCATCCCTGGAGGTGTCCAAGGAAGACCACTCAGTGCTCTGGGCTGGGGACAGGGTGGGCATCAGGCACAGGTTGGACTCGTTGATCCTAGAGGTCTTTTCCAACCTTAAAGATTCTATAAATGTTTCAGGTATTTTGGTTTGGTTTGGATTTATTTGGTGTGAATAAAAAAGTAATACAATATTTTCAGCACTTTATCACTTTAAAAAAACTTAAGACTGAAATCTTAAGACTTGGAGTATGTGTTCCAAAGAGACTTGGGCATCCAAGTATCCAAGTTATTTTGACAATCCTGTTCATTTATTTTATGACACAAATGATTGTCATCTTAAAAAATCTTCCTTGTGATGCATCAAAATAGGTAGAGACCAAACTATCATGGATGAATAGGAATAGTCTGCAAATGGAGATTTTGGCTCTAGAGATGATACATTTGAATATCTCACTGTTTTAAGGAATCACTCAAGACCTTTGAAGGGCAGTCTTCAGCCACAAACTGTGGTGGGAAGGGCAGTGGTTCTGCTAAATATCAGGAAAGATATTGGTGGTCCTATATTGGGAGTCTGAAATGTGCTGAGCTCCCCTGCTCCACCTGTGGCTGGTGGTGAAGATGGTCCCTGTGAGATGTGCACATTCACAGGAAGTTGAGTTTGGGCTTGCATGTGGAAGTTATGACCATTTTTGAAAAACTCATAAACACAATCAACAATGAGAAATAAAGCACATCTTCAAGAGCTGTTATCAATGAAAAATTCCATTTCTTAAAAATTAGTAGGCAGCCACTTTGCACTGAAAAAGTGAATTCAGTTTGCTTTGTCATGTGAGATTCCTTCGCTTGGGGAAAATGGCAATTCAGAAAACATATTTTGAAATTAATTGTGATCTCGCTCTGTAACTCCTCTAAAGTTTAATAAAGCAGGCTGGTCCCTCCAGGGCTCCTTTGGGAAAACTAAGACACTAAAATATGCAGTGTAATGTCTGTGACTTCTCTTAAAAAGCTCTGTTCCTGCAAAGACAGACTAGGGGTGACACAGCCTGGAGAACACCTACCCATCTGGAGAGCGTGTTTCAGAATGGAGATTGAAACATTTGGAAAGATCTGCTCTCTGCATTAATTTTATATTAAAAATAATTCATGTTGGATGATCATGGAAGAATTTTTAAATCATCTTACAGAATGGTCAATGGGTCTCCTTGTTTTAACAATCTCAAAAAATAGCAGATATGTATTAATGAAGCAGGGCAGGAGGAAACAACTGAAGCAGCAGATTGCTCTAATTCCTAAAGAATTTTTCTTTACTTTTAATTCCAAATAATTAATTGGCTTTTGGATTATCCCAGTTAGTTTTCTGCTCCAATGCAGAGCTGTATTTCAGAAGAGTCTGGGCTCCTCATATGGTATAGACTGTCCTTTTCCTTCCATTATGTAATGTTTAGTTTATCTGTTATAGCAACATAAATGCTTTTCTAATTTTAGGGGGGTTTTGTTTGGGTTTTTTAATAGAACATGTTTCACATTACTTATTTTTAAATTATTGTTAATTTTCTACTAGGATGAGTCTTCAGACTGTCCTTTATTTGTCAATTGATTGCCTTCACAAATATTCCTTCTTGAAAAATATACACTTTTTTCTTTCTTTCTTGTTTGTTTGCTTTTAAAATCATATTAATGAAATAGAATGAGAAAACAGAATAATGAAAGGAAAATATATTTTGGGTTTTTGTTCTACTTTGAAGCTCAGAATCAGGGAAGTGCTGGTTGTAAGGGGCCTCTGGAGGTCTTTTATCAAACCTCCTACTGCAAGCTGGACTTCCAGGTCAGCCAGGGTTTTGTCTAATAAGTCTTGTATTCCTGGAAAGGTGCAAGACATTCATAACTGACATCTTAAGGCTCTGAACATATTGTATTTTCTATGTTTAGAGGTCTAGTTCAGTTCTTTTTGAAGTATATAAATCCTAGTTATTGCTTCTCTGCTTTTTCTACATAGAACTTGTTCAAACTCATTCACAGGAACAATGAAAGACTGAAAAGAAATGTTGTCTGTAAGCTCCTAGAGAAGGTTAGATTCCTGAATGCTGCAGCAGAAAGACATTTTTATTCTGTTCTTAAACTGGAAAGAAAGGATTCCTTCAATGTTAACTGAAGATCTGTATTTTGTTTCTAAGGCTTAAATCTGAATTTAAATTCAATAAAAATCAACTTCTTTCTCTGCATAAATGTGTTCTAGGGAATTATGACCAAAATTCACAGCTAAGATATGCCTAATTTGGCAGCTTATTTATTGCTTTATTGATTAACGTTCCAGCAACAGCAGCAGTAGTGAAACACTCCCGTCAGTTTTCCATCTCTTTGCTCTTGTTTTTTTCTCTATGGATTACCTTGTGTGTAATCAGTAGAAAATGTCAATCGTTCTGATATCTGATGTCTCAAGGAACAGAATCAAGATTTTAGGCTGCTTAACTGTACTTCCAACTTACCTTTTCTATAATAATAACAACAACAAAAACCAACAACCGAGAAAAACAATCTTATTGTTTTGGTTTATTTGAAAGATTTTTTTATTGTTATTATTCATACAAAACATGAAGTGGATGGCACTCCTAAAAATAAAGGCAGGAAAACAAACTGCTAGATAAAAGTGCTGTTTTGAACAGACTGTAAAGTTCTGAGTTGGTGCAGTTACATTGCAGGTATTGGTTGGAGTCAGGACATGTAAGAATTTGTGTGGGATATGTTCTCCATAGGAATAATTCGCAAGAACAGAAGAGGGCATTTGGTTAAAGCTGATCACATTCGGCCTTGCATCCAGCAGTCCAGAAAGAGCTTTTAGGTAAGTGAAAGTGAGAAAGACAAATTCAGCTCTTTTGAGACGTTTGTAAAAAAACTGGGAACACAACAGATTGGACATGTGGGTTGGAATTGTCATTTTTGGTCTCTTCTCTGTAATAAAATAATAAAATAATGCAACAAATTATATCTGGATATCCCATATAGATAGAGATAGAGATAGACATAGACATATATATCTATATATCTATATATTTATATATCTAGATTATAGATATATAGGTATATAGGTATATAGATATATAGACTTATAGAAATAAAATTGAAATTAAAATGTGCTACAGAATCAAGTTTCTGCTGCTCTTACGGCTCCTGCCCTGCATGAGAGATCCAAACCCCAGATGCATTTTGTGCAATAAGTCAGGGGGTTCTGCAGTAGCAAAATCTCTCCCTTTGGGACAGATGTAGATGCCAAGATCATCATCTTAAATAGAAGAAGGAGAGTCTATTTGGTGTAACTCCTAAAGGCACAAATGCCACCTGTAGCCTTTGTGTAACTTGTGCAGGATCCAACCCTGGGTGAGTTCCATGAGTTGCCAGGTGACAACAAAAAGCAATCACTACCAGAAGCTGTGCAGGAGGTTCATGTTCATCCCAAGACCTCTTTTCTCCTGTTGATCACAATATGTTTAGTACTAATGGGAACAAAGAGTCTTTGCTTTTATGCCATGTTTCATGTCAGGCTCTACAAAGCAGTTCTTGGGCATTCAGGAGTCTGTTCTAAGAGGGGTTTCTGCAGGGCTGATTCTCATGTTCTGGTTCCTGTGTCTCTTTTGGGAAGAGAGAGTCTGTCAACCTGAATGCTTTCAGCTGGATTGCCATACTGGCTTTTTATCGGTGTGAGCAGCTAATGACAAACTGGAAAAGGCCTGGAATGTAACAATAAATTCATGAATAAACACTCCAAGTCCTGTTAGCAGGGGTGTCTGAATGACTCAGAACGCAACTCACTTGAACAGCACAGGCACATCACAGAGCAGGTGTTATATGGGACAAATCAGACCTGTACTTGGAAGGTGAGATGCTCTGTCACCACCAGACAGACAGGGGAAGACATAACCAGGTTATTATTGGTTAACATATCCCACAAGTATTTAAACAGGAATACTAGAGGAAGCTTTCCACACCATGCTTCTGTTGTGGAAGGAGAGAGATCAAAGTGTGTCACTGGCTTGTTTTAAAGGCTGTGAATTAGATCTGAACAAGGTGTTAATTAAAAAACCATCTGGAAGAAAGCTTCAGGATTTACATTTTGCAACAGAACTTGGCTCAAGTCAATAGAGAAGTTTATCTCAGGTTAAGAGCATTTTCCTTTAAGCCTGGCTTGGTGTGTATTTCAAATTATGCAAAACAGCTCTCAGCAAGGATCAATGCATTTGTCATATCAAAACTACATCATGTGATTTACATTACCTGGGACTGGCAGTAGCCTGATTTATCAGAGTAGCCCAGATGTAAAAGTCTCATTTTGCAGATCCATTTACAATTTTTCTAAACCATCTGAGGAGAATATTTTGTGTGTCTTTCTCCCTGTCATAGTGTCTTTTAAAAATACACAAAGCACAAGACTAATAGACTGAATTGTCAGGAAAGGTTTAGGATCTCATGGGTCTTAATTTGATGGTCTGTGTTCTGTTTCTGGTTTTTGTTGTTGGACTATCGAGTACATGGAGTTCTTAGCTGTGTTGGCATGAATGGAGATATGCTTCAAGAAAATCTTTAAACTTCATCTTTATTTGAAGTCCATTGCCATTTAATTAAAAATGTTTTAATCTGATTTAGTTATAGAAAATATGGATATTGTTCTGTGATGGCAAGAGGGGTATCTGGTTTTCATTATGTTCCCCACAATTTTCCAGTGAGGTGTTGAAGGATTCTCTGGGTTCCTCCAGGCTGTGGCTCTCTCTGAGGAGATCCCTCTTTTCTTTTAATTCTATATCTTACTTCTACAGCCCCTAGGAAACAGTTGACAAGAGAAACAGGGAGGCACTGTGAGCTGTTTTTGAGACATTTATAATAAAGAATTTAAAAATGCTCAGAGTGTGGTGCAGTAAATACATTGGAAAAGACAACCTAGTAAGGATTGCAGGCAATTAATGGAGTTGTGATTTTTAACTGTTGTTTCTAGAGTGTATCCATGCTGAAACTCACAGGAGGCACCTCTTTTCTATTAGCTGGATTTTTAACTAGCCCAGCTTCCCAATACCTTCATATTTATGATCTCATGTCTCTTCCAGGATGTCTGTAATTAAGCAAAGCTGAGGGCAAGATTTAGTCAAATGATGCTGAAATTAAACTAATTTCACATCTTCTGAAAGGCTCCAAACTTTATTGATGCTGGGATATTGAATGTAAACATGCTGTATTTTAGTCTGGTTTATTTTTCCTTTAAGGCTGATGGAAGGGGATTATTTTTAGCTCTTCTGATATGTAACAGATCCACAGCAGTAGAAACCAGCTCCCCCCAAATGAATCTCCTATGTATTATTTAGGATCCAGAGATGCTATTACATCTTTCCACCTATTGCCATGCTTATCTGAGCCTGATATGAATGCATTCTGCTATAAAAGACAACGACGTAAAGCACTAGATAAACTTCAGAGCTGGTAATCTCCTGGCATGCCTTATTGCTTGGGTTTGAAGTGGCTCTAGAGCTTCTCTGCATGAGAAATCTGTTATTTTGCAGCTTTTTTGGAGTGCAGGTTGGAGTCCTTTTCCCTGCTGCTTTGACATGTGAAATAGTCGCTGCTGCTGCTGGGTTTATTGCCATCTTTAGCATTGTTAGGATAACAATGGTAGCTGATGAAAGAGAGAACATCACACCGTTATGATGGGCTAAAAATTGGGCATTTTAGCAAATGAGTAAATGGGATTATTCATTCTTTCTCCTTTCAAAGCAAATGGGGAAAATGTCCTTTGCAAAGTGCTTTGAGAGCTGTAAACACAACATGAATTGTATGTGCAAATTACTATTTATAAATATAAAAAATGCAGGTAGCTGGGAGTTAAGTACAGGACTGCTGTAGGTATTAGAATAAAGCCTACATTTCCTTAAATGAGTCAGAAAATGAAAGTTCTGGAGGAGGCTAATCAGTCCACCAATGCTAGCAAAGATATGTGCGTCACCACACACTGGAGAAGGATGATTTAAAGTGCTGATGGGTGATGTCATGTTTCAGCACCCACTGGAGGGAGTCAACAACAAAATTGTGGCTGGTCTTCTTGAGGTGGCCATTGTGGAGCTCACATTCCTGTTGTAATTAGGCAGTAGAATGTAATTCCTCTGACTGCCTTTGAAAATGTTAGTTTGTAAGTAAATATATTCCCCTTTTCAGGTATAGTTTTATCGATGCTGCCTTTATTTTTTCCTTTTTATGTTCTTCCTTAGCAGTTGTTCTGAGTGGCTCTGTAATATTATTCAGACTTAGCAGCTTTAGGGAAGTGCAGTTCCTGCACGATGTTGAGGCCAGAATGTTACCAATAACTCACCAGCAAAAATGTGAAGCCTTTTGGCAATCTTGGCTGTGGTAGAAAATATTAAAAATAAGCACTGTAGTAAACTGATTATCTTGGTTATCCCAGAACTAAAGTACTGCCCCCCTGAGGGTGACTTTTACTGCCACAGAAAACAGCAAGGTTTGATTCTCTTCTTATGAAAAAACTCCAGTGACCCTAAGTCTGAAACCAGATGGAGATCTTAATATGATTTTTCTTGGCTCAAGAAAGTTTCTGTGGTGGCTAAAAACTAGGGATTTCAGTCAAGGATCTCAAAAATATCACAAAGCTGGGATGAATAATGCCTGGAAATAGCAGACAGACTTGAGTCAGTGCACAAGATCTGACAGTTTTGAATGAATGCTGGATTCAGGGCTCCTTGTGTCTTTCTGTTCAATCTGGTGAAGGTACCAAAGGGAGAGGGAGCAGAGCAGTCCCCACCACCTGCAAAGCTCAACTGCAGTGGATGCAAAGTGCCCACAGTTAACTGGGTACTGCAGCATCAGATTTAAGTTCTATGAGAACTCAGTTTTGTGTGTTTCAATAATTGTCTGCAACAAAATTAATATCTATGATGTATCCAGTCTATCTGCTTAAAGGGAAAAGAGAAAGAGACACCATCAGCATGTTTCAGTTACTGGGGTTCTGCATTGAATATCCTGATGGTTATACCTTGGATGGGAGTTAGCTGATAAAATATAAAGACAGGAAAAAAAAGGAAAAATAAAAGATAGATATTAAGAGCCATGGATATAAGTTAACCTAAGATTATCTTCTGTATATCAAAAATGTGCAAGTTTTGAAACCAGACAACGTGAGTCTGGAAACTTTCAACTCCACAGTTTAGTGGATTATGGAGCTGGTGACTAAAGGAAGCAGTGGCATTAAAGAATTCCAGTGCTGGCATGTGCCAATATTTTTGGATATGTCCAGATTGCTCTATTAACATTGGATGGGCGGGTGTAGCCATGGGACATTGCTCCCAGAATTGAGAAAACTCTTGCATCATTTTTCTTATTCTCCAAAATGATTCTGCACCACAAGGTTTAGGAGAGACACACAACTGAAAATTCACTGCAGATTTTACAAGAGCAAAATCTTCAGTGAGAGGTTGTAGCTTTCTTCAGCTGGGCATTTTACCTTTCTGTACCCACAGGGTGTGTTCAGGAAAAAAAAAAAAGGGTGATTGATTTTTGTGTTATAACGACAGGCAGCAATCCTAGGGAGGCTTGGTGGGGCAGCAAGATTTCTTACTTTCACAACAGTCCTTTTCTACTTTTGACGGGGTTTGAGAGCTTGCAGAACTCCTACAGAGCAGGGTGGGCTCTGTGTGAAGGAGTGGAGGGGAGCAGGAATGCCCTGTGTTCTGTTCCTGCCCCCACCACAGCTTCCCATTCCCCTCAGAGTGTTTTCCACGCTCTACATTTGCATCAACAGGAGGATGACTGTGTTAGTTTTAAAGTGATTATTGCCATGAACACCGTAATTGGAAAACCAGTTATCAGTTAACAGATGCAGACACTCACAGCACCAAACTGAATGGAAATGAAATTAACATAAACATGATGTTTCCAGAATCATATAAAAATTACTTTATAATTTTCTGCACAATCTTCTATTCACTACTGTCCAAGCAGCTGCCTCATTCCATAGCATGGTATCAGGAAATCTCTGTCCTGAGGTGATGCTTCCTCAGGCTATCGGGCTGTAGGTCTCTGCCTCAAAAGTGGGCAGAGTGGCAAATAACAGGAGGACAACAGATGAACTTGAGGTAAAACCACCGCAGCATCTACCCTGTGAGGGGTAAGGGTAGAAAATTGCACCTCTTTTGACCTGCTGCTGCTGTCTGAAAAGCATTGAAAAACTGGAATGGACATCCTGATCATATAGGTAAGGAAAGCAATTTCCCATGCAAGGGAAACACCATAAATGATTCATAGACCCCATATTTCTCAATGTTATTTCCTGTGGGTGTAGAGAAGCAGGGATTAGAAATGAATGGCACTGCTTACTGTTCATAAAGGGCTTGCCTGGAGGTGATTTTGCTTTTTTAAGCTTTAAAATTAACTCCACAGATGCCAGTCCCCAGAGCTAAAATCTGAAAACCCTCTGCAAGCTTCAGATATCTGAGACAGAAAAGACGCACCGCGGGAGGGAATTGAACATGATGGGAAAGTATTTTGTTTGTCATCCTTACTTCCACCTGCAGGATCAGGGCCATATACAAATGATATTTATGCCATTTGTGCAGGAACAGAAATTTTAAATTATTTTCCCTATTGTGTTCTGTACAGTCTGACATCACACTAAATCCCAAGCCTCCTGAGACCCACTCATGCTCTTCAGACACAGGATGAGTCCTATTTCTCTGCAGTGCAAGTACAGTTTAGATGGAAAACAATACACATGGGGATGGGTGGAAACTCTGTCTTTAATTTTAATGGGGATTTATGTGGTGTAGTGTAGCTGATATTGGACTATCTCCTGAGGGAGAGGAAATACTGCCAAGAATAAAAATGTGCAATAAAAATATCATAGATATTATCAGTGGGCAATTAGGAGCTTTGCAGCCTTTGTATGTCTTGCTTCAGTATCTGAATGGGAAGTATCTGATATATCAGTTATATCTGCCCAACCTCAATAATCTCTGGGGAGATGGGTGCTGCAACCCACTGTTCATTTAAAAATATTTTGATGTCAACTTCCACTGTTTTAAAAAAAATATGTCTCTCAAGTAATGAGAAAGTACTTGAAAATATTGGAAAATGGGCTTGTTTTGATAATTTAATGTGTCAATGAGTTTGAAATTTGTAATCAAAATATTTTCCAAACCCCCCAATTCCTGCAGTATCACATCTCCAAAGACTTCCCTATCCTCAGGAAGGCATTTTGTGCAGGATGCACATGCAGCAATCAATATCTGTCACTTGCTCTTTAGAGTAGCTTTGGTAATGTCTTAAATCTGTCCTACAAGCTGACAATAAAGTATCTTTTATTGTGCTGAAGAGATTTAATTGCTCTAATTCTCAGTAAAACCACTATTAGACAAGAATTACATTCTGATGCACCTTGTTATGGTGATGTGCTCATACACCATGAAGTCCCAAAGAATTTGTTGAATAAATGTCTATTATTATTATTATTATTATTATTATTATTACTATTTAGTAGAAACTTTAGCTCTAACTTCTCTCAGGCCTACATTTTCAATAAGGATTTTTCTGACTCTGGAGAACTCTCTTCCATCCAGGAATAGCTTGAGTTCAGGCAAGCCCAAGATGTCCATATGTTTAAAGTTTGGTTAATCATAAAGCAGATTAGGTTGCCTTTAATGTCTCATTCAAATTTTGGATGCTGAGCGGCTGCTGAGCTGCTCCACAATGGTTGCACATCACTACCTACCAATGTGCTGCAAAATGAGGGATTATATGTGTTTATAAGATGTCCTGGTTCTATCTGATTCACAGGCACTGTAGCACTGGAAAACACATCTCAAAGCAAAGCTTAAAGCTTAAATCCTTCTCTGTAGAAAAAGAAATAAATTATTCCTTTTGATATCTCCTTATGCTGTTATAATTCTTGACAGAATTGCCTTCTTTAGCAAATTGATTTCTAACAGGATGAACTATACTGCTTTTCTTGTAATTGTAGGAAATGTGTTTTAAGTATGACTTGACACTTCAGAGCACTTGCCCATGTGAAATTCTAATCTCTACTTTTTTTAACATTCTGGTAGGCCATGGTATTTTCTCCTGGAGAACAGGGACAAGAAATTAGAGCAGTTCGAATATTTGGGTTTACTATCAAATGTTCAATAGTTGCTGATTAAAATATTACTTAATGGTTTGTACAGTATGGTCATTTCTAAGAGCACTGCCTAAATAATTAGAGTAGTGCTGGAGTATGTCTTGTAGAGATCCTGTCATATGATCCCCTCATTTGAGTTTTCTAGAACCTGCAGGCAGCTCTGAATGACACCACTGTGTGTTGGTCCTGTAGGAAAATAGATATGGGCTTGCTCAAGACACCTCTGCGTCCATAAGTCATATTTACAATTAATGAAGTGAAATTAATTAATGAAGTGAAACAGGTGAAATTCCTGTTCCAGAAAAATTGTCCTAGGATCTTTAATAACCATGAAGAACTGAGATCTCTTTTTTGAATTTTAATGCATTTCCTTTAGAAAAGATGTCTTCTCTCTCTCTTTTTTTTTTCTTTTTTTTTTTCCTTTTTTTGTGGGATTGATTGGGTAAAAGATTGTTTTGTCTTATGTCAATATAACTGTAATTCCACAGGATATTTTGACTGCTGTATTTAAATAAACAGATATCAACTTATTTTTAAGGGGCTTTCCCCAGCATGGGAGAGTCTTTGTGTAAAAGAAGTCATACCTTGGAGTGAGATTTGATCCAATGCAGAAACTCTGAATGAAACCAGATATTCTCCTGAGTCTGTTTTCATCTTCGTAGACCTTGATCTTAAAAAGGCTTAACTTCACATGCTGTGCTGGTACTCAAATATAAATAATCCTGTGATTTACTGTGCTTATGTACGTGCTTAGAGTCTGGAAAATCAGGGCGTTAATGGTAACATATGCTTGAGATAGGATTTAATCAAAGAGCTGGAGTTACATACCAGAAGATAATTTTCCAAAATCACAACAGTTGCAGGCAGAGGAGAATGTGTATTTCCCCTTTTTTTGTAGCTCTTGCCAGGCAGAAACATAATCTGCAAAACTTTATTTTTCTTAGTGCTACACTTTTCCTTCCTTTCTGATTTATATTTTTACATATTTATATATCTATATAAAATTCTTTTCTTTAACGTCTTTACCTTGCAGTTGAGAAAAAGAAAGACTGGTTTAGGTGTAGAGCCCCAAGGGCTGGAGTGCTGAGTCACCCACAGGGAAGTCATGAAGTTTGAGATTATTTTGTTATATGCAAATATATGAAGCTGCTTTGGCCTTCCTTCAATTGCTGGGCTTTTCTGCCTTCTAACACAGGTTGTCTGTGGTCATTCAGAAACCACAGGAGACATTTTTGAATACCTGACAGTGACAATAGAAATGACTGCAAAGAACTCCAGATGTTCATAAATTGCATCTTGCTGGGACTGACACTTTCGAGCTAACAGACATGTCATTCATGGGAGCTGTCAGGATGGGCTTTATTTAGGGAAATTGGGATTTCTGAAATCTGTTGATTTTTCCATTCCTGCTGTATTCAAACTTCACAAA
>VWYP01008574.1:0-19334 GCA_013400435.1 Pycnonotus jocosus | reverse complement strand
AAAAAAACCCAACCAAAAAAACCAAAAAACCCCTTCCAAAACCCCCTGTACTAAAAAGAAACCAAGAAATTTTCCCTTTAGGACAGCGATCATGTGCACTTGTGTCAAGTAGATGATCCTGCTCCAAAATCAGAGATCTCCCTTTTCTGTTTCCTGTTTCCAAAATCAGAGATCTCCCTTTTCTGTTTCCTGTTTCCTATCTCTGTGTCAGAGCACAGTTTCTGTTCACAAGAGACTGGCAAATTTGTGAAGGTTTGTTGTTCCTGGCTCGTCCTCAGTCTGGGAAAAGACCTTACTTTGTGCTTTGATTTTGTCTTTGATTTAGACCCAGGAGAGCAGATCTTTTCAGGCCAATTGAGATTTTCCCTTAGACTAAAACATCACTTGCTTAAATTGTGAGATTTAAATAGCATCTAAAATAAAAGTAATGAACAGTTTACCAGATTCAAACCTTTCTAAACCTTCATTGAATTACTCTGATTTCAGATGCCAGTACTGCATTTACAGTCTTTGTCTAATTATATTTTAAGGGCATTAACAGCTCAAGGGGAAATACACAGCTAAGAAAGGAGATACCTATGAAATATCCTCCTCAGTAATGAAATTCAATGGAGTATTGCAGGCAATGAGTTTTATTTTTAAATGCATTTGCCATGTTTAACTGCATTTATTTAGCTTTTCAATATCTTATCCTAACCAGAATTTGCTCTGGTTTGTTTTTTTGTTTTTTCTGGTGGTGTCATTATTCTGTGCAATCAGAATAGAACTCTGAAAGTCTTTGGAAGTTATATCCACACTTACTGTAAGAATAACAACTTGTCCATTCTTTAGCTGAATAATCCATTGAAATTGCAAAGGCTTTTCAAATGATCTACTTGAATCTCCAGATGTTCCTCTGATTGCATCCAGAAAAGCTAGATTCAGCCATATCTAAATCTCAAAGCTCATTTGAGAAGCTTAGGTAATTTATTAATTTACCTGAATTGTATCTTCCACCTCTGAATTTAATCTGATGGAAGCGCATCTATTTTAAACATGTCTTTATTTTCATCCTCTAGGAAAAAAAAATATTTGTCTGTACAAAAAAGCTGCACTTAGCTGTGGTAAGTGGCTTCTTTGATTCATGGACAGAAGCTTTATGGGACTCCTTGTTATTCCACAGAAGTCTTATTTTCATTTACTGCCCTACATATCATAAAAAGTTGACAGTCACTGGGAAGCAAAGTGACGAATGTCATTTAGTGTTCTTCACAGTAGGGCAAGAAGCACATTCCTTTGATCCAAAATGCCATTAGAATCACTATTCAGATAATAACAGTGGAGATTTAGCTGAGATACTCAGAGGGAACTCCATTTATGTATATACATGAGGACTTGCACAAATAATATACAGAGCCTGTTATGTTCCTTACTCTGGAGTTTTTAAAAAGAGTTTGGATAAATATTAGAAAAAGAGTAGAGCTGGCCTGGTTTTGTGGAAGCAGTAAGAGGCAGGATGAGTTCTGGGAGCCCTATGCAAGTCTGTGTGCATGGTTCAGTGCTGGGTGAGACATAGATCAGGAAATGAGGATACAGCACTTGTGACACCACAGTCACCAATTTTATGACCAATTTTATGTCATGGACTGCCCTGGCGCATTTCTTCCATCAGTACCTGTTCACCTACAGCTTCCTCAGGTGTTGATACTGCAACAGGATGACATTTATGTACAACACATGCCTCAGAGTGCTCATAACAATCAAGTCAAATCACCTCAAAACTCAGACATCCCTTCTGCTGGGACTATGCTGTGGTACAAGATGTTTATAGAGTGGTGCAAACCTTCTTAGTCACATGAACTTGGATTTAACACATTCAGGAACAATTGAGACTATTTACATACTTGTTCCATGGGTTTACAGCAGAACAATTTTTGCCTAGCCTGTTTTATGGTGCCAACACGTACAGTACAAGCACAGTCAGTTTAATTCATTTGCCCTCAAGAGGGGCATAAACACTTGTATATTGAGAAACTGAATTTTAAGTGCTCTCTGTCCAAAAATCTTTGATCCTTTATGCTTAAGTGTAACACTGATATGCATTCAGCAACAATATTGCAATTTCAGTTGCATCTAAACAGAGTAAACCCCTGGGAAACCATTACAGACATAACAATTACTTGTCTCTACTTTCTGACTTATAATAAGCAGTGGTTATTGAGAATTAAAGCTGTGGGTAGTGGTGCTTTCAGTAACAATAACTTCTGCTTTAGGTAATGCATTATCTGATAATTTGTCTTTAGAAAAACACCCAAACAGCAAAACCTCAGACCATTATTTTGAGAGGCAAAACCAAAACGAAATCTATTGATTCCAATCTGAAATTACCAACTCTAATTGTGATGCAGAGGAAATTAGCCATGAACCTGTATTCTAAAAAGGAGCTTTTCAGCCCATGGAAATGAAAAATATTCAGACAGGATTTTTAGATAGGATTCTAGGAGCCAATGGAAGCAGACAGGTGTGTAATTAAGGCTAGAGATGCTTCAAGCAGCTTTGGAAAGAGAGTATGTTGCTGAGATCCCAATAAAAAATGTAAATTTCTATTTCAAAAATAACCTCTCCCAGCTCCACTTGCCCAGCAAGGTGTCCAGATTGGAGCCTTGGTGCTCCTGAGAAAGCTGCCTCTGTAAATAAGGGAAATGCATGAAGTTTTCTTATGGAATTTAAAGGAATGATGAGATACACACTTAATCATCATTTTTATGTCATTGCTGAGATTATTTTTAAAGAGAGCTTATCTAAAATTACCCTTACTTCTGAAATGGCCTTATCAGAAGATAGTACAGCTGAACAGGTGATGTAGGTGTGAAATCTATTTTTATTGCACTCAATGTATATTCTTTAGTCAGTAATTTGTAGCAATTGGAGGTAGGATTTTAAGGTACTTTCAATGTAATATATTCTTTGGCATATTGCTGCTAGTCCATTTGTCTCGTTACAAAAGGTTTGTAAAAAAAAAAGTCAAGATAATGAAATACCAGCTAAAGGGACTGTATTTAAATCAGTCTATATTTAGCATTGCTACATTTCAGAATGGCATCAGAGGAGCAAGGACAGTTACCTGCTGACATTTTGTTTGACATAAAAATGGGGGGGAAAAAAAAGGAAGAAAGTAGTCTGTGCTGCTCAGAGCTGATACGAGAGTCACTGGGGGCTTTGGATGTGTGTGAGAAGGATAAGAGAACACAAACAGGATGAATTTGGGGTTTTCAGGGCAGCCACCAGAACATGGACACGATGAGGAAATGTCACTGATGTTGGAGACAGGAATGTTACAAGAACATACTTGAGTTCATGCAGCAACAGCTAAATTTTGTTGTTGGGCACCTGCCCTTCATAGGGGCTTCAAATTCCCTGTGCTTACACACACGATTAGTTAAGGATCTTAACTCCACTCAGCTCACTGGCCAATGATATGGGTGCATTCCTGGGTCAAAGGGATTGGCTGGGGTCCCCTGTTTGAGTTTGAATCTGACCGATCAGTAACATGCCTGCGGATTTGTTAACTCCTATCTTCTAGTGAGCTAGGCTGGTGGAGTTGGTGTGTGTTAAGCTGAATTATCTGTGCAGCTATAGACCAGCTACAGCTCCCAGAGGGAAAGAGGTGACAAACACAAGCGTGGTCACAAAGGAGTTGCCTTTTGTCATATTCAGCATCACCTTGGACTGAGTTATGTGTGTGAAATGAGTCACAGCGCCATAGAACCCCCAAGAGAGGGAGGCAGGGAAGGGAATCAGCTTTTTGGTGAGTGTAGGCCAGCAACGGGAAGCTGGGCTGGGTGCGGAACTGCTGAGCCTCAGGCCTCAGGATTGTCACAGGGCTGCTCGTGGCCCATGAGCTGTCACTGGCCATGGAGAAGGTCCCAGATCATTGCAAACTATGTAATGCCATTAGCACCTTGTTTTTACTTGAAAATCCATATTATATTAAGGCAGGTGGATTTGTATTGGTGTTATCTCACTGGGGGAAACAGCAGTGGGAAAGCTTGAAGAGAGATTAGCACAAGTAGCAGAAGGTGGTGGTGTGAAGGGGCATGGGTTAAATGGTGCTGATATGCTGGGATTGCACTTGGACCTGGGGCTGCAGCCAGGTATATGCACTGTTTTACAGGCATGTTTTACAGGGTGGAGTGTCTGCTTTGCCCACCTGGACAGTCATCTGTAATCAGCCATCCTGCAGAGCTGAGTGATGCGGCACGTGGACTTCTAGAAATCTCTAGTAGGTGTGTGATGGTTTGTATTGCATAGAATGCATTCAACAGCCAGAAGATTCTCCCTACCAACTCTCCTGTGCTTAGCTCATACTGGATTTCAGTGAAATAGGTGCACAGGACTAGGAGGAATGGCTTCAAACTGAAAGAGGGCAGGTCTAGATGAGATATTGGGAAGGATTTGTTCCCTGTGAGGGTGATGAGGCCCTAGAACAGGTTGCCCAGAAAAGCTGTGGCTGCCCTATCCCTGGAAGTGTCCAAGGTTGGGTTGGATGGAGGTTGGTGCAACCTGGATTGTGGAAGGTGTCCCAGGACAGGAAGTTGGAACTGCATGAGCTTTAAGATCCCTTCCAGCCCAAACCCTTCTATGACTGATTCCAGCTCTCAGCAGAACTGGGTGTAGCTCCAGTGCTGCCAGATCTGTCTGCTCTGGCTATGGTGTGGATGTTCCTGCCCAAGGCACTTCCTGCCCAACACCACATGTTCACTCATGTTTTGCCATTCTCACATTCTATCATTATTGCAATATTTTAGACAGGTAGAAGAAAGGCCTCATAAAATCAGACCTGCTCTATTAAATTAATAGCTAGCCTGTCATCTCTTTTAAGTGTAGTTAAGCAATTTGCAAGTTCCCATGCAAAAACAATCTTGGTATGAAAACTCGTTAGCATAACAATCTATTCTTGGGATGGAAACAACCTATTTGTTATTGTACCTGCAATAATGTACCTGCAATAACAAAGGATTTGTCCCATGAGAATCAGTAAAGAAAATATGTAAACAATACAAGAATAGAGAGATTTGATAAACAAGTAAAATGCCTTTTGCTAACCAATAGCGTAATTGGCAAGAAAGCTATTAACCAATTAAAGTTGCACACAAGCTCTGTAAAATCTGTATAAAATGAGTTGTGAAAATAATTGGCTTTTCCTGCATAAAGAAAATGGAGCCTCAGCTGACTTATTACAATAGTTGCAAGGCTTCTCCCTTTTTTGGTTCAATTATCACATCTTTGGCACTTAGCCCAAGGACTTTCATCATAGTTTGAATAAGTATAATCTTAGGACTTTAGGGAGTATGAACTAACCTGGGAAATAAATGCTAATTCATCTTGCAGTCAGGAATGAGCTAAATGTCCCCTTGCAGCCAGTTTGATCTCTCTGGCTAATGCACAGGTTTCACTGCTTCCCAAACACAAGGCAGGACAGATGGCAGGCAGGAAAAGCACCATGGAACATGCCAACACTGCCATCCCTGCAGGGTCTTGCACAGCCACATTTCTGGTTGTTTGCCTCTTGAACACTGGGGCACCAAATGCCACTGTGCATTCAGGGTTCTGGCTGTGCAGAGGATGACAGATCTGGTGTGTCTCTTTATTTTGACTGCAGTAATTGGTGATTTTATTCTCCATAACACAAATCATTTTAGGTAATTAATTTTCTCCATAGGCCCCCTGAGATTTGTGCCCTTTCCAAGTCATGATCTTGTTACATTTCCATGAATGTTATCTATTCCAGATGTTACAGGTTTTCAGAAACATGTTATTTAAGTCCATAGTATGTTATCAGTTGTGAAACAGATATCTTTCAAAAGACAATATCTCTTATTATGCAGTTATCAATTTGAAATTAAAACCTTCAATAGTCTATAAATTTCACACCAGAAACATGCTGACATATTTTCCCCATACTCATCATTACTTGTCAAGCTTCAGGGTCCGGGCTCTATAATAACAACGTATTTCAGTATTACTTAGCATGTGCCATAAATTACTAAGAAATTCAATCTCGTCTTCAATAGGGAATAGATTAACAGATTATTTATATCGTGAGGGTTCACATCTACTGATGAGTGAAGTGTTTCAGAGCTGAAAAAAAAAAAGCCTACTATTTAAATAATGTAAATAAACACATTGTTCATAGATTGAGTAGAAAATAAAATCAGGATTAAATTTATTCTGTTATATTTTTGTATGAATACAATATGACATATCCTTCCATGTCTTACATTGAAAAAGGGACAATTCAACATTGTATGAATCCGCTTTTTGAGGAAAATTTTTTTTGAGGAATTTTTGTTCCTTTCTCTCTTTCTGTGCTCTATTATTTTTCACTGCTAATAGAAATGTAGGGGAATGAATCAGGAAAGGTGTTGTTCAAGAACACTTTGGTTATTTATAAAACTCAAAACTATTTGTTTCCAAACCAAACATGAAATAAGGAAGACGAGCCAATGAGCCTCATTTACAGGGATTAGCAGGGCTAAGCTGTACATGCACAGGTCATTTCCATTGGAGTTCATCATGTCTATTTTGAATACATTTTTTTGTTAGAAGCATAGGATACTTAAAAGCAGTTTTATAGTCCTTCAAAGACAGTGATTTCACCTTAGAGCTGGCAGCATATATCCCATACAATGCTTGCCCTGAATTTGGGGATTTATATTTTATTTTCTTTAACAGCTTGCACAGTGCAAGCTATGCAGATATGCACTATGCAAAAGGAAGAAGTTAGACAAATTATTTTGATGTCTCCCTATATGGTTATAATTCTTGACAGAGTAACTATTTGTCAGCAAATTAATTCCTAAAGGAGAAGCAGCATATTGAATTTCTCTCTGCATTTTATCTTTCATGGAATATAGCAGAATCATCAGCATACACATCCATGGAAAGCAGGGAGAGCCTCAGTGAAACAGTGCTTGGACTTAGGCTCCAAAAGCCTGTGATTAAAAGGTTTAAAAGTATTTGTGATTAAAAGGTTTAAAAGTTTTTAAAAGCCATTCTACTTGGTTTTCCTAAACAAGTTGATAGATTGTGTTGCATGATGAAGATGCCTGTCTAAAGAAAGTTACTGGAAATAAATGTGCCAAAATAAAGTTGAGACTTGTGTTAGTAATGAGACCTTAAGAACATGTTATTTTCAAAAATCTTCCCATTATGTAATTTTTTTTTTTTAATATAGTACTTATTTCAGGGTTTTCATATGGACACAAGCTTATTCACAAGGTATCTCCCTTATTTTTTTCATGGACAGAGGAATTCAACTATTACGCCCTTTGGTGTGTCTGGGAACATCCAGGTGTATGACTTGAATCTGCAGCTAGCTGCCTTGTGGTTTGAGCACATTCAGAGGCCTGAAAGTCTTGCTATCTGGAAGTATTTCCAAGTAATTATTGCCTGGGACATACAGGGGGCATTCTAGAAGTTTTGTAGCTGTGTGCCAATTGGATTCGTCCTTTGGAGAACAAATTCTTTTCCCTTGTGTGGCGGACTTGTGCCTTGACAAGGAACTGTCTGTGCTGAAGTTGAATGAAATGCTGGATGTCTTCAACTGAAATATCACTAACAAAACATTTTCAACATGCTTCAAAATGCTGACATTTTTCTGGGAAGGAAGGCTACCAGGAATTTAGGATAAAGTAGGTTTCTGGAGCTTTGAAAACTCATTTGTTTGTCTTGTACTGTCAAGCCTCTGAAAAAAGAAAAATCCTCTTGTGCCTGTGTTGGGCTGCTGTGATTTTGTGCACAGTCAGAAGTGGAATCAGAGTGCGAGAAACAACATTCATTTTTAAAATTTAAAAGGTTTATTAAACCTTAACAAAATACAACAAAAGACTGAATATGGAGAATGAGCAGCTCTGGGACTCTCTGTGATCAGCAGCCATGTGCTAGTCTACAAAATTGATGTTCTGCTTTTTCTCTGCTGTCCACTGGTGGAGATCACTTTCTTAGAACTTGATTGGAGGCCAGGTTGTTGTCATGCCAAGCCTCCTGTAACAACCCTACCGTCCCCAAAATACCTGACCAGTGAAAACAATGGGATGGGGAAGGGAAAGAGGACTATGGGGAGAATATGCAAAAATAACCTAACTATAAATCTATAAAACTTCTCTTAACATACACATAATATTCATCCCTTAATTGTGAGAGCCAACCATCTTATTAATGATCTATAACAAGAGAACTTAAAGTTCAAATGTTCCACGAATATACCATTTTGAAACACTGTCAAGGAAAATTGGGAACTTTTGCGACATTTTATGATACTAGCAAATTTAAAGTAGCTGGATGGTTTAGAAACTATTGTCCTGCAGTATAAAATAGTTATTTCAGTGGTGCTCAGACTCTACACTAACAGAAATCTGACCATGGCTGTAAGTTATTTTGTTTCTTTAACTTCTGTCTATAACCAAACCCAAAGTTACTAGGAGCTCAAATCTGAATACTCATCCCACCCCAAAAAATCCCCAGACAAACAAAACCAAACAAAACCACAAACACAAAGAAACTCAGAATCTGTAGGAGGCGAGGTTGGAATAAATAGAACTATGAAAAGAAAAACGAATTAGAGGATTGGAGTTCATGCTGAGTCAAACCAAGAGAGTAAAGAAAGCTGCTAGGGAGAAAAAAAAGCCATTACTCTCTTTTGCTATCTGTCAGGAAGATAAATCTTTCCCTTTGGGGCAGCACTGGAGTCCTGTGCACCCCCTCTGTCCTCATTAGAGGCACTCATTGCTCAGTACATCCCTTCCCCAGCCTCGGTGGCTGTTGGCTCCAGGTTAGAGCCACGACAGCACTTGGATATAAAACCAGGAAGGTCTGGAAGTCTTGGCACAGGTTCCCAGTTGGTTTCATCCTAAACCTGAGCCCATCCAGGGCCAGGAGGACTCTGAAATTTCCAGGCAGGTATTTCCAGCCTGCATCCAGAGCTCATTTTCCCTGCTTGTGGCTCCTTCTCATGTGCTTCCCTGATTTATATCAACCTGCTGCTTGCATATATTTACTCCCTCTTTCTCACACATATTTTATAGGAGAGAAAGCTTTCAGTTTTCCAGAACAGGAACAGTTGCTCTGGCAATAAGTGCAGGGAATCAGCATCAAAGCACCTTTTACTGAGTCAGCCTGATTTTTATTCCCTGCAAAACTGCAAATGTGGATTTCAGGCTTACTTGTTGGATAGCTTTCCTAATGTGCACTGCAGGTGCATGATATATTCGCAGTGGCTTTTGCACATGCTGATACACACCTACATCTGTGATGAAAATGAATAAATGTCTCTGTGGCCCATGCAATCAAAAATGAATGGCCATGTAAAAAAGAGAGTGGGGTTGTTTCCATATGATGATAACATCCATAAAAATAGATCATTGCACAGTAAATTATCAGTTTATAGATGTAGGAGGGAGGGGTTCAACTTCAAAATACCAGTTGCTGAAGCACATTCCCACCTCTACCACCTGCTTGAATTTTTATTATGGGTTTTTTTCTTTATACTGAACTAACATTGAAATATAATTTTATTCTTCTTTGAAGTTCTGGCACTTGCAGGCTGTTGTTATGTTTCTGCAGGGGTGTCTGTAGGTGGACATTGCTGTGCAGCTGCTGAATTCACTCAATCAAATAGTAAGAGGCAAGTCCTGGCTGCACTAAAAGAAAGGCAAATTTGCCATTACCTCAAAATTCGTCCCATTGCAGTGGAATGAGCAGCTGAGGCAGCTTTGACTCATCTCACTACTTTTTTTTTTTTAATTGATAGCAATTGTCTGCCATAATAATGCACTGGTAGGGCTTTCATAGGGAGTTAATGTTTTTTTCAAGAAGCAAGATCTGGCTGTGGCTGGCTGTGTCTACTTAGACAAGCTGGATGTGCTCAGATTTTTATCCAAGGGCTGTATCAGCCATAAAACTTCAAATTTGCAAAATATTCCTTTAGAAATAGACTCAAAGTATTTGGGTGTACTGGGACTCTCTAAGTTTTGTAGGAATGTTTTAGGATGCCAGGAAGATCCAGCAACAAATTTAACATGATTTTTTAACAAAATGACAGACTAAATTGTCATTCAAATTTAGTCTGCTTTATTCTCAGCCCACAAGGAGTTTCTAGTTGAATAAACACCTCAAGAAGGTTTTTGAAGAAAAGTACAGTTGATGGAGGATAGATATTTCCAGAATTTGATGCTTATTTAGTATTTTATAACAAACTCAAGAGCAGCATTATCTAGGGAAAAATACCTATATGCTGCTGTTGAATTGGCTGACATTAAGAACCATTAACAGGGCTCACAGGGTGGGATGGTGATTCCCAGCAATGTTGTGATGAACGGGGCTGGGCTTCTCCTGCTGTTCCTCTGTGAGCACAGAGCATTCTGCTCCTCAATGGGAGAAGTGTGGTGTAAGCAGCATTTTAAGCCTCAGTTCCATGAGACAGTTGTTTCTCTCCCAGTGTATGCTGGGTTCGATGTGTGTGTCTGCTCATATGTATAAATAGTCAGTGAATATCTTAGGAAAAAAAACAAACAAAAATTATGTTTTTCCTGACGATGCTCTGAAGCTTTCTCTCTTATTTGTCTGGGGTTTGGCAGTGCCAGTGTTTGTTTTGTCACATTTAATTGCTCAAAGGAAAGGGCCACTAATGGAAGGCAACACAATAGGTTCCAGTTTTATTGTTTGATGCTCCTCAGTTGCCAGTGCCATTTCCAACAGGAAAATGTTTTGAGCTCTATGAAACAGCAAATCATTTAATTGCATGGGTGGATAGGAGCAGCTTCACCTGTTTGAAAATGTCACACACAGTGCATAGAGACAGTCTTTAAGAATGTCACTTTTTTAAAGCAGAGCCATGGAACCCCCCATGATGCTGGAGCAAGATTGAATGATCATGCCTTTAAAATATCCAATTAGTGAGATATTGTGGCATAATTATAAATGTTACAAAAGAGAAAGTTCCACATTGCAAGTGAGGCTAAAATATCAGAGCAACACACTTATCACCAAGAAGATAAATCATGTCAGCAATTCCAAGGAGCCTGCTCCTATAAAAGAGACACGGATCCCTTATGCATCCAAAGGAGATCACTTTATTGTAGAAGTCACTCCCCTTTTATACCTTTAATAGCAATGAGGCAAAACCAAAACTAAACAGAAGGGCACCCATTGGTTGCTCAGTCTGCTGTCCACAAGTCATAACTATCTCTCATCCCCCATTTGACTTCCAACTGTCCAGCCTGCAGCTGTGCCTTCCCACAGGGTCTTCTGGTGAACATAAGCCTTAACAACTTTAACAATTATAACCCCATACCCCACATGCCCCCCTGTAAACAGAAGACTATCCACTGATAGCATGGATTTCCAGTAACATAAACTGAGAATATTTTTTGTCTAAATTCTTTTCTCCATGCATTAACATTTTATTTTCACTCAACTTTCATTGAAGGGTTATCAGTGAGTAAGAAGATTACCCATTATTCAAGTTTTTAAATGTGTGTTCATATGGTTGCTTAATTATTCACAGTTTTTGTTACACCTCTGGTGCTGGATTCACTGTAGGCATAATTCCAGTAATGAGTGGATTCCTATTAGAGGACAGCATTGTGTGTTTGAAGGGTGAGTGGGTGATATCCAGATCTACTTGTGCTTGGTTATGTTGGTGTGCAAAAATGGTTGTTCTTCCTGCCTTTGTGTGTAGTTCCTGATTTCTCTTCTAACAGTGACAGGCACAGACTCCAGAAGGATTTTTTCCTTCTTTTTGTATTCCATGCAAAATTTAAATTTGCCAACACCTTGTTCCCTGTACATCATCTCAAAGGTGGAAATGATACTAAATCCTTTCACTGATGATTTGAATAAGTCCTTTGGATTTCTTTCTGCAAAGATTTTAAAATTAGCTCTTCATTAATCTGATTACAACATTCTCATTGGAAACAATCATATTATCACAAGGTTTTGTTTAAGAAAAACTTGAGATATGTTAACTTTTTCTCCTCCTGTCATTTGCAGCATATTTTGATCCTTATCTGCTCTAGCAAATCAAAGATCTGTTTTTCACTAAGAGCTCATATTTTCTTTCTTTCTTTTTTCCTGGTTTTTTTTTTTTTTTTCCTCCCTGAAGCCTTTAGCAAGATATGCTAGATGTTATCTTCTCTTGTTTTTTACTTCATTTATATTTATCTTTTCCAGGAAGTCAAATACAGCCAAGTAGGCATATATTGAAGGGCTCTGAAAGTTTGGACTTATACACTGTATTTGTGATTTTTCTGATCCATTATTGTATACAGTAGACTCTGACTTGCCAGCTTTTAGAAGAGGCTCTCAGTGTTAGAAACAGGAACAACTCTAATCCTGCCTCTCATGGGATGTTATCATGAGGTTTGCAAACATTGATGCGGGCACTGGAGAACCACAGAGGAAAACCATGACCCTGTGTTCCCTACATTAGTTCATCTGGTAACAAAACAAATGATTCTTTAATCATAGAAATGGTGATTAGAATGTACTTCTGGAGGGCTGTGCTCAGCCTCTTGCTTTAAATGGGGCTGGCTGTGCTGCATCAGGCCAGTTTGTCCATTTCAGAATCTTCAGAACCCTTGATGATGTTGTTTCTGCAGCCTCTCTCCCCCTGACCTCTAAAGCTGTGCTACCCCAGTAGTGAAATCCTCTGCAGCTCATTTCTCCTGTTCAGAGAGACAAGGGTGCTCCTAAAAACTTTGATTTGATTGTGGAGAATCTCTCTCCATTCAGCCTGACAGGCACCTCTCAAACAAAGGGGTTTCCAAATGCCCTGTTGTTTTTGACAATTTTTGAACCAGGTACATCAGGCAGGAGAGCTTAACATGAGCAGGGATGGCTAATACAGGGGGCCTATTTGCTGAAAAAGGAGCTTAGAGTCATTGCTTCTCAACAGCTGATAAATTCTGTAGTGCTCCTTAGGAAAGCTCACTGCAGAAAAGCACAAGATTTTTGTTGCCCATTACAGCAATGCTATAGCAATATATTATTTAGCAAACAGACTTTCATGTGCAGTTTGTTTAATATTATCATCATACACTTTACTTCAGCTTTGAAGGGTCCTTTTTTCTTGTTTGGTTTTTTTCCTCCCTTTCTTATTTAAACCTGGGTATCTGGCAGTGAAGTCTGCAGCTATTTGTAAACAGATTTGCAAGCACAGTTAAAGGGTGACTTTTTTACACAGAGGCACAGCACGAATTTTTGCCAGAAGTTTCAGCCTGCAGTGGGGAGCATTGATTTCCCACAGTGGCAGATTCAGACATGCAGAGAATAACCCCTTCCTGGATCAGGGATTCAAAAGCTCTTTGATATAGAGGAGACTGGCTCGACTTGCCCAGTTTTCAGAGTGTGTTTGAAATGTCTGAAGAAAATGGAGTAGGCACAGCTTTGGTATTGCAGGATCTGTTTATTCATTGTGTTAGTAATGCCAGGAAGGTCAAAACACAAATATATGTGGCTGATTGATGTTTGCTACAGAATGTACAGAGACTGAATTGCTGCAATAAGATACAGAGATGGGCAAAGAACAAATGGGGGAGGGGTTTATTGCCTAGAGTCCTGCTGTGCCAATGGTTTGAACAGTAGTTGTTCCTCTGGGTGTAGCAGTTCTCTGACAGTATATCCTGAATGAAAATAATATTTATTATTGGAAGAGCTCAGAAGAAATAGTGAGGACCGGAGTTTGAGATGCAGATACATTTTTTTAAGAATGAGTCTAGAAGAAGCCCTTAGACTTGTAACTTAGTTTTAAAGGAGCAGTGATTAAGCTAGATCAGCTTTCTGTGTGATGTGCTAATCTCCTTGAGCCAGATAAGTTCAAAAATGAAACCAAGAAAAACCCCAACAACGCCACCAAAAAACGCCTCCCAAAAAAATAGACAAAACCAAGAAAAAAAAAAACAAAACAAAACCACCACCACCAACAAAAAAACAAAACAAAACAAAACAAAACAAACAGCAAAACAACAAAAAAAAACCCCCACAAACATTTCAGTGTAAAGACATTGTGTGTTTGCAGACACAACAACAGAGCTGCTGGGCATGACCAGCACTGTCACACCTGTTCTACCTGACCAGGACAGTGTTAATGCTGTTCCTGATGAAGAAAACTGGTTTCTGTAGCCACAGAAAATAAACAGAAATTAGAGACAAAGCGAAATATTTAGGACAAAAAAAAAAAAATCCCATAATTTGAAAGCAATTAATCTTGGCTCGTCTAACAGTTCATTGGTTGCTTTGCAGGTTTATTTAACTGCTTTGCAAGGATTGATCATGACCTGCTTTTGCTCCTTGCCTGGCAGGATCCTTTGTGCAGTGTTTTATTGGGAAGGTGTTTCTGTGGCAGAGGTGACAGGCAGTGTCTGCTGACAAGGATTACAGTAATCATTATCTGTAATGTCAAAGCCACTTAGTACAGACTTGTTGGGTGAGAAAATTTCTATTCTGCTCTTTATTGCAGCAAGATAATCATTGTTATGTTTCAGAGCATGACATGATTTTCTCCAAGTATCAGTTATCTGTGCAGAAATCTTCTCTTGGGTGCCACTTGAGTGAGCTTACTTTGTATTTAAATTGCATTACTACTGTGCTTGGTTTGGAGAAATAAATGAAACAGTGCAGCATATTGCTCTGCTTTGTTCAATTTTAATTTTGACTTGAGTGTTCTGTGTATCTGTGGCCACAAACAAACTGGAAGCGATATATTGTGATTAACTTAATCATAGAAACTCAGCCGCCTCAAAGCAACATCGGCTTGACAGATATGACAAGCCTGGGATTTTGACTTCTCCAGATATATTCTGAAGGGAGCTAAAAAATGAGAATCATAAGGCCTCATTTCTGAAGGCAAATCACGGTGGGAACTCGTGTGTTCTTGTTAGAACTGGTAAATGTGGGCTGAGGTCTGGACATAAGAAAGAAACTTAGACTAACATTTCAGATTAGATTCTCTTTTGTTCAGTATCTCACTCTGGGAAATTTTGTAGAAAGAAATGATGTTTCTTGAAATGGAGATTAATGTTTGATATTTATCTGGACCTAGAAGTTTTCCTCTAAATATTAAAGGAGACTTCCTGTGAGGAAAATTATACCAAAAGCAGAAAAATCTATTTCTAATCTTGGTTTGTGCAGCCTGCTTAGGAACCATTTTCTCTATAGCTTTGACTTGCTGGAATTTAGGGCTGGTAAATACAGTGGTGCTAAAGCAACAGATCATATTTCTTTCAAAATAACTATCCTGTATTTGATATTATCTAAATAATAATGATTATGATCACAATCTGTCATCTTCTTGTCATTTGGACTCTTCTAGAAACTCCAAGATTAGCACAAGGCACCAGCTCTGGCTCTGTCACAAGTGACAGTTCCCTGTTTTGCTTCATTTACTTCTGTTGTATTTGATTTACTTCTCAAGCTTCTAAAGCATAAACTATAAATCTATTTGTTGACTGATTTTGATGCCCTCCTGAACCCCAACCCTCCCCCCACAAGAAGAATTATTGAATTTCAACACAGATAAATTCATTTTCTTATGTTTCTTTTCCTTCCAACCTGTTTAATTTAGGTTTCCATGAAAACCCTAAAACACATTAAGAAGAGATGTTTGTAGATGTATACTGAAGGAATATTTTCTAGCCGGAAGAACTATTTTCTTTGTAGTGACAGTGCAATGGGAAATATTGGTATTACTGAACATCTGTTTCTTTTTTTCCTTGGGTTTAAGTATCTTATTATTAACCCCAGGGCTTTCAGTCCTTCCAGTCTGCATATGCAAACAAATGTATTTCCAAGGTCTTGGAAGAGATAAGATGCATTATTTCTTGGAACTTGTGATAATGCCCATCATTTGTTTTTGCTGATAAAGGAGAATAAAAGACAGGTTTTCATGCTATTCAGTGATGGTCATTTGGCATGTGATTTACTCTGAGATCTTGCCATTGCACTCAACTCTTCATTGCAACTGGTCCTGTAATTTTGCACTTTTGTGTATGTAAATATGATCATATACAGATGTGTGTGCACACAAATACACAGAACCCTCCCTTATTTGTTAATGAAAAATGTATAAAATAGGTGCATGGTCAAAATGCTGTCTGGTCATGAAGAGAAGAGTCAAATGACAGGATTACACATCTAAGCATGGATACATAACTAAGCAGGACTCTTAAAAAGAGCTCATCTTAACTGGAGGCCTGAAGATGTTTCTCTTGCTGGATATCACTGGACTAAGAAGCTCTCATGTGCCAAAGTGGATTTTGCAAGCACAGAATGAACAATTTCAGGCTAACATTTTGTTTGAGGCTGTATTTAAAACTGTTTTGATAGGGTGGTTTTTTTTTTTTTTTTTTTTTTTTTTTTTACCATTGAGAGGAAAACAT
Source organism: Pycnonotus jocosus (assembly GCA_013400435.1). Taxonomy (NCBI): domain Eukaryota; kingdom Metazoa; phylum Chordata; class Aves; order Passeriformes; family Pycnonotidae; genus Pycnonotus; species Pycnonotus jocosus. The sequence goes on along the minus strand of VWYP01008574.1, from coordinate 2,919 downwards.
CTGTAAAAGTGCTCTAATCTCTCGTGGCATTCTATACAAATGTTTTTAATCTTAATCTATTCGCTTTGAGCATGTATTACCATTTGCCAGTGACTGCAGCTTCAATGAGAGGTCTGAGGGCTGTCAGTTCACCCCACACTGCATGGAGCAATTGCCTCAACAGCTTAGTATGTGCTTGTCATTCTTCTCTTTATTTTCCTTCTCCAAACATGAAAGAAAACACTTTTGGGAAAGAAGACATCTTCCTTTGTCAGAAGCTGTGGTAATTAACACAAATAAGCAGAGCCAGGCTCCCCTTGTTTGATAAGAATGGGTTTACAGGCAGGATGTTTGTTCCCTCAGGAAAACCTTCCTGGCTCTCTGTGGAGTTCCTGCGGTGGCAAAGTGAGGCAGAGGGGAGGTAATTCCTTTAGCTGGGAGATTGGCTGGTTTTTTCCCTGCAGTTAATGTAGGCTGCCCATGGAGTGGGGAGTGCTGCTCAGCTAACCTTCCAGAGGGAACAGAGATGAAAAGGGGAGAAAAATACAGTGGAGGAGAGGAAAAAGGAGGAGTTTTGCCTTTGCTGTACTGGTCAGAAATTATCCTTGAGCAGGCAAGTCATGCCCTTCTGCCATTCAGTACCTCTTTGAGGATCTGAAGTTTCACGTGATCTTTTTTAGCTTTCAGGTGTATATGAGCTGTTCCTCCACCCCCTGACTATCATTTTATTTTATGTTGATTCTCTTTGAGTTTTTAATGGGTTATGTCCTTGCTGGATTTGCTATGTGACTGACACCAGTCTGGCTTTGTGACCTTCCCTCCCAGGCTGGGCTTTTTAGGAGGGCAGGACAGAAAATTGTAGGCTGGTTGACTGGCCCATGGCTGTGGGTGGTCCTGTTTTATCCCTTTTTGTCCTTTAAAAAGCTTCCCTTGCCTGATTGGGAAAAAACTACACCTTGTGCAATTCACTGGCACTGCAGCTGTTGAATTAAGAAAAAATATTTAGTTATATGACTGAAAGGAAAAATCCAGATGCTTCCTGAATGATCAGTAGGGCATGAACCTGAGGAAGAGCAGAGCAGAGCCAACTTTGGAATAGGAGGAGATTTAAGGTAGGAGTCCAGACATCATCACAAGAATATTAAAAAAATAATGCTTTGTCCTGTATTATTGTGTTATCAATTGTCACACCTGCCCTGAATGATATGGAGGGTTTTTTGAGGCTCAGGTGCTGTTCTCAAATAGGATGCCCTCATTTTCAGCCTTGGAAGGAGCAAGTGATTTCCCTGTGCAGAAACAAATTTCTGACTCTGCTTTCCTGAACACACTTCCCAAGTGCTCAGGAGCTCCTGAAAATTCTCCTGCAAAGTCACCTTCATTTCATCTCAGCAGTAGGTGTTTTGGGAATTTTACATTACACTTTTTTTTTTAAATCATTATTTCTGCATTTTACTGTCTTCACATTTTATAACTTTTGTCCTAATAAACCCATCTAATTTAATAACTATTAATCTGAGCATTTTGAAATCACTGTGGATATTTCCCATTTGCTGTTGAACGCTTTAGGAGTCATCAATGTGACATGATGTAAACCTGTAAATGAAATATTGCCTTTCACATAAAATCTACATAGATTTTTTTGCCTTGGTTATTTTATAGTCTGTTCTCTGTGGTTATTTTTGAATCATCAATGTCTTTATCCTTGCCTCTTGAATATAAAAAATTCTACTAATTATTGAACAGTCTTTGTAAGTTAAGCCAAATGAGGAGTTAATGACTTCTCGGATTCAAGACTTCATCCATCTAATATTTCATACACATATTTTAAATGCTGTTCATTTAGTTGAAATATCCTGAGAATGGCCATAAATTGATGTCCTTTTTTCTTCCCATCTGTAATGGGAACAGAAAAAAATAAATTACCCTGTTTTTTCTGTTTCATTAGAACAGTAGAGAATAGGTATTTCCCCCCTCTCCTCTCAAATACCAATATCCTTTACCACGAGAGGTCTTTTTAAGTTGTGATCACCTCAATTCACCTCTGATTATTATGCTGAGTAAATTCCAAGAAGTTTAAAATTTGAGAATAACACAGACTGCTGCAGATGTTTCCTTGAAAATATTTGAGTCTGGGCAATATTTCTAAGATTTTTTTTCTTAGACATAAATTTCATAACAGGAATTTTCTGAGTGGTATAATTAATTTTACAAATTAGATAAATAGAACAATTTAGAAACTTGTTTTAGTCTCAAGAGGGGACTAAAAAAAATTTAAAATATTTCCATTTTTTTTCTGCATTGTATCTACTTTTAAAGTTCTTGGAGGAGGAAAAGATAACATAGTTCATCCAAAAATGTGGAAATGTCTGGGACAGAGGCCATGCTTCAGTTTACCTCCTGCCTCTCACAAAAATGATGATTGATGGACTGAGTACAGAGATGTTTCATCACAGTAAATCAGGAACTGCATATATCTGGCTTGGCAGGGACTCTGCCAGGCTCTAGAACTGGAGCTAACAGAATCACGGGACTGCTGGGGTGAATGGACCCATGATAAATTTACACAAGTGCGAATAAAAATAGAATTTGATTGTGTATTTCTGAAAGCCAAAAAACAATTATTTTCTGTTAGTGTTTCCTACAAGTGTCCCAGTCTTTTTCATGTTGTAGCAAATTATCAAAGGAATTTGCACAGTGAAAATAGCTGTCATCTGATTATTTGATGATATGCTGACAACGTTTCAGATCAAAGTAAATGGTAGTGTCCCTCACATTGTCTTTTTAAAAAGGTCAGCAAAATCTTTAATATCCTAAATAATCAAAAATTTATTTTGGTTTTATTGCATAGCAGGATACAAATGGACCATTTCCAGATGAACTTTATACCTCATGTGACATTTGCACATATATGCATTGCATTAATCACAGAATTTCTAGGTT
>VWYP01008572.1:52113-74110 GCA_013400435.1 Pycnonotus jocosus | reverse complement strand
GATTGAAAGCAGTTTTAAAGTGGCTTTAACATTTTTAATAGTCTTTTCAGCATGAAAAATGGAATTAAAAGGTAACTTTTCCGTCTTTCGTGGGCAGAGGGAACACAAACGGACCTGCAGACACAGGAGGTACTGACCGGGAGGTCTCTGGAGCCCGCAGGTGGCGATTGCCGCAGCAGGTGCGGACCCTTCAGCAGATTGTAATTTTTTAACTAATTTCTAATAAAATACCATGTAGGTAACGGTTTTGTGGCTACCATTTCTTCTCCTATGGCCGCTGCCCACAAAGACTGCCCCAACTCGTCCCAGCTTTCGATAGAAAAGGCATTTTGTCCATCTACTCTGACTTGTCTACGCCGTAGCAATAAAGTTCGCAATTTCCTGTTATCCTGTTTTATCCCGTTTGCACAATATAACTGCCCACACGCGTATTGTCGTTTTTTCGTCAGCTGAAATTTGTCATTTAAGATTTCCCGTATTTTACCCTTTTTTAAAACTCTCAAGTTTGCACGTTACCCCGCGGCCTCAGTGCCAACTTTCGCGCGTTGCGCTCCGCGGCGCGAATCTCCCACAGCGTATTTTCACGGCTTTTTGGCCGCTGTCTCCCCGGCTCCAGGCCGTGCTCTCCCACGATTCGAGATGGTGTCTCCCACATCTCCGATTCCTGACCGTACACTCCGCACAGTTTTTGGGACTGCTGTCTCCCCACGTCTCAGTGACCGCACTGCGTTTTTCGGTCCATGCTCGCCCCACCCCTGGGGGCCCTTCCCGGGAGTTGTGTTTGTTTCTGTGTTTGTTTCTGTGTTTGTTTCTGTGGGCTCCGCGCCGTCCCGGCCCCGTCCGCTCCCCGCTCGGGTTCTTGTCTGTGTGCGTTTTGTGCCGTCCCGCGGCCGGCTGGAGCTGGATCTAGAGCTGGAGTTGGAGCTGGAGCTGGAGCTGGAGCCTTTCGCTGCTTTGTGTATTCGCCGCTTGAATTTCGTTCCCGACTTTGTGTATTCCCTCTCTCGGCTTTGTGTTTTCCGTCTCTCGGGTCCCGTCTCGGCTTGGCCCCGCGTCCTTTTTCGCCTCGGATCATCAGATATTGTAATAAGTTAGCCTAATAGAGACTATTATTTTTATGCAGGAAAAGCCAATTCTTTATTCACGTAACTTATTTGATACAGTTTTCACAGACTTCGTGTGCAGCACCTGTTGGCTGATAGTTTTCTTCAGTACTTCATTTTTTGGTCAAAAGGTGATTTGTGTGCACCTGCTAAGATTCGAGTTGTTTACCTTTTTCCTTTATGGATTCTCAGGAAACAGATCTTATTGTTTCCACAGATGCACTTATTTTTCAACTCAAGCATAGGTTGTTGTGTTAACAAACCTTTCATACCAAGATTGCTTTTGCATGGGATCATACAAATTGCTTAACTACACTTAAAAGAGATGACAGGCTAGCTATTAATTTAATAGAGCAGGCCTGATTTTATGACACCTTTCTTTTATAATTCTTCTGCCTGTCACAACATATAGGCCCGCTTTGAGGAATTTATAAGCAGTATCCCAAAGAGCACTAGTTGGATCATTAAAATTAATAATCTACAATTTGAAGTCTTTTAAGATAGATTTGGTTTCCCTCTGACCCCACTCGTATGTGCAAGGAGGTAAAGTCTTCTGAAAGTCATTCTTGGTTAAACAAACAAACAAATGACCACACTGCAGGCAATCTGGTGCCATTAATATGAGAGTTGCCAGGCCAGTATATTAAATAAGGTGAACTGTCAGTGCTATACAAAGGCTGAAGTGAAAGTTCCTAATACAAGGAGAAAATTATATTTATGCTGATTGTAACTTGCTCTTCAATTAGAGGCTTCTTTTATGAGAAAGAAATTTATTTTGTGTTTTGGTTAGTTGAGGGAAAAAACTCTTCCTTTCTCTGAAAGAGCTGGCTTAGAACTTTAAGTTAGAGTGGCTGAAACATTAGGGAAAAATAGAAAGTTCACAACAAACACCCAACAGCTGCTTCTGCTGTATATTTAATATGTACAGCTCTATTAGATTGGTTTATTAATCCATCTGCAGGTATCCTGCAACAGGGGCCAGATGGCTCAGAAGATGAATAACAGCATAAAAAGGTTTGCAAGTAGCAATCCACTGCAGGTCAGAAATAGCCAAATGATGATGTTGTCTTCAGGAGTCTATTCAGCAAGCAGCAGGGATCACTCCAGGGGGATGGACTCGCTCCTGCGCCTTGTCCTGTACCACTGGAACTGCTGCAGGAATTTTCTCAAATGAGAAGAAAAACAAAACACTGGAAATGGTGACAGGCAATCAGGCAAGTGCTGCCTACATGTTGGTGATGATGCTCCCTGGTAGGATGCTGCAGGATGTTTTATTCTGGGATAAAACCCAGCAGGTGATTCCATAGATGACAGTGGATCCGCATTCACAGCTGTCTCCTGGGCTCTGAAACGTGCACACAGCAGGCTTTCAAAAAGTGCCATCAAGGTCTGTGATGGAAAAGCTGCCAAGGAATTGCATGTTTTGTACACACTGTAATACACAGATTTGTGCACACAGTAATGTAATAGACTACGTTTTTAAACTTACATGATCGAGTCTGGTCTTGAATTGTAAGTCAAAGTGCATTCTTTTAGCTGCGTTTTCTGAACATCTAGGCAACAAATATTAGGGAAAAATGAGTGCCAGGCTTTACACCTGCTTCTCTGCATTTAACTTCTAAAAGTTTAGAAGTGATATGTTGTTCTGAATTTACAATAATGGAAACTGATATCTTTAGGTAACAGCAGACAAAAAAATCAAAGATACGCTATCACAGTATTAATAAAGCTGATATAAAATGAGTTATACAGATGCAATATAAACATGATCCTGCTTTCTCTATTTGATGGGACCATAAAGTATCATGGTAAGATTCATCATATGACCAAACCTGCAAAAACTGTTTCATAGTCAGAGCATGCTGCAAGAGTATTTCTCCAGACACCCTACCTATGTGTGGATATTATGTCACTCAGAGTAGTATGACATAGTCATAATAGAACATATTAATTGTATCAGATCCCTTGTGTCAGTTCTGGTTTCATTTTATCAAAAGTAAAATGAATTGGTCCTGCCTCTTGGGCCCCAGGAAGGCAATCCTTTGCCTTTAATCCCAGGAACTGCTTTTGGAATTAAGGGAGAGGTACTGCCTGCATTGTAGGCTTGCACTTGGAGGCTTGTTCTGATGTTAGCAAGGCCAGGTGTACCGTGTAACTCAGAGGACAAATGATGCATGTGTGAGTAAAGGGGATTAGCTACAGCATAAAACAGACTATAGATTACTTTGCACCCAGATGAAGGGGCATGCTGCCTCACACTGCCCCATTTTAGTCACCAGCTGTTGAGGGTGGTCTAGGGCGGTATCCATGACACCAAGATAAGTGGTTCTCTGATATCTCTGTCTCTTGTAATACTCTAAGGTAATTTGTACCTTGCAGGTCACTTTCTATTAAGTCATTCTGATGACTATTTAGTACAACCATGTCCTGTTGCTGTGCTTCAAATTGGTTTCCTTGCTTTTCAGGGCATCTGTTGAAACTTAAGTTCCCAAAATGCTAATGGGCATGGCTGCCAAAATAAACACAGAGTTCCTTAAAATTAGTTATTATTTTGGGATTCATGTAATGCTGGTTCTTTGTGTGGTTTATTTAGTTAGTTAGTTAATTATTATTTGTTTGTTAGGATCTTTGTCAAGTTTTGTTGTTGCTAGTGTGGTAGATTATGCCGAAGACAGAAAATCCTGAGATTTCAAACAGAGGCAGGGACAGGGCTGGATTCAGAGCCACAGTTACACGTGTGTAATTCTTGAGAAAGAATGTGTTGAAGCTCATCAGCCTTTTGTTTGTGGGTGTGTGTGGTGTGTTTCTCAGCTCATGTACATTAGTGAAGTCAATGATGTTAAAATGCAGAAATAAAGGCCAGATATTTGAGTGGTTTAAATAGATTCAACTTCATAGCTTCCCTGGACCCAAAGAAGTTTGCATTTGCTGAGGATTTGACTCAGTGTAGTAAGTCCAAGTATCTATAAAAATAAAACTTGTAGAAACAATGAAAAATTAAGACTAGTGTTACATAATTAATTTTAAATCTTAATTCTTCAATGAAATAAGATAATTTGACATGAAACTACAACTTTAATACTGCAGATTAAAAGGATAGTTATTAATATTATTGTTAATATGACCAGACAGTAAGAACTATTCAGTGAAACATGAGCTGAAGGACTTGGGGATGTAAAAGCAGTTAGTTCAAGTCCAGAATTACAGCCTGTGTGAATTCAGGTGGAAGAATCAGATTTGAAGTGTTAAATCTGAATCCAACAAGAATTTATTTCTGCTATCCAATGACTTCTAAGTTGATCTGCTCTAACAGGTAAGTAATTACCATAGCTGAAAACAACTCTCCCTATTTTATTTACTTAGCATGCTTTCAGGCTGTCATCTACCTTAGATAAAATAAGAGAAAGGAAATTGAAAAGGTTCTTGACTAAAATTGAGTATATTTGCCTTTACAAGGCAAGAATCTAATGAAATGCTTTACCAGCAGCTTCATAAATACAATTTCATAAATCAACAATTAATTAATTTTAAAATTGCTGCACCTGTCCTTCCTTCATTCTAGGTGTGCTACCTCTGGGGAGTTCTGAAGCTGCCTGATTGGTGTTCCTTGGATGGCTGCAGATGGTCACTATTTTCTCTTCTTTTAGCTCCTTTCGTTTCCATTGAGTGTTTTTTATGGAGAGTCTATCACGTCCTTTAACTTCCCCCCTCTGTTCTCTCTTGGCACTACTTATCTTCATCACACATCTCTTTCAATCTGTCCCCAAATTCACTCTTGCTTTTCGCTGTATATCTCCTCACAGTTCACACATGGGTAATGCTTCATTCTTCCAATCATGTGTTACTCAGTCACTTTTAATGCATGGGAATAAAAAAGGCTTTCCACAGTGCCTGCTGTCAAGCGCATTTAAGGGGCTGTATTCATGGCAGAGAGTAAGACCCATGGCTGGAGGCAGTTAAATGCAGTAGTGAAGCAGAGGAGTTTCCTGACTGCAGGGTCCACAGGAGCAAAATCCATCCAAGAGCTGAGAAAGTCTTATCCTTCACTGAGGTCGTGGGGAGCTGAAGGTCTCTGAACGCTTTGCAGGAGCAAGTAATGAAATTTATGGAGAAGCCAAAGAATATTGCATAAGGATGACTTCATGAAACGTTACTCTTGCCTTGTAGGGGCCCACAGGTTTTACGATGCTTCCTTGGTCAAGGCAACACCGTTGTCAACACAGTAGGAGCTTTGGCAGCACATCAGTTAAGAGATAAAACTGGAAGATGCTTTAGTGAGATCTAGATTTTGCTGGTTTCTCTGATGCCTTGATACAGCAGTGGCACTGCTCTGCTCTTCGGTGATAATAAAAGCAAACACCACACAACCATGACAGTGGGAGAGTTATAAATGTACACAGCTGTGGCAATAGTCCTGCCCCTTTTTTGGTACGTGCGTTGAGGTGGTCAGTTGCACAAAAAAAGCTGGAATAGCACCTCAAAGTATGATTCTCTAGTCTGAGTTTGTTAATAAACTTATTGGTGTGTATATTTAAAAAAAAAAATCTTAAGGTATTTACACATGTAAAATAGAAGATTTTCAGTCTTTTATCTACTTGGCTGCAATAAAGAAAATCAATTAAATGAAATAAATTGCCATCTACCAAGGATTAGTATTTACAGAGATTTCATTGCAGTAACAGTTTTTCAAGAATAATAGCTTAAGCTGGTAGACTTTGGGGGGATTTTGGTTTGTTTTTCTTTTTGTCTTAACTGTGTTAGATATTTTCAGATGTGTTTAAGTTAATTTAAGTGTTCCACTTGTGTGTTTGTCACCCCATCTACTTCTTGTGTTCACCAAACAAAAAATTCATATGCTAACACAAAAGAATATTGTAATTCTTTAAATTACATAGAAATCTTGAAAATGTAGAGAAGCAAATATAAGAGAAGTTTTAAGGATATGCAGCATGCTTCTAGAAACAGAACTGTTTCAAAATTAACTAGCTCCTAAACAACAAAATCCTGCTCTATCTTCCCTCAAAAAAACTTGCTTAATTATTTCATGTGCATTCACCAGCTGGAACACCAGCTTCATCCAAAACTTAGTTTGCTTTCTTCATCAATCTCTCTCAATTTGCCTTGCTGACCAGCACTGGGCAGATTTTGTGTCCAGTGTATTCCTGCACTCAAAATGTCAAATCTCATGATACACTCAATATCCAAAGGTGCTGTGCCACTATATTTCTTCTGGTGATCAGAACAACAGTTTCTGACATAATCTATTCCTCAATTCCCACTCATCTGGCCAACCACACCAATGAGAAAGGTGTCCCACATTGGTATCCTCTCCTGCATACAGGGAGAGTTCACACCTATTGTGCACAGACACAGATTTGAGAGTTGCCTCCTGTAACTGCAAAAATTGGTTTAACAAGAAGGTCCTCAAAAAACCATTAATACAGTACTTCAGAAGGATAAATATGCTGCTGATTTTAAAAATTATTGCAAAAGTTTTGCTAAGTGGAGAGGTGGCTGATACTCGGAAAGTTTTGCTAACTGAATTTACTTCTTGAATGTTCCCAGATGACCTTACATATTGATTTAGCTCCCCAGTCCAGCCTGCCCAAAATTTGTATCAGTGTTTCTGTTGCCTATCAGTAAGTGTGTATGTGTTTCTGCATGGCTACACTCCGTAAATGTGATTTTTTTTTTAGTGAAATGGGGTAGAACTTGAAGGAACATCTTCAAAATGAGATTGGAGTAACCATCCCAAAAAAGCTGCATTTCTAAGAGATGATTCCATGCCTGATGAATTCCTATTAAGTGGGGCTTATGTATATAATATTCAGATCAGAATTATACTAAGGGAAATGATAGTGAAACATCATGATTGTAGTGAGGTGGAACAATTATAATGCAACTAACTACACTGCTTAAATATTAATTTTTATGAAAGACATTCATTATGCTCTTCATCTGGTAAGCTTCTCTCAATTAAGACTCATTCCAGTGTTCAATCTCTGGTAGAACATTGGAAAAAATCATAAAATATTAAATGCTCTCATTACGTTTTGGGCAGCTTGTATTGACAGTGAATTCCACACTTCATTTACAGCCAAGCTTACAATTTTTGCCACTTAGGCAAAGCTGCAGCTCCTCTGAGTCTTTGCTACTAAGAGTTAAAATCACAATTGCTGTGAGAGAACAGAGTGCAAACTAAAAGGCCTTTGAGTAGCCTACCATTTTTGAGACCAGCACTGAACCCTTATCTTAATTTGTTGGACAGATAACAACAGCTAAACACACTGTATATGTAACACCAGATAAAAATGCCATGAAATGGGCTTCTTGTATGTTACAGCATTTTAATCTCTTATCTTGTGCTTTGTTCCATCTTGTTCAGTGCAACTTCTGCCAATTCATAATTAAAAAAAGCAACAGGTACATCTGTAATTTCATGCAATTATTAAACCACCTATTGTTGAACGTGTGCCTGTCTTAAAAGTGAATTGTAGTGTTTTTGCTATGTGGCTGTCTTAGACATCCACCTTTCTAGCAATAACAGCTTTCATTTGGCAGGGAGAGTCTCAGAGATACCTTGATCACTTTTGTCTTTGTGCCGAAATCTTCTCTGTAAGAACAACATTTTCTTTGAAGACAAACTAAAAAAGATATGTTTATATCATTGGACAGAGGCTTTCATACAGCCTTTCCAAAATACTATTCCTTTCTGAATATTTTGAGGAAGGCTTGGTTTACTACATTTGCCCTTGCAGTCTCTGTAAAGCCTTCCAGGAATATTCTAAATGCAGAGGACAACCATGATTGCCAGCCACCTTAGATGCATCCTTGGGCCCTGTCTAATAGCTTAAAGCACAGATGGTGAGTTTCAACACTTTTTCTGTGAATTTGTAATGAGAAAAAAAAGTTTTAAATTAGTATAACTTCTATAATGACTTTGACTTCAGCCTTCTCTGCCCTCCATCTGCATGACGTACATCCTGGAATATAGGTTTTTCAGGGTGAGACATTTTATTTTCACCAGTATTTGTCTTATGCTTTGGCCAACAGTGTCCTATTGACCTGAAGGTCTAGAGATGGCTGTAATGTAAAAATGAATAATAACTTAAGCCTCTGAGAAGGTAAGAAGTTGTTTTCCCCTTCCTAAGGTAAGAAGAGCAAGGAATGGTCACAGCTGCTTTAGCTGCATGAACCAGTTATGTGCAGTCAGATAAATGGAGATGAAGGAGCTGCTCAGATTTTAGTGGCCATGGGGAATTTAGCGATAGAAAAAACTTAGTTGATTGTAGCTTTCTGTTCAGAATTTCTCAGTGATGCTTCAGAACCCATCTTAACATACGTGAACTTAAAATCCTTTCTGTCATTAACTAAATGACAGTCAGGGAAAGGATACTTATGCTGTAATGATGGGAATGCTCAGGTAAGTTTTATGGAGCACCAAATGCAACGTGGTGTCAGACCCTTTCTGGAGCTTGAAAGAACTATGGCAATACAAATAACAGGAATACTCTGCTGAAATATTCACTGTGAGGTGATGCTGACTTGAGCATTTCTCAGAAAAAGCTGTTGCAAATAATGTTGCATCATGGAAGATAAGCAGAGTAAAATATGATGAGATTCTACTATCTGAAATACCTACAGCAGGATGAGTGAACAGATGAGGGCCAAGTGCTGGAGGGATGTCTTCATTTTGGAATCATGCTGTCCACTGAAACTGAAACATGGCAGAATTCTCTGGAAGGAGGGAAGGATCAGCACAGAGGTGATGGAGCATTAGGTTATTGGACATTTGCACTGGAGTGTGATGAAAAAACATAACTCATTATCTTGTCCTGAAACTGAGAGTTGCTTTTTTCCTTTCACAGATGTATTGTCAAGTGCATTTACAAGCTGTCCTTGTGAATTTTTTCTCCTCCAGTAAGGTTTTTCTCTTTTTTTAGACTCATTACTTATAAATGGGAGTGCATTATTAAGAGTACCTTACATACCAGTTAGTTAACCCCCAAATTCTAGATTGATGAACCTGGAATCATTTTAACAGGAAATCTTAGTTGTTTCTATCCATCCTTTGTGGCAATAATTGCATCTAACAGAATGGTTATAATAATAAAGCGTTCCCTGCTTGATGCTTTTGCAACATTGAGTTATTCAGTAGCAATCATGAAGGATTATTCAAAGCACAGACCAATGGGCAGCATCAAGAACAATGCCTTCACAAATGCAGGGTAATACATGATGTCTATTTTCTGAACAAGAATATTTTCAGTTGTACTGCACACTAAATTCCCTCTGGTTGAATAAGATACTGAAGTGGAAAATTTTATTTAACAGCATTTGGTAAGAGTCTTGCAAGTCTCCAGTGAGTAATTTGGAGTGCTACAAAGAGTCCACTTTAGCTGAGAGTTGATTTTTGAGTCATTCCTGAATGTATATTGTTATGAGAGGTTGCAGTAACCCTGCTGTGTTCTCTAACACCCTTCCTGCCCGTCCACACACAGCAGCAATGTGAGTCTCGGTCAAGGACTCCTGGGTAAAATTGCCCAGCTTTCTAAAATTCACCAGCTGTGTCTAAAAACTGAAATACCAGGATAGTTAAAATAGGCAGAATTTGGGTTTATTCTGTTAAATCAAAGTTGGCCAGAAGCCCCTAGATTTCACTGTTTATCCGCAAGACCAAACGTTTCAGACCAAATATGGTTTGGTAAGTACCATGTTGACCAGTGACCCAGAAAGCTACCAAGGGCTAATGTCAGTTTTACCTGTATGTCTTCATTTATCTCTCCAGTACCGTGAGCATTACACGTGTACATCAAGAGCAAAAGGTTAGTGGATGATGTCCTGTCATGCTTCGTGTTGCTGAGGTGTGTCCAAACATGTCAGGTATCATCAGAAAATGCCAAGTGATCAAACTTGGCCTTACCTAGCCCAAACATATGCATGGGACGAGCATTTCCTTAGGAAATGGGAAACAATTTTTCAAGTTCTCCTACCACTCAATAGAGTATAAGCTTTCAAGACCAGACTCCTGTGAAGGAAACAGGTCTCTCCTTTTGGGGATCTCCCACCCTATATAAAGCAGCTGTGATTTGTCTGCCTTGGTGCAAACTTTTGCTTATCCAAACCTCTGGCAGAACCTATGGAAGTTCTAGGCAGTCTGTCCTCTCTGATTCTTCTTTCACTCATATTTGGGGAGTGGAGGGAGAAAAAGAAGATATTACTGTGAATATTTTGATTGTATCTTGATATTGGAGGTGAGAAAATAATAAACTATATGTGGTAAGGGAAAACAATTTCTGAGAAACTGTATTTCCAGCACAAATTTCCCTTGGTTGTCTGGGTGAATTAGTATATACACATTCTGGTCAAATTAGAAATCTATGGTTAACCTGTTGCTAACATTTCTATAACATTTGTCGAGATACAGCATCAGCGAAAAGATGAGCAAAGGCATCCTACAGCTTTTACATCAACTCAACCTGATGGCCCCTCTCTGGGTCCAGCTGTAGCCTGGCACAGAAGGAGAGAGCAGCAACAAAACTCTGTCCTTTCTTCTCTTCCCTCAATGTCAGGCTCTGCATTAGCTGGGTCCAGAGCCCCCAGCCTGAGCTTCCCTGAGACAACACTACACTTGCACCAGCCCCCAGGGCCAGAAGACAAATGAGTGCACCTCAGAAGGAACCTGACTGAGTAATAGCAGAGCCAGCTGGAAAGGTTAAAGGCCACCCACAATTTGCACTGCAGTAGGTCTCCCCTACAGCACAGCCACCAAAAAAAGTGAAACTTGTTACTTTTAGCCTATTATTTTGAGTTGCCAGGATGTTTTAACTGCAGCAGAGCAGGCAAAGTCAAATCAAAGTGTTATAAACTGTTTGTCTGCACAGGAGACATGTGGACAGCATGCTCTCCTCTCCTGAAGGGATACCCGAGCTAGCTCTCGGAGCTAGTTCAGCTACTGGGAGTAATAGAACCAGACTAGCGTGGCACTCTGCCCAGACTAATTTATCTGTCTTTCTGAAGGTGGGAAGTCTGACAGGTCTGCTTTATTCAGTGCCTTAGTTGTCACTAATGAGCGCTGTGTAACCAGAGCCTCTGAACAGCACAGTAATCAATTTAAAACAGCCCTCGCAAGAACTCCTTGAAGTTGAGTTCTCAGCCCTGTTAATGATGCAAGATGAGAGTCCCTCTATGTAGCCTGGCTGTCTAGAGCAAGCTAGAGCAAAAACTACAGAAGCACAACACGAGGTAGAAGCCAGGTGTCCGTGGCTGGAAGCAAACACACCAGCTCAGGTCTGAACTACCAGCGTTGGCCCACCTGTGCACCTACTAAAAACCAAAGCTAAAACATCAAGGACTTGAGAGAGTGCTCAACTTGTGCTTGAAAAATCCCACCTGCTGTCTGTAATGACCCTGTTTCAGCTATTACTGCATTTTAAATTCCTCAGTGTGCTGTTAAGTCAAGCCATCAGTGAAAGGGCTGCAGCAATGTTAGGCCTCATAGTCTGGCCCCAGCACTTTTCTTTGACATTTTTATCAGCTTTTCACTCTTTGGTCTGTTTAATCTATTTCTTTTCCAAAACCATCATCTGTCTTCCAAAATTATTTTCTTTCCAGGTGTTATTACTTTTTTTTTTTCATTTCGGGGTGTTATTGACAGATATGATGCAGGCAAACTGATGTCTTATGCAATAATAATTCAGCTACAGCTGAATCCCAGTTTCCTGATATAATAATATTGTAAGAAAGTATTGTGTTATACACATGAGACCCTAATGAAGTCAACATGGCTCTTCATGTGTAAAACCAGCAGAATTTGATCCACTAAGTTCAGCTGGATCTGGCAGCTCTCCAGATTTTCTGAGCTGAACTATTCTAGTTTCAGAATTCACAGCTGCCAGTAGGAGCCAGTAACATTCAACATCAGAGTAGAACTTCCTTGAGATAGTCCTCTCTAGAGGTGATTAAAATAACATAACCTCCAGACATTTAATATCAACAACTGTATTTACAGTCATTGCTTGAGGGGATATTAGTGTATTGTAACATTCAAAATAATATTTATCATAGCTTGAATCAATTTTTTGCTCAGAGCCATTTGTAAAAGTCAATGAAAGCATGAATTAATCTCCTAACTCTATTCTAATGGTTCAGAAACCTCTGTCTCGTTTCTCGAGTTCTTTCCTCTAAACTGCAATTTTAGTTTGTGCTGCTCACGTCACTTTTTTCCCAGTTTTCATATAAAGCTCAGAAAGAACAAATTGGATTATCTAATCTTCCTCTTCAAACTCTGCTATGCCCTCTCCAGAAGATGGTGACTCATAACACCCTCCTTCTTTTCATATTCTTTTCCAACCTGGCATCTCCAGGCATGGCATCCAGGCTATGTCTGCTTCAGAGAAGGGTTTGAGATTTTTTTGTCCTTAAATTATAGAAGTAACTCTAAGACAAGAGGTTTTTTGCTTCTCTAAATGCCTAATTAGCTCATCTACTCTGATCACATCTCAAGTGCTACAACATCCTTTTCAATGGTTTAGAAAAAGTATACCTTAAATAAGCAGCATCTTCCTGAAAATGGCATTTACATTACCAATGGCTACTTCATTAATTTCTTTCACATCTATTTTCAGATGTGAAAATATACACTTAATTTTCTATGATGCTAAAAAATTGTTTTGTCTGTTCAAGTGATATGATTTTCTTAATATTTTAGGCATGCATTCTTTGCAGGTTCCTACCTGTTCATATTATTTGTACGTTGTATCTTGAAATTTATTTTGACTCAGTTCAGTAGGATTGAGTGATAGATCCATACAGTCACTAGCCTGAAGCTTTTCTAATAACAAGGATTTCCAAGCACTGCACAAGTATAAATTACAATGCCCACAGTATTTTTAATTTATATAGAAGGAATAGGAAGTATCATTTCAGTGGCTTTTTAACTGCATACATATTCTCTCATGCTTACCCCTGCTAAAATAGGTATGAAGAATGTGGAGCTTCTGACTAATTTGAGATACCAGAAAAGCAGAAAATTGTTTTAAAACAAACAAGCAAACAAAACCAAAGCAAAGAATAATCAATATACTTAGACATAAGCAAAAGCAATGAGAAATAAATTGATAGTGATGTTAAATGCTTTCACTATTTTCTTCCACATTTTCATACTACTTGAATGGATGAACCTGAAGAAAATTCCACTAAAGTTAGATATTTTGTCCTGAAACATACCAGGGCATGTGGTAAACTAGTTTTATCCAAGGTATGTATTGAGTCTTGATTATACAGTAAATCCAACACTAATATAAGATGGAAAAGTGCATTAGCACTGTTCCTACTTGCTGAAACTCATGTGGGCTCAGTACTTCAAAATGTGCTGCCCACAAGCTCTGAAGGACATGCCACCAGAGAGCTGCTTCTGGTTCTAATACCCTGGCCTTAGAGAAGAATGTACTAACACATATTCCATTTTGCAGGTCTTTCTCAGAATCTTTTCCCTGCCAATAGGTAAATAAGATGCTAATCAAGAGGTGTGCAGGGAAAACATATTCTGACACGTTGGCACGCGGCATTTTCAAGCAATCCACAGCACATTTATCATTATGTTAATGTGAGATCCCAGAGGCAGCACTGCCTTTAAGGCATACTTGAGCATACTTGAGCATGCCAAAATTTTCCCTTTCGTAGGAGGCAAAATAGATTTTTCATTCATGAGAATGTGAAGCTTCCCTGAGTTATGCACAAGCAGTCAGAAACCCTAAAATAAAATAATATTTTTCTTTTGGGCAATATTTTGCTTTTCTAAACGTGAGCAGTTTACTATCCACATTACTTTCCCCCTTTTAGAGATGGCATAACTGAGGCAGAGTTTAATGCACCATTTTTTCAATAATGCTGGCCAGCGTTTTGGCTGCTCGTGGTGTTAAACACGAATGGTTTCCTTGTCCTTTGCTTTGGTAACTTATATCTGAGAAGAAGATTATCTAGATAAAGCCAACAAAGAACACAAAATCAGAGAGAACTCCTAAAATGTTTGCCCAAGCCACTTGCTCAAGGTGACACGGCAAGTCAGTGCAAGGGCTGGCAAAGTATTTATGATGCCTGTTTCTCAGCTCCTTCCAACCCTTAGGTCAGATAATACTCCAAAAGCTTAAAAGATATTCCAAATGTCATATGAATTTTCTTCTAGAAGGGATACAGATCTGAAGGATGGGGCTTATGATAAGGAACAGCTTTTTCCTGTGAGCTTTAGGTGGTGAGGTTTAGCTATATTCCTGTATCAGTAAATGTCCTTAAACTTTCGGGTATTCCAAGTTTAATTTGAAAATGCAACTGAAAACAAGTTAGCCTGTATCTCCTTACACTTCTCCTACTTCTTCACAAAAAGGCACAGAAATAACAATGAAAATATTAAAAATTTCAGTAAAGGAAACCATTTCAACATAGAAACTCAATGATTTAGTGGTTGAACTTATGTCCTTCCTGCCAAAATTAAATACACATAGCATGCATAATTGCACAAAGAATCATTTTAATACCAGTTAGATGTCTTAGCTTTCATCTCTCTTTACTAGAAGATGCTCCAGAAAAAAGTGTGTCACTCATAAAACCTAGATCTCACATATCTGCAAATTGTTAGTTATCATCAAAACACTCAGCAAAAGGCAAATAAATCCCATCCAACAAGGGGAGAAATTGCACATGACAGGTTCAGATGACATACTGGAGAAAAATGTGTGTTCTGTTTCTAACCAAAGACCCTGAACCTCTTCAAGATGTAGTTTGCTACTGTTATGAGTTATTGCTCTGCCTTCTCTCATGTTGTTTAGTGCTAGTGAGCTCAAGTATCAGAAATATGTTCTGGATTGTCATGGAAGGTTATTTATCCATCTGGATCTACCTATACATTTGTGTCATTATGCTGAGAATATAAATAATGGCAAAGACATGCTCATTAAGGGTTTCAGACATCCTAAAAGACAACTAAATTCAAAGTCAGTAAAAACATAAAAACTATAAGAGAAGCCACATTTTTTGATTCTTGATTCCTTTAACACCTTTACCTCCATGTGAATGTTTTAGGTAGGCTTAATCCTGGATTATTTATATGTAGGCAGTTTTCCGCACAGTACAAAAAAACTTCACAAAACCAAAATGCCTCTGGTCAGCAGTGCTAAAATTTGTAAAAGTTGCTTATTTTTATATGACCATGAAAACCTTTTTGCTTTCTTTTACATTACTTTACTTTGTTTTAATCTTATCTATGTGCATTAAGGTAGACAGACAGCAATGGCTTAGAATGGTGAATTTGCCATTAACCAAACAAGCAAAATCTGCATCTGAGGAATGCAACTTTCACCAATGATCTTGGCCTGGCTTTCTCTCAGTTGCCAGGAACCTTCAATAAAATGGGATGCATTTGTGAAACTGAGGAAAAGCTAAATTGACATTCAACCTTTCCAAAATTAAACAGAAAAGGGCACTATGTTTTAAGAGCTTTATGAGGAATAATGTAAGATTTTGAGTAGTGGAACACTTTAAAACAGTACAGACAAAGGAGTATCTATAAAGAAAAAGGAAAAGGAAAACACAGGTTGACAAAGTAATTGAAAGCAGAAAATAAATGAAGAATTGTTAGTTGGATAGAAAGCTCACTAACGAAACAACACAGTAACTGTGAATCACTTTCATTGGTTGTGTTCTTTACTAAAATGAGGTAATTTGTATCAACACTGCTGCCCCAGAGCAAGTTCTGATCCTTCACATGCTCTTGGCATTAATGGGCTCAAGCTGAAAACCCTGAGTCTATATTCCAGGAGCTTCATAGTATACTTTCAGTTTACTTACCTTCATGGCAGTCAGGTGAAACAAGCAATTATTTTCCCATTTTCTATAATCCTCTTATTTGCCAGCCCTTGAGCCAGTACATTTTTCATAAAATTAATTAAAAGAGGCAAAAAATCTAACTATCATTTGATAAAGCACAGTAAGGTTCTCAGGAAGGCAAAACACTCATTCTCCTAGACAGTACTTCCTTTGGAAGCCCTGCAGCAGGCATTTTACAGGACTGAATGAGACTCTGCCGTGCACATCTGTAAACAGAGAAGGGCGAACATCTGCTGATGGCTCTGACAGTGCTCAAGCTGCTGTTGTGACAACAGAGCAAACTCACCTTATTGTCCCTAGACCTTGCCACAACCCTCAAACTGTACTTGAATAGAGCTTAGAGTACCTGGCATCCTTCACAAATATTTAGTTGAAGTTCCTTTAAATGTTTGCTCTTCCCAAGCTGTATAACTAAAGAGCAGATGCTTTTCCTGAATTAACCAACAATAAGACTCACCCTAGCTACTCATACAGGTGAGTGCTCAGCTTCACCAGCACCAGCTGGAAGGTATCACCTGCCCAGGCCAAAGGAGCAAGGAACAACAGAGCTTCAGGCATCAGTGAAAAGTTCACATATCTTTCTTCTTTATTGCATTGAATTGTAGATTTCACCCTATTTACGGATGCATAACTAAACCTAAATAATTCAGAAAATGAAAGCTGAGCTCAGGAAAAGGTTTCATGAGTTCTCTCTTCATGTATCATTACCAGCTGCAGGCCCTGACAAGGAAGGAAGGTGAGGCAGGACAGCACAGAGAGCACAGTCGCTGACACAGCAACATGAGTGTGCCCATGAGCAAATCACTGCCTAAATGGGCAGGGTAGACATAGGGGAAAGGGGAGACCAGCACAGGCAGCAGAGCTGGAAGTTAACAACAGAGCCAGGATCCCAAGCCCTGACTGCCACATGCTCAGACTGGGGCACACCACTGCCAAAGTCCTTGGCACAAGCAGCTTTAGGGCTGGCAGTGGTGTCTGTGTCACCCACTGTGAAGCTTTGTCTCAGGGCACGGGGGTTAATTGCTGGGAATGTCAAATGAGAAGGGTTAATGATGAGCTGAAAGAAATTTCAGTATTGCTACTGAACCCTCTGATTACTTGGGTAATCACTGTGGGAGTAAAAAACTCTAATGCTATCATCATTTTCTTCCAGGCAGTTAATTCTTTATATATATTTATATATTTTTCTGTATGCATGCACACAGATATATTTTCTCATTCCAACAATGTTGGGACGTGAAATAAGAAGCCTAGCACTTTTTGTCAGTGCTAACCTGCTAAGATGCCACATCAGCAGCACTAGGAGAAGTGAAGAGCTCCCTGAACATGTTTTACCTCTTTGTTAGGGCTGCCTTGTTATTCAATCTCCTGTCCTATTATCCAAAACTTATATACAGTTATAACATGGCTGATACTTCTAGGTCATGTATGTCTAGAAATTTTCTGAATTTTCAGCACTTTTAAGGATTATTTTGTGACACATTCTTATAAATAATTTTTGTTCTTACTGCAGCTCCAGTGCCTCCTCTTCATCTGGAACTCTTATTTGAGTGCTAGTGAGATAGCTGGGTGTATCAACTATTCCTAAAGACATTTTTATTCAAGTACTGATTCACTCTTTCAACATCATTGCTTTAAATGTAGAAAAAAAAAAACAACCAAAAAAAACCAAAAAACCCCACAAAAAAACAGAAACCAAAAACACCAACCACTTTTCAAGGAAACTTCTACAATTGTGAATAGTAGCACAAAGGTGTTTTTTTGTATCCACTGCAAATAGCCAAGTGTAGATACCCATCATCTAATTCAAAATCCGTGTGGTTTTCTGTCATAAAAAATACCATTAGTTGTTTGGTACAGAGTGCAAAAATCCCCTTTTGCTTTAGTTATTCTACTGCAATTAGAAAACTGGTGTTTTTTTCATTTTAACATTACTGCATTTCTCAGATTTAATTTATTGCTATGTAATTGCCCAACATTTAAAAATAGAATGGCATTCAATCCCAGAACATATCACAGAGGAGTCTTAGCCAGCAGGAGATATCTATTTAATCACTGCTTTGCATTGTTGCAGTGACAGCAGGAGAACTGTAGAAGGAATTGCCTTAAAAATTAAACCATGGAGAATGTTAGGACTGCCAAAGAATGAATTTCTAAAGAAAAAAAAAAAGAAAATTCTGACACTCACAAACAAATCTGTTCTGGTTTTTGTGATGATAATGGTTTCCCATAATCATACAAATGACATTTAGGTTATTTCATTAAAATCAGGATGCCCCAATCATGGAGACCCAGAAATTTTCCAGCTCTTCAAGACAGATGTTCAGCTTACCTGCAGTGTTCTCAGGATGCAGCCTAGTGTTGCAATGCCCTCAACACACCCTGTCCTCACAGTCACCATCTACCTCACATGGTCACCAATGTGGCATTCTTAGTCCAGCAGCAGTTATAAATGCATGGCCACAGATTTAAAAAAAAAAAAGGTTAAAAAGACCTGATTTTAAAAGATAATTAATATTATTCATTAGCCTGCAGCAGCTACCCTCTGTCTTAAGTAACACGCATTCCTAAAGCTGCTCAGATGCTCTAAGCATCTGCTCAAATGGCCCCAATGACTCTGAAAAAGCTGCAAACAATCTACTTGCTCCTAGACTTAATTTTTCAGTGAATTCTACAAAGATTTTGTATCTGAAAGCCCTCAGGTCCTTAGGTAGAGCAAAGACTCTTTTTCTTCTGTGTTATACCTATATTAGGATATTGGCATCTTTATCAGAGAAAGATCTTCTGAAAATCTAAGTAAGCTTGTCAGGATTTACCAGGAATGCTTTGTATTTTCTCCAAGATCCAGCAGAGCACACAGCATAAAGCTTATCTTCCTGGGAAAAGTACTTTCTTGCTTTGCACTTCATGCTAGTTTTGTTGTTTTTTTCTCCCTTAAAGTAGCATTAATTTTGTTGCTAGAAAGTCGTCAAGTAGTGTATTTATCATTTACACTGTTTATTAGCAGATGGGTGCTATCCCTGGGTGAACCTATGTGTGGCTGTAATACTCCAAAACTCCATGGTCTAAGATCAAGTAGAGGAAGCAGCACAGCTATCAACACAAACTGGCATCCCTCAGTGCTTGCATACTGCCAGCACCAGAATTGGTTATTCCCAATAAAAAAAAGAGTAAGATTCATAATCCATGATGTGATGGGGAATTTGCTTAGAAGAGGACTGCATCAACTCTTAGAAAATCATTAACCACCAGGGAAGTGTACTTTTGTCTACACTGTGGGTATCCCTGCACAGCACAGGGACGGAAAGCCATGCTAAACCACAGAGCCATGGTGAAGCTGCCCCACTGCAGTAAGTACCATAAACTGGTTTAAATGGACTAGTGAGTTAATTCATCATATAAATTAGCTATTTATTATTAATAATCCTGGTGATGGGAATCATAAAGGTTGGAAAAGACCTCAAAGAACCAAGTCCAATCTTCAATTGAACACCACCATGTTAACTGGGCCATGGCACTAAGTGGCACACCCAATTTTGTCTTGAACAGTTGCAGGGATCGTGGCTCCACCACTTCCCTGAGCAGCCTGTTTCAATGCTGACAGCCCTTTCAGTGAATAAATTCTTCCTGATATCCAACCTAAACCTCCCCTGGTGAAGGCAGCTTGAGGCAATTTCCTCTCATCCTGTCACTATTTGCTTGGGAAAAGAGAACATCCTCATTAGAACATCCATTCAGGGAGTTGTATACAGGGATAAAGACTCCAGGCATAAACATCCCCAACTCTCTCAGCCATTTCTCATAGGAGTTACCTCTAGAGCCTTCCCCAGCTCTGTTGCCCTTCTCTGGACACACTCAGCACCTCAATGTCCTTCCTGTAGTGAGTGGCCCAGAACTGGACACAGCTCTGGAGATGTGACCTCACCAATGCTGAGCACAGGGGCACAATCCTGCTGCCCACACTATTCCTGATCCAGGCCAGGATGCCACTGGCCTTCTTGGCCCCCTGGGCACAGCTGGCTCATGTTCAGCCACTGTCACCAGCACCCCCAGGTCCTTTTCCACTGGGCAGCTTCCTGGCCACTCTGTCCCCAGCCTGTGGCACTGTCTGGAGTTGCTGTGACCCAAGGACAGGACTCGGCACTTGGCCTTGTTGAATCTCATTCCTTTGGTCTCAGCCCATTGATCCCCTGCAGAGCCTTCCTACCTTCTGGAAGATTGGCATTTCCACCCAGCTTGGTGTCATCTGCAAATTTACTGAGGCTACACGCAATCCTCTCAGCCAGATCAAAAAGGATACCAAGCAGGACAGGCCCCAGTACGGAGCCTTGGAGAACCTTATTACTGATAAGCCACCCATTGAGTGTAGTGCCATTCACCAACAGTAAAAAAATCTGTGGTATCTCTGCATGACATGACATGACATTACATTACATTATGTAGACAACAGTGCACAACTTCCCTCTAATGGCACCTCCCAATCTACCTAAAGATGGAGGCCTGGTCCTGTTCTACCTTTTAATTCTCTTCTGAAAATTATTCTTTTATTTTTCACATTTGAAAACTATATATTTTTTTAATTTCATCCTAGAACTGGTATTGCATTTCCTTCACACACACCCACACACCCATCTCTCCTAAGAGAAGACTTTGCCAATAACAAGGTACTCTGGTTTATAATTAGTGATCTTTTGCTCTGACAGCATTATTTAAAAAAAGGTTTTGTTGCTTTTGCTGTAATTCCACTGGTTAATTAGAGGGCTTCTCCCTTTTTTTAATTTAAGCATTCATCTACTCCTTTGCAGTGGCTGGAAACTTTTTGTTTGGAAACAATTTCTGTGTGAGAAAAGCCACTGAACTAAAACCATTTTCCTAAATATATAACACCTTTTTTCTACAGCATTGTTTTATAGCAAAAAAAAAAAAAAAGAAAAAGAAAAAAAAGTATTTTGAACACTTCCAGACATTCATTTGTTCAGCTCCTTTGGAGTATGGATTTTAAACAATTAGGAGTAGTGCTCCATTATGTAAATTGTAAGGATAGAGTGGAAGGAAAAAGCTTACTAGAAATTTTAGTACTGTCAGTAAATGGACTGTGGCTGTGACACATTATTTCAGATGTTCTTGCCTTTATGAGAAAACAATAAATCTATGTGTTCCCTTTGTTTTTAGGAAATGTAATTTATGGGATGTCTTATAATAGAGATGAAAAAGTACCCAATGATGCACAGATTTAATTCCTATCTGCTTGTATTCAGCAGAGTTTTCTGCAGCATGTGTTGCTTCTTAGGAATCTCCTGTAGCGTATCTGTGCATTCAAGTCACCAAAAGCTCAGATCTTGGTTTTGCTCTAAAACCCCCATTGTACATCACGACTTTTAAGTCTTTGAGGCTGTGCCTGCAAAACAGCTGGGCAGTCTTAAGGAGGCTTAGATTTAATATTGGACTGTATGCCCCAATGGACTTGGGAATGACAAATGCTGAACACAGGCAGTCCCATGGAGCATTCTGCTGGCACTTACTCTGAAGCTCCCCACTCCAGGCTTTCTTTTCTCCCATCCTATAGCCAGTAAGGCACTCAAGAAAGGGAACTTCTGGCATTGAAAAGAACTTGGAAATATCATTTTATCTCCTCTGACACCTTCTGGAAAAAAATAGGATAAGTCTTTCCTAAATTTGACACAAAGCCAAAGCCTTAGCCTTCTTCATGCTGTCAGTGAGTGGAGAGGCAGGGAAAAAGCCTGTATTAATTCCAGAAGGTTAAACCCAAAGGGACTGTGAAAATGCAGGTTTTCACACAGCTTTAAGAAAAACTATTTGTGCTTCAGAGATGCTAAAATGTTGGTTTGAAGTTGTAAGCCGTGTCTAATGGCTTTAGGAACATTGCTGTGTAAATTTGGAGCTGCAGAAGTTGCTCAATGTGTATGATCTAGATGTATACAGGAAAGTATATTCTGTGTGTATGAAGTGTGCCCTATCCTGTTCAAAAGACTTCCTTTTTTTTTTTTTTT